>OX377621.1:168691861-169107416 GCA_947397865.1 Polietes domitor | reverse complement strand
CCGAACAGTGACTCGTTGTGGATGCAATAGTCACGTGTGGGTGCTCTGAAGCCCATATGCGGCAATTTTGCTTATTGACATAGCCACCGAGATGAAAATCAGCTTTATGAAGGCTAAACTGAAGGCCATTGTCTTCTCGAAAAATGTCCACGTAAATTTGTTAGAGTTTGCGTTAAAGACTCTCTACTTTGGAAGTAAGTTTTTAATATTTCCCAATTTTGTTCGAGCGTATGCGTCCCATTTTGCTAATGTCAAACATAAGCCTGAAAATAATAATGAATGACTTTTCAAAGTCAAAGTATTCGGTAGTTCAAATTTAAAGTGTTTCCTGGCCACACTATATTATATATCACCTTTAACTTCTACACTCCTTGAATATTTCGATTTTTAATTACATATTTTTTGGAAATACATCACATTTCGTCTCCCCCATTAACATACTACCCCCTCTTCTCTACTCACTGGTATAATTTTCAATTTGTATTGTTGTTTGTTCGTCGGTCGGTCGATCGGTCGGTCGGTTTCTGTAACGCTGATATTGGCAACCTAATGCTGTCATCTTTTGTCTTCTTGGCACTTTAGTTTTGCCGCAGCGGTCATGCTGGCGACTCAGCTGGCAGTTGTGCGACAATTCACGTTTCTATGTTGATTTGGTAACTTCTAGCACTGCCATCGTCCAGCACATCGTCGTCCATGATCAACAACTGCTGGCTACCAAGTGAGCCGCACTGCTGCTAATCCAGAAAAGCTCCACTCTTCTTGTTACCGCTCAGCTTGTCCGCAGTGACATTAAATGTCAGTCGAGTGTGTGTTGGTGTGTGTTTCAGCAAAAAGATCTGCACTCCACTCGAACCTAAAATGAAAACAAAATGGGAATTGCTTCGGTTTCCACCACCACAGAGCCGCTGAATGTTGAATGGCTTCCCTCCCTGATGGCATGGATTGTTGCGTTTTGCTTTGGTTTTGTTTGTTGGTCCCCCTCCCCCCAACCGTTTGTCATGTTGTTGTTGTTGTTCCAAATGGCGCTTAATGTTAATTGTTGTTTTACAATTACCAACAATTCGTAACCATGTTCATGGTTTGTTAACTGAAGCGAAAGATACCAGCAAACAGACCAACAAACCCGCAAACAAACATAGATCCTCTTGGGCCCAAACGCTCGCCATGGCTTCTAATGCTCGTACTCGTACACGTCTCGGACTCGGTTGCGGCCTCTGCTGAGTGCGACTGCGCGCGTTTTTCTTGGTGTCGAAGCTCATGTGTATAATTTGAGTTTTGAGCACTGATGTGCGATTTGTATTGATTGGCGGCTAATTGTCGAGTTAAGTTGATTTGTATTGATTGGCGGCTAATTGTCGAGTTAAGTTGTTGCATTTTTAAGTCTCTCTGTTGTTGTTGTTGCTGCTGCTGCTCTTGCTGTAGTTGTTTTGTTTCATTACGATTTAGCAGCAATTCGTTTTGTTTTTTGGTTGGTTTCTCTTACACCATTTTACAGAGTGCTGCGAGTGCGATGAGCTGCTCGCTGTGCTTTGGTTTTTTTCCGTCTAAGGTTTCATCAGCCAGACCGATAAATGGTCGTAGTCGATGCGTTTTGGAGTTCCGTCTTGGAGTTGATTGTCGCCCATATTGGCAGTGTCATGTGATTTGGACGCATGTCGTCTCGGCAATTAGAGTAATCCGGCATTTAAACCGGCGGGAGATTGAAAGATTGGTCATTGCTGGAGCTATGACGATGGAGCGACTGCTGCTGATAACCTATGGTGTGCGTTGTTGTTTTTTTTTGTTGGTGTCTCTAAGTGCTGTTGTTTTTATGGCCATAGACATTTTCACTTGGACATATTTACCGTTATGGAGGCGATTCTGGCCAATATCGAACACATTGAGTGACACGGCAGTGAAGGCGAGTGAAGTGAACTGCTGGGAAGGGGCGGAATTTTGCACAGTTTCGAATTTAAAGGGTTCTGTGGGATAATTTTCATTACTTTAGAAATATTATGATTACTTTAAATAGCGGAAGTCTCTAGAATAACATCATGATAAAGAAAATAATGACTTTCAAATTCAATTCATGTAAGTTCCAAATTCTAACAAAACAGGATATATATCACAATTGCTATATTGGAGAATATGGTGTCGACGCAATTCGTGGCATAATTGAAGTAATTTATTTTGGTTTTCCTTCGATCGTGACCTAATGTTCTTGATTATTTAAGCTTTTTTCTTATGCATATTTTCATACAAAATGAAAGCCGCACTTCATATGGAGAAACTCTAGTGGTAGTATCAGAACGGCATCAGGGGTTTGATCGATTATTTCGATGGTTGTCGTTTCTTTCCATCGACATAAACGATTCTAATAAATTGTGAACATTTCCTAAATTCTGCTAACCAACAAACCACCATTCTGTTCGCTTTCCACGCTTAATCACTGCACAAAATTAGTTTTTTCTATTATTTGAAAAATTCAAAAGATAATTTTTACGGCACCCAAAAAATTATATCGTCCGGATATTCATATAGACTACTAAGAGACAAACATATTTTATGAAATTACATTAACTGCCCTTGTGACTAATATTTACTCCAGAAGCAAAAAATACGATAAGAGTATTTTATTAAACTTTCATAGACCAAAGAATGCTCTAGAATAGCTCGCATGAGAAGACTAGCATGCACGTGTCTTAAGTCTTTTGATTTAATTTAAATAAGTGGTCTCCAGGATAGTTATGATTGAACAGAAGAGTGATTTATTAGTACCATAAAAGTGAATTACTCATTTTTCTCATTGACTATTGAAAAGTAAGTTCTAAGCTAAAAAATGAGCAAATTTCACATAAACACTATTTAAGAAAAAATTAATAATTCACGGAATTAAATACTCGGAATTTTTGCACTAAATGTATCCTATCACCCAAGGGTACAATTTCGTGCAGGCAAAACTTACCCTGAAAAAACGGGGAACCCTTCAAACTTTTTATGTATATACTTTATTTTTCATAGGGTTTCCAAGGAAAAAAAGTTGTAAATCATAAATTTTTAAAAAACTTTTATTACAAACAAACTTTATTTGGCACAAACACATTTTTGGCGCCATATTAAAGCCATGAATCTAAAATGTTTAATAAGACTAATTAGAGTGCACAAACCTCTTAAAATGTGTGAGAAAAAAGTCAAAAAACAATTTTTTAAACGATTCTGTAATATTTAATTAAAATAATTAAAAAAATTCCTGCAAATTATGAACACGAAACAAAAAAAATTAAAATTTTAATTTTCTTATAAATCGAAGAAAAAAATAAAAATAAAAATAAAAATAAAAATAAAAATAAAAATAAAAATAAAAATAAAAATAAAAATAAAAATAAAAATAAAAATAAAAATAAAAATAAAAATAAAAATAAAAATAAAAATAAAAATAAAAATAAAAATAAAAATAAAAATAAAAATAAAAATAAAAATAAAAATAAAAATAAAAATAAAAATAAAAATAAAAATAAAAATAAAAATAAAAATAAAAATAAAAATAAAAATAAAAATAAAAATAAAAATAAAAATAAAAATAAAAATAAAAATAAAAATAAAAATAAAAATAAAAATAAAAATAAAAATAAAAATAAAAATAAAAATAAAAATAAAAATAAAAATAAAAATAAAAATAAAAATAAAAATAAAAATAAAAATAAAAATAAAAATAAAAATAAAAATAAAAATAAAAATAAAAATAAAAATAAAAATAAAAATAAAAATAAAAATAAAAATAAAAATAAAAATAAAAATAAAAATAAAAATAAAAATAAAAATAAAAATAAAAATAAAAATAAAAATAAAAATAAAAATAAAAATAAAAATAAAAATAAAAATAAAAATAAAAATAAAAATAAAAATAAAAATAAAAATAAAAATAAAAATAAAAATAAAAATAAAAATAAAAATAAAAATAAAAATAAAAATAAAAATAAAAATAAAAATAAAAATAAAAATAAAAATAAAAATAAAAATAAAAATAAAAATAAAAATAAAAATAAAAATAAAAATAAAAATAAAAATAAAAATAAAAATAAAAATAAAAATAAAAATAAAAATAAAAATAAAAATAAAAATAAAAATAAAAATAAAAATAAAAATAAAAATAAAAATAAAAATAAAAATAAAAATAAAAATAAAAATAAAAATAAAAATAAAAATAAAAATAAAAATAAAAATAAAAATAAAAATAAAAATAAAAATAAAAATAAAAATAAAAATAAAAATAAAAATAAAAATAAAAATAAAAATAAAAATAAAAATAAAAATAAAAATAAAAATAAAAATAAAAATAAAAATAAAAATAAAAATAAAAATAAAAATAAAAATAAAAATAAAAATAAAAATAAAAATAAAAATAAAAATAAAAATAAAAATAAAAATAAAAATAAAAATAAAAATAAAAATAAAAATAAAAATAAAAATAAAAATAAAAATAAAAATAAAAATAAAAATAAAAATAAAAATAAAAATAAAAATAAAAATAAAAATAAAAATAAAAATAATAATATATCCGATCGTCCGATTTCCAATGTTAATATCTCAAAATAACCCGTGGGTCTATTTGTTTATATAGAACTCAAAAATGTTTACTAAAACAGAAGCTATTAAATTATGGCCGATGGAATTTGATTCTGAACTATTGTGCGGCCCTTAAAGCACTTCAAGCAGTTAATTTTGTGGATGTCGCAGTGTGCCGTGAATCAGTCATGAATTTTCTTCACTAAAAATGCAGCAATTTAATTTCTTGACTAGTTCAGTGAGCCAAATTTTCGGTTTTGATCTGAAAATTGGGATTCGCGAACTGAGCCATGATATTGGAAAAATAATTGGAAGCGTTGTTCTGTCCTTAGTCTATTAGAGAACAACAACTCCTATCTTCTTTTCATAGAAGTTGTTGTTCTATTATAGACTTAAGGGAGAACAATGCTTCTATTTTTTCTTGGAAATCGTGGCGCAGTTCGAGAATCGTAATTTTAGGGCAAAAAACGAAAATTTGGCTCACTGGACTGGAATAAAGCACGAGAGAATATATGCTCTGATAAATTGTCTTCTATGGGAAAAATTCCTTCCTCATTTTCCCTTGCAAAACTTCCGCTAGACAATCTTAGTGCCATCAAAACCAGATCTCATGAGATAAGTTTGGCCAAAACGCCCATAGTTTTCACGCCACCCAAAATTCTAGTCACGAAAGCAAATCAAAACACTCAATGTGCTCGCCAGCGACATAAGTTAAGCCAACAGAGTCTCATCGATGTCTGGCAAGGACGATAATGGTATGAAACAGCGACAACAACAACAACTACATAGAGTAGAGAAAAATTAATGGTTTGCATGTTGGTCATTTGTCTTCATTTGCCAAACAGCACAAGACCGAGTAGGAAACATTCAGCGCCAAGTAGACTGTGTGTTATGCCACACAATGCCAGGACATGTTGCCCCGAACCAAACAGCCACCATGTCCAGCTATATGAGGTGTTCGACTTCGAGCCGCAAGAAATTAATTACAATTTAAGAGGGGCTTTTCTTTCGCCAAACTACAACGATAACAACAACAAGAATGAAATCATGGGCAACAAGTTTGTTGTTCTGCCTTGGCAACATTTAAATGACTTATTAAGCAATTACATGCGACTTAACACTACACGCTCCAGCCTGGCACTTCAACTCTCAACCAAGGTGTTGTTATGTGGTATGGTGCACCATGTTGTTGCCGCTGCTGCCTCAAAAAGTGTGAGAGATGTCACACATGCTGGGATTCATTCGTTCATTTTGTTTTTGTTCTGCGGCTGGAAATGATGTGCCAAATGTTTTGAAAATTAACAATGAGAATTGTGTCAAATGCTTCGCTCGGTTCGGTTCGGTTCATTTCGAAACTGTTGCTATTTTCCGTTTTCCAAAGAATTTCGTTTGCATTTTCTTTTAAGGTGCCTCTTGCCACACAGTGACACCTTGAGAGTAACATCTCTCTGTTCGCCAAGAAAAGAAGCGAAGAAGACACGTTTCCACTTGGCTGGCTGTTGTTTTTTTTTGTGTATTTTCTCGCCGAGGAAAACGGTTTGTATGTTTTCTTGGAAATTTAACTTTCTATACTCTATAAATCTCACCACAATGACAAAATATTTGCAAATCGTACACTATGCACTTGGCTGTTGCTGCTGTTGTTGTTGCTGTTGTTTTGCTTTGTTGTTGCCTGTTTTCGGTTTTCAAACGTTTTCAATGTGTCGTCTTAAGCTCCGGGTTTGCCAAAGAAGTGCCGCCTTTCGATACAAATCTATTTGGAAAAAGAACCCAGCGCTGAAGTTTTCAGTTTTGGGGGAAACACACAAGAAGAAGAAGAAGATGCTCCACGAGGTGTGTACCCTACAGAGAGGTGCATAAATCTGAGGCAGTGGAGAAGCCAAGAATTGTGAATTTTAAAAATATTCAATTGGGCTCTCAATCCACCTGACTGTAAGCAGCAGATTATATCGATGTTTTGACATAGTTTTTCGAAGAAGAAAGAATATTGGACTATTTCCAACCCTTGCACACCAAACAAAGAAGTGGACACACATATCAAACCAGAGTTTTCGACTCCACTACTCCAAATTCCATCCACGCTTGGAGATACTCTCCATTGCACAGTTTCAACAATTTCTGAGTTCTGTAAAAAATTGATAGAAGACAAGGACCCAAGGATTATTTGAAGATATTAACATTGAAAATTGGGCCATAGGATATATTTTATAAAATCAGTTTGTTGTGGAAGTAGAAAATCTGATTTTTTGCTCTAAATATATGTTATCTTCCTTTCGAACAGGCAAAAGTTAGCCTAAACAAAACGAGGTGTCCTACAACCTTTCAAAATATGTATTTGATTCTTCAAAGGCTTTCAAAGGACACAAGTTATGTTGGCCCAAAGTCAAAATTGTTTTCCAAAAAGGGTATTTTTAAAATATCTATTACAAATAAACTTTATTTGATACAAAGACCAGAATAAAACTAAAAAAGAAAAAAAAAAAACACAATTTACAATAAAAACAAAGTCGAGGGAAAAATCTTTTAAAATGTGAGGGAAACAGTTTGTCAAAGTTGAAAAAAGATATTTTTTAATATTTCAAAATGTGAAAATCTGTAATACCAAAAAAAATATTTTTTTCTGCGTATATTGAACAAATATATGAAAGAATGTAAATAAAAATATAAAAGCAAAAAAGTAAAAATTTTAATTTTCAGCTAAATCAAGAAATATGAAAAGTTGTCAACTTTGGTTTCACTTTTTAAATATATCCTACTGCATGATTTTCAATATTAATACTGCGGAACAATCCTTGGGTCCTTGTCTAAATTCAATTTTTTACTGAACTCCAAAATGTTTACAACAACAAAAGTTATAATAAAATGATAAAAAACATAAAAACAAAAATATTATTTTTTTTTTCTAAATCGAAAAATTCGAATTGTAGTAAACTTTGGTTTAATTTTTCAAATATATCAGATTGTCCGATTTTCAATTTTAATGTTTCAAAATAAGAAACTACAATTTCTAATAAAACAAATTCGAGTGCGAATTTGAATGAACAAATACGAAAAATAATGATAATGTTAAAAAACATAAAAAAATAAAAATTTTAATTTTTCTTAAAATCAAAACATATGAAAAGTAGTAAACTTTGGGCTAATTTCTAAAATATTTCCACTTGCCCGATGTTAAATGTTAATATTTTGGAATATTCCTAAGGTCCTTAACAAATTTCAATTTTTTATGTAACTCCATAATGTTTACTAGAAGAAAAGTTATAGTAAAATGTTAAAAGAACATAAAAACACTGAAATAAAAATTTAACTTTTAACTTTTAATTTAAAGTAGTTATTTTTGGGCTTATTTCTAAAATATATCCACTTGCCCGATGTTATATGTTAATATTTTGGAATATTCCTTGGGCCCTTAACTAATTTCATTTTTTTTATGTAACTCCAAAATGTTTACTAGAAGAAAAGTTATAGTAATATGTTAAAAAACATAAAAAAAATAAAAATTTTAATTTTTCTTAAAATCGAAAAATACGAAAAATATTTAACTTTGGGCTTATTTCTAAAATTTTTAATATAAATATTTCAAAATAACCTTTAGGTTCTTGTCTAATTTACATTTTTAACAGATCTCAAAAAACTCTAAAAAAGAAATTATGTTTTTTTTTTAATTTTCAAAATCTGAAAAATGTGAAAATCTGTTATAGGAAAAAATATATATAAAAATATTTTTTCCGCGCATCAGATACAAATACCTAAAATAATGTTAGAAAAACATAAAAACAAAAACTAAATAATTGTCTTCTAAATTGAAAAATACGTAAAGTAGTCAACTTTGGGCTAATTTCTAGAACGTATTCGATTGCCCGATTGCACTGGGCTAATTTCTAAAATATAACCGAATATCCGATTTTCAATGTTATATTTCGAAATAATCCGTCGGTCCTTGTCTAATTTCAGTTTTTCACAGAACTCAAAAAAATTATAGTGGAGCAAATGTTATAATAAAATTAAAATAAATATAATAAAAAATTTAATTTTCTTCTAACTTTGGGCTAATTTCTAAAATATATCCGATTGCTGGATTTTCAATGTTAATATAATAATAATAATCCTTGGGTCCTTGTCTTATTTCAGGACTCTAAAATGTTTTCTAGAACCAAAGTTATAATAAAATGTTAAAAAAGTAAAAACAATAAATTAAAAATTTTAATTTTTTTTAGTTTTTTCGTTTGCATTTTTTGGTCTGTAATCAATATTTGATTTGAACTGGGATATTGTCCTGGCTCAAGACCATTTTGCTTCTATAAATCTAAAATATTTCCAATTGACCGATATTTAATATTAATATTTCGAAATAATCCTTAAGTCCTCCCATTGGCGGATTTTCAATGTTGTTACCTTAAAATAATCCTCTGATTTAAATTTTTTACAAAAGTGAAAAATGTTTATTAGAACAAAAGTTATTGAATTTTGGCCGAAACCAAAAAAAAAAAAAATACAAATTTTATTTATATTCTACAACGAAAATTACGAAAAGTAGTCAACTTTGGGCTAATTTCTAACAGATATCCGATTGACCGATTTGCAATGTTAATATCTCAAAATGATTTCTGGGTCCTTGCCTAATTTCAATTTTTTAAAATTCAAACAAAAGTTATAACAAAATGTTAAAAAACATAAAAACAAACAAAAGAAATTTATTTTTTTCCTAAATCGAAAATTACGAAAGGTATTCAAATTTGGGTTAATTTCTAAAATATTTCCGATTGCCCTAATTCCAATGTTAATATTTTAAAATAATCCTTGCGTCCTTGTCTAATTTCAATTTTATACAAAACTTAAAAATGTTCACTAGAACAAAAGTATAAATAAAATTTAAAGAAAAAATTATTTTATTTTTTTCTAAATTTGGGCTAATTTTTAAAGTATATTGTTTCGCCCAATTCTAAAATATAAAAATAATTCTTGGGTCCTTGTCGAATTTCAGTTTTTTACAGAACTTAAAAATATTTACCAGAACAAAAGTTATTGAATTTTTGCCGATGGATTATGATTCTGAACCGCACAGTGGGGGCTGCTTTTTCTCTAGAATTCGTTGAGGACAGCCACCTGACTACTAGTAGCAAAATATATTGATTTCACTTGATCGTCAACAATTATTTCGGAAGTTCGAAAACGAAAAGGTCCTTGAGTCCTAGTCGGTTTTTGAAGACAGAATGGTCAATGAAATTATCACACATCTCAAACCCGACTTTTCGAATAGTTGTCAACTTTGTGTTAGTTTTTAAAATATATCGATTGCCCGATTTTCAATGTTATTATTTTCAAATAATCATTGTGTCCTTGTCAAATTTCAGTTTTTACAGAACTCAGAAATTTGTACTAGAACAAAAGTTATTGAATTTTTGGCCAATGGATTATTTTGTTGAATTTAAATTGTCAATGAATTAATCACATGCCTCAAACCCAAACCTTTTCGACTCCACCCGACTATAAAGCTCTCCACTACTCCCAATCCCATTCAGGTCCGGTGTTCTTCCTCTTCATCAATGCATCCCCCACTCCCTCTAGAATACGTTGTTCCCCAACAACTTGGCTCTAAGTACCAACAGTATAAAATCATTTTCTCTCAAAATGTGGGCAACCATAAACAATTGTCTATTTGTGCTGCGATTATATACCAGCAAAAAAACCTTTAACAAAAACAACAAACAGCAGACAGCTTCTGCTGGTTGCCAAGTAGCCAACGAAGCTTAGGAAGCACCATGCAACCAGGCTCACATCGGCGTTTCATAGATGGATGGCCGGTGCTTACCAACAACTCCCTGCGGATTAACTTTATGCCTGGATTTGTTTTTTTATTTATTTTTCTGGAGAGGAGAGGGAGGGGGAATTTTGAGTTATAACCCCAAATGTTGCTGTTGCATTGCGCCTCTTTTATTTCGGGGTCTTTATTTCGCTTCTTTTGCATACAAATTGTTATACTTACAACTTGGAAATTTATTACTTTCTGGACGCTTTTTTGTTATTGCTGCACGTTGCATGTTGCACGTTGCCCGCTAACCAATGCCTGTGTTCAAAGTCACACATTGTAGAGCAGCAGCAACATTTATTGAATTTGAGCCACAATAAATACACACTCGGCTAGACTTGGCTCAGTTCAGCCCAGCTCAGCTCACCATCAGCACCAGTGGTGGTGACTCCTCGTTTTGTGGCTGATGTTCGCATTATCTGTGGCACATGTGTATGTGCTTCGGCTTAGGTTTGGCCACTTTTGCGCCGCCTGTGTTGCTCGCCGCTAAAGAGATTTTTGTGTTGTGGAAAATTTCACATATTTATCAAAATATTGTTACATTTATGTTGGGGAAATTTATGTATGTGCGCCTGTATTCCTTATTTTTATTTTTTTTTGGGTTGCCTGCGGCTGTCGCTTGGCTGTGGCATTCTGTTGGGATGAGATGGCCGTTTGCATTTCAACTGTATTTTGCATTTTATTGTAACATTGATGATCTATAACGGTTAACTTTTTATGGTTATGGTAACATTTTATAGAGGTTCATTGTAATGGCGAATAGAGTCACATAAATCAGGGTTAAAGTAAAAGTCCTCAATGGTGGTGGCTAAAATGGGGAATCTGTATGGCCTGAATCCTCTGCGCTTGGCTTCACTGGATGAAATGTGTTAACAAAAGGCAAACACAAAAATCAAATGAAAGCTTCAAGCTGCTGGCCTGAGATATCTGGAGTAGCAGTATTAAATTCGTCTCGTAGTATTTTTTAATGCTTTTGAAATATGAGGTCAATGAGGAGGCTTCAATGGTAGAATTTGCTAAGATTTTATCAATAAATAACTATATTTGTCCCGTTAAGACATTAGTGATTGAAAATGCCGCTAATCGTATTTGTTTCAAAATTAATGATTCAGTTGATTTAATACAAAAAGAGATTCAATATGTTATTCATCCTCGCAAACACCTTTGCAAGGAAGGATAATCCAAATACTTTGAAAGGTTATGCTTGGAATCAGTCTAAGATATATAGCTAAGCAAAAAGTTTATGTGGGAGTATGCGCGGTATATTTTTGATTTCTGCAAAAAACTGAAATTAGACAAGGACCCGTGGATTATTTTGATATATTAGCTTTGATTGGATATATTTTAGAAATTAGCCAAAAGTTGACTACTTTTCGTATTTTTCGATTTTAAATAGAATTAAAATTTTTATTTTTACATTATTTTACAATTTCTTCATATTGGCAGAAACAATATATTTTTTCCTATTACAGATTTTCAAAATTGAAAAAAGCAATTTCTAATTTCTGCTACCCAAATTACACTTTTTCTTTGTAAGTACTCTAAATATACGAAATATATTATATATATTGTTCTGGGCCACAAATATATATTTATTTTTCTTGCTTCCAAGAGGAAGTATTTGGTGCTCTAATTTTTAATATGTTCAAACTGAGATGAACTGCCTGTATCTCAATTTGGCGTTTCTAGGGTCTGCTGCCTTGGTGGTACCATAAGTTAATGCAATTGACATCAACTGAGGAAAAATCGCGCCAAAAGTTGAATGTTGTTGTGCCCAGTATCCTTGGGGTCCTTATTTAATAATACTGCCCAACAGCATTTTTTGAACAGAGTAGCGACCACATAATTCTGAAAGAGCACTTTGAGTAGACCATTTTTGCAGAATTAACTTATAGCTGGTCTGAATGTCTATATTCCAAAAAAATCGTTTTTTTGGTTGAAAGGAGCATTATAAAAGTGAAAAAAAGTTGTAAGTTAATGTCTGAGAAAATTCTTTATGTCAGAGCTATATTGTGGAATTTACAGAGGATCATTTTGATGGAAGATATTAACCCTCTAGCTCCTCTCTTTAGGGTTCAATTTGAACTTTTTTTCGAGAAATTCAAAAAAAGTTCCTTTGTTATACGAAAAAAAACACCGGAAAATTCACTGGGGGTTATCAAAGTTAAATAAAGCACATCACGTTTAAATAGCCAATTACACACCAACTTACATCACAAAGTTATTATTTGTTATTATTGTTTTTTCGGAAGATCGAACACTTTCGACAAAAAATTTGGTTACTTCGTTAGAGCACGTCAAACAAAAAATACAAATTGGATATTTTTGCAAAATTTTCATTTTTGCGGACGATATAGCTAAAATGATTTGTATGCCTGATATTTTAGTTTTGTGATTTTCCCACGATCTCTCCAACGGATGCGACTAATTTTTTGCAATTCTTTATTTCAATTCTCTTTGTCTGGATTTCTGAATCAATTCTCTCACAAATATTCCCTATTTATTCAGCAATCATATGCTGTCTATTTGATAGATACTTGCGCGGGTTTTTCTAAAGGAGTTTTCTAAAGACAAGCTTTATTTGTTGGACAGTGTAATTAATTTTCTGGGGCGTAAAATCAACTGTCGCTCATTTCATGTGCAAAGACAGTTTGAAGTTTGAAATCAAACTAGGAAAGAAGCATTAAGTTCAGCCGGGCCGATTCTCGATACCCTCCACCACGGTGTACATTCTACTGAATTTATTTTTATTTTTCTCATCTATGCAGTCAGAGCGGCATATATAACAAATTTCATGAATCTAGCTATAGTCATTTGGTTGGTATCATTTTTATCCTTTCCTCTAAAAATACTAATTTCTAAAAATTATTTTATTTAACTAGACTTCTTAGGCAGAGGAGTGTACCGATTTTTATAAATATAAATTTAACTTGAGCCGTCGTACGATTTTATCCCTCTTTTCCCATTTGGATGTAATATCCACTTATTTTACATGTCTATGCAGTTTCATGTTTCCCTTTTTGCCCTCAGAAGTATGAATTTTGCACACATAACTTGTTGGTTCGCGTCCACGCTATATGAATAAAAGAAAGAAATTTTCAAAAAAAAATATTTTTTAATTTTAATACTAGGCTTTTTTCAGTTCCAGTGAGGGGAATTTTTTCATCATGGCCGTTTTCGCACATATATATGGAAAATTTGAACTCCCTAGCTCATTTCGTTCGGAAATTACAGTGCTTTCAATAGAACAGACAAATAGATTTGGCGAGATCGTCATAGAATTTAACTACGACCGAGAATATAGAGGCCTTCGAGCAACAATGTTGTAACTAATGGCTGTTTTAAGAAAACCTAAGTTAATGTTTAATATGCTATAGTCTTTATATGTAATTTTATTTTGCCAGCGACAATTAATAATATATTATTATCAAATAATTAATTCCAATTACTAGTTTTATGCAAATGAAATCATTTTCCTCTTAAACAAATTAATAAATCTGAATGTAATGCAAACTATACCTGTTCTAAAAATGCAAATGGCAAATCGGGAACATTTTGGAAATCTAATTATGAAATCTATAAATCAATTACAAATACATAATGAACTAAATGGAACATTTTTGAAGTTAAAGCAAGTTTTTGTGTATTTACCAACATTTTTGAAATCAGATGGATTAATCGGATTATCACAAATGATTTTCTGTGGGCAACATATTTTTTTATTAATTTATTTCGTTTGCTATCTTTACAAACTACTTCCAATATATTTCATAAATCGGATGATATGTCATTATATATTCTTAAAAAATTATATTCTGTTATGTGGACAAATATGTCGTCAAAATTTGTATATAATGTTTGGAATAGTAAAATATTTCACCAATTTCTGCACGAGGAGAATATAAAACATTTTTGAAGATCAAAATTTATTATAGGAATTCCACATTCTTCATCCACAACCTTCTGCTCGCTCATCACGAACTAGCACTATAATCATAAACAAAGAACTGACTATTTCACGAAGAAGAATATTTTGGGACAACGCATTAAACAATGCAAACATTAATTTTAGTCGAGAATATCCACAATTTTTTTAAGCCATTTTAAAGTAAGTTGTTATAATTATGTCTATTAAATATGTTTAATTTTGACTACAACCACGTTTATAATCTTCCAATATATTTCATAAATCGGATGATATGTCATTATATCTTCTGAAAAAATAATATTCTGTTAAGTGGACAAATATGTCGCCAAAATTTGTATATAATGTTTGGAATAGTAAAATATTTCACCGATTTTTGCACGAGGAGAATATAAAACATTTTTAAGATCAAAATTTATTATAGGAATTCCACATTCTTCATCAACAACCTTCTGCTCGCTCATCACGAACTAGCACTATAATCATAAAAATGAACTGACTAGTTCACGAAGAAGAATATTTTGGGACAACGCATTAAACAAAGCAAACATTAATTTTAGTCGAGAATATCCACAATTTTTTGAAGCCATCTTAAAGTAAGTTCTTATAATTATGTCTATTAAATATGATTAATTTCGACTACAACCACGTTTATAATCTTTGTAGAGTAAGTACAAGAAATTCCATCATGTTCATAAAAAATATTTTTAAAGAGCGTAGAGATGTACTTTTAGGATTTTTAAAAAATACAGGGAAATAAGAAAAAAAAATTAAAAATTTATATTTTTAAGATTTGATAAATTTTATATTAAACAAGGAGCAATTTTGCTTGAAAATCTCCTATCAGAAAAATGTTACGAATTTTTTAAAATTACCTTATGACAAAATTCCTGACTTTCGGTCCACCCTAGTAACTACAATTTCATATTTTTTTGGAAAATCGGGAATGCAGTTCAATTTCCATTATTCAAAAGTACACCTTTTCAAACTTTCATTATAATCGGAGAACCTAAGGAAAATTTTGGTCACATGGAATTAGTCTGCTCAGAGACATAATACTCTAGTGGAGGGTATAAAAATATTTTTTTCTCAATTTGAATTATTTTTGAAAAATATCATGAGGCCAATTGCTCACAATTAATTTATTTTCTAAAGAATTAATTTATTTATTATCCTTAATAGAAGTAAGTTACTTTTTCCCCTACAAAATACAAAAGACTTAAGACACAAACATTCCCATTCGCTGGTTCCATTTGTAGAGCCCCCTAAATTCAATTCAATTTCATAACTTTTGCGATTATATCATTTCCATTACACTATGTTAACATATCATTCATTTCAATGATCTAGATCATGTACTCTCTGGCAACAAGGTTTTTGTTTCATACGATGGCCGCTGTCAGATTTTGGTCATTTTACGGCCTGTGCATCGAACACAATTCGTTGTTGATTTACAATTTAAATTGCAAAATTATCTTAATGTATTTTGACAAGCCAACAACAACCTAAAACTATAGCAAATTTGGAAAACCAAACCAATCCAAACAAACGGCACACAAAACAGACAACGGCCAACAACAGGCACTGCACGAAGCCTTACCACACCTTTTACAGAAGACCCAAAACGGACATGAGACCAAATCTGTCAGCACTTAAAATAAGATTATACCATATAAGACAACTGTACCAAGTCACTGTAAGACGAAACCAAATACTGATGAAAAAAATCAAACTGATTTAGTTTTTATTTTGTTTTGTTTGCTTGAGTTTCAATTCAATTTTCAGATTTGTGCTCAGCTTTATTTTATTTTGTTTGGTTTTGATTGTTTTTTGCTTTTCGATTTTTTTGTTTTGTAGTGGGGAGTAGGTAGTAGTAGCTCAGTGCACAGTGAGTGAGTGGCTCTATGATCGTGTAATACATCGATACATTCAACCATCCATCCATCCATCGAGCGAGTGAGCCAGCAAGCGATCAATCGATCTTTGGCTGCCTGTATTGTGCTGGCAAGCCAAAGTTTTAAATTCAATCATGTATCAGCAATTTTAAAACAATTTTCAACTTACTGACAGTTTTGCTACTGTTCGTAACTCTGGCCTCTGCTCTGGCTGAAGAATATCTTAACCGAGCGAAGAGATACAAAAACAACAAGAAGAAGCAGAAAAACCCCAACAAAACACATTGACTTTGGTACCAATCTGTCCATCATCATTATCATCAAAATGCAATAATTCTATAAGAAACTTAAAAAAAAAATACTGAAGCTTAAGTCAGCCACTGTTTTTTAAAGTTTTTACAGAAAAACAATAAGGGGCTGGTGAGATAAGGGAGGTAAGATGATAAAAGAAGAATACATAGTTTTGTATCGCCTTTTGCAACTGATGGATGTTCTGATCATGCCAATTTGCCATATTATAAAATTACTCCCTAAAGAAAAGCAATTCTGTGGTTTTCCAGAATAATCGCTAATTTCGAAAAATTCCCGATTATTATTTATGATGTATGATCTATCTGTTTGTATTTTAAATTATTTCAATATATTCTTTTTCATTACCGGATAGTTCTTCAGAAACTTATTTTTGGCTCTTCTGCACATTTCAATTTCATATTTTCAAATATTTGAATATTTCACATTATACCTTTCAGGGATATAGCTTATGAACGTTGAAATTTGTCAAAGAAGTCGGAAAATTTATTGCAAATAAATCTGGAATTGATTTCAATAAAATCGCACACCAACTTAGCTAAAGTATTTCGAATTTATGTCAGGACAATGGACCTAATAAGGCCAGATAGAGGTGAGTTTTAAAACTCCAAATTTGAAATTCATATGCAAAAAAATTGAACCTGGCTTTCAGAAAACTTTGAGATCAGGAAATTTGTATAGCCGCTACCATAGAATGGAGTATAATAAGTTTTTCATTCCGTTGACATGAGCTGACACATCGATCACTGAACACATGAAGTATTTATATATTATCTTCATGAACAAATTCTAAAATTCCGTCTGTTGAAAGCACTTTAGCATTCAAACGAATGAAGCTGAGAGGTCCGTAACCTAAAACCCTAAAACGCACACCCAATAACCCCTAATATTTATAGTTTTAAGCACATTTCTTAAAAATGGTATACAAAAGTACCTATGAAACTTTGATAATGCAATGCAATTAGGCGTATATTTAGACATATGCATCTGCGTAAAATTGGAAAAAAGTAATAAAAGTGATACCTTCGAAAGACTGTAATTAGAAATTACTTCCCTGCCGCACTTACTTTATATGTTATATTTTATTTTTTATAGCCTTTTGATTTTTTATTATTATTTTATTATTTTTTATTATTTTGTTATAGCCTTTTGAGTTTAAAAATCTTAATATTGGTCATCAACAATTAATTTTATGATGTCCAATTTTAAGGATATATAAAAAAGTCATAAATATTTTATACACATAGCTCTAAAAAATAAAAATTTATTTTTAAATTAAAAAAATTTAAATTAAATAAAAAAAAATATAATACAGTAAGCCCCGTCAAATTTATTAAAAAAATCAATCGCTTGCCTTAAAGGACTACGAAAGAAGGACCACAAAATTTATTTATATTGCCCAAAGCGAATACTTTTAATTGATACTAACAGGACTAGCAGATTCATTACAAACAATTTTAAGTCCGAAAATCGAAATCGACCAGAAAATGGAAAAAGGAGAATACAACTTTGCTGTCTTTCTGAATTTTATAAAGATTTTCCACCACTACAATTACAAAGTCCCAAAACGAGCCGCATAACTTTAGAAGAATAAGTAAAAAAACTCTAATCTTGTGATTTTCCCTTATTTTGGGAATTCTAGGATTATTTAGGAAAATTTCTAAGGTTCAAAAATTACCCCTTACTTCCGGTCCCTCAGTTCATTTAACCGTCTATTCTTCCTTCGTTCAGTACGCACTTTCATCCATACCTCTGCTGCTTGTTTGAAATATGTGATTATCAAAATGCAATGTGCGATTATGACTTAAAACCTAAAAATTATTTATGTTTTTGCCCGCACCTTTTGGTACCTCCCACATAAATTTATGCGTCATAGGTAAAATTAAAAATCCACGATATTCGATATATATCTAAATTTCTCGATTTTGAGATTTTTATGTAAAAGTATTTTGGCTCACCTTAATATTTAGATTTTTCGAGATAAGAGGATGTTTGTGAAAACCACCAGATATGCTCTAAGATATATGATAATTGTCAATGTTTCGACAACAATTTTATAAATAACGAAGTTGGGAGCATTTAAAAAATTCATCATAATTTGTTATGGATTACACTACGTAACAAAAAAATCTTTTTGTTTGTTTAAGTGAATTTTTTGCTTTTATCTAATGAATTAGGTCATAAATATAATATAATGAGTGTTCTTTCCTCTACCTAAACGTTTTTTAGTATATAAACCGCTATTTTAAAAATGATGGAGGTTTCACCACACATTTTAGCATAACTCAAGAACAGTTTGTCCGATTTGATTAAGTAAAAACTCCGAGAATCCGCAGCTACATTACCTCCAAGTTACTCTTACACTGTTTTTTGATAAAGTGAATAGTTTTGGAAATATTCAGAAACTTTTTCCAAAATTTTTTTTTTTTCATGCAAAATTGGAAAAAAAAAATTGTCTTAAAATTCATAAAAATCCAAAAAAGTCACAAATGCTCTTTTTTGATCTTTAGTTATAAACATAAATATGTTACAAATAAAACTAGCCACATTTCAATAAAATCGATTAACAAGTTTTGGTTTAATTCTCAACTAAGTGATGGTATCTCATTTTGATAAAATTTGTATATGAATATTAATATTTGTGTGAGTATATAGTCGGTTATTGAAATAAAGTAGGACATCGTCGGATAAGATCGCCTTTAATATTTTAGTTAATTAGATTTAATTGTAATTTTTTGTAATTACTAGTTTGGAATTTAATCAGAGAAAATGACCAAATCTACAAGAGGAAAGGTAGAAAAACAAACCATTTTTAAACAGTATTATTAAGAGCATCCTAAATTTAAGGATTCAAGTGTATTTCGTTTTATTATCATATAAAAGCATACCTTCATTAAAATTAAGCTGTTTAACAATCTTTTAAGCACACTCTTATCTATCTGTACCATGAAAAATAAAGGCACTATTTAAAAATTATAAAATTCGATGTCATTTCTTAAAAAACGATTAGCCAGACATCAGTTAAAGTTTTTCTTCAGTTTAGAGACATAACCAATGAGAAACAGCAAAAAAATTCACTTAAACAAAATTTTGTTACATAGTGTTATTTACTTAGGT
The DNA here is from genome assembly GCA_947397865.1 of Polietes domitor. Classification (NCBI taxonomy): domain Eukaryota; kingdom Metazoa; phylum Arthropoda; class Insecta; order Diptera; family Muscidae; genus Polietes; species Polietes domitor. Next base: position 169,087,816 of record OX377621.1, on the reverse strand, counting down.
TTTTACTAAAATTGCAATTACTATTACTCGTCGAGATATATTTGCATTTTCATTTTTTAAAATAAGTTTTATTATATATGCTAGTTAGTATGATAAATCACAATTTATCATATATTTTATTAAAAAACAATTAAGCAAAGGCTAAAGACTGGCGGCGCAGACTATATAATACCCTACACAACTCCCTGCGTATATACCTCGCTTTTATTGTTAAGCCTAGGTGTTTTATGAGAGCACTTTGATGTAGTTCATATAAATTATACAATATATAATTGATCCAATGTTCCGGCAGGCAAATACAAATTATACAGTAGTAATAGGATGAATCGGACCGACTGAAATAGGCCTATAACAACACTTGGGACCTGGTACAAAACCTGGGCCTATATATTTCTTATTCACGGTAGGTATTCCTAGTTGAAATATATCATCCAATGTAAGACGTAGTTTCTAGAGCTGTAATAGAATAGAATGGGGCCCCATTTGGGTTATTCCGAAGTATGGACATATATATGTTTGACTTTCATAGTATGTATTCTTAGTTGAAATATAATATAATCTTCAAAATTTGAAAACAATCCGATGTAAAATTTACGTCCTTGAGGGGTAAAAATTAAAATGGGGCCATTTGTAAGGGCACTACATTAAAAAGTGGTTCCATATTGATCAATTTCAAAGTAAGTATTCTTAGTTGAAATATTACATGATGTGCAAAATTGTATCGAGATCCAATGCACGATGTGGGTTCTAGAGATGTAATAGAGTAGAATGGTGGCCCAATTTGACTTTCATAGTATGTCTTCTTAGTTGAAATATAATACAAAATTCAAAATTTGAAAAACTTCCGATGGAAAATGTGGGCCCACTTGTAAGGGCGCTACATTAAAAAGTGGGCCTTTATAGATCACTTTCAAAGCAGTTTTTTTTATTGAAATATAACATGATCTGCAAAATTTTATTAAGATCCAATGTAAGATGTGGGTTCTAGAGCGATAATTGTGTAAACTGGAGGTCCATTTGTATGGGGGCAATACCAAAACATTGACCTATATAGCTGGCTTTCAAAATAGATGTTTCTAGTCTAAATATAACACTGTGTGGGAAATTTGATCGAGATCCGATGTAAAATGTGCATTTTAGAGCAGTAATATTGTAAATCGGATGTACATTTATATGGGGGTTATATCAAAACATAGACCCATGTGGACCAATTTCCCATGAGCTGTTTCTAGATCCTGAAAATTTTGTCATGTTCCCATCTAAAATGTATATTCTAGAATAGTAATAGTGTAAATTATAGAGATATTTGTATGGATGCTATATCTAAATCTGAACCGATTTTCTCCAAATTCAATACCAATCGTCCTTGGCGAAAAAAAGTAACTTCTGTCAAATTTCATGACAATCGGACCACAATTGCGACCTGTAGAGTGCGAACAAGCTTAGATGGACAGCAGACGGACGGACAGACGGACAGACAGACATCGTTAAATCGATTCAGTTGGTGATTCTAAGCCGATCCGTATACTTAAAGGTGGGTCTAGCTCAATTATTTCTTGGTGTTACAAACATTTGGCCAAAAACTAACTTATAATACCCTAGTCCACGATGTGGTGGAGGGTATAAAAATATGTTGTTCGTCAAAAAAAAATATATAGAAATTATTATTTACTTTTCAACTAATATCATTTTATATTTTTTCAAATTATCTGAATCATTTATAGTTGACTTATAAATAAAAAATATGTGTTTACATCACCACACATCACTACCAGTGAATATAGTGTGACTTAGACCACTTTCAAACTAACACTAAAAACAATTTTGGTGTGCATAAAATGACAAATGTTGTTGTAATGGTACATTTTTTATAAATATCAAAAAGAAAATCCAAAATTATAGATCTGATCAAAGTAGAAACAAAATTGGTTTATCTCAAATATTTTGGATTTTTGACTTAGACCTAGTGGCATACTAACTGGCACATATGTTCCATTAAACGCAATTGTGATGGTATAGAAACAGTGATCTAGGATCAGTTATCAAAGCTTGCCAAAAATATTAATTAATACCCGATTAAAAATAGAAAAAAAAAATAGTTTCTAGTAAGCCCTATGACCCTATGCTCCTCGGAGGATTTATTTTATTTTGTTTATTTTATAACATTTTTAATAGCTATGCATGAATATAGAAATAATGGGTCATCTTTTAGAACTACATGTCGTCTTCAAGTATGGGTAAAATAATTTAATCAAAAACTAAAAAATAAATATTTTTTCATCAGATTTAAATAATTTTTCCTAATTTTTCCGCGACTGCTATTAAGTAAGTTTTATTATACGTTCTATTAATGGCATTTTTTTGCTAGCACGAAAAACCCATAAAAATAGATAAAGAATATTTCTTTATTAAGCTCTAAGCCTCCTAGGAGGTGTGTATCCTGTAAATGTATGTATTTGACAAAAAATGTTAAATCGGAAAGGACATTTGTATGGGGGTATATTGAAATCTGGAACGAAATAGGCGAAATATAATATGTATAGTTTGTCCAAAATTGGTTAAACATTTGGCAGCAACATTTGTATTTGGGCTATATCTAAATCTGAACCCATCTTACCCACTTTCACAACAGGTTTTTTATTTAGATTATAAGCTGTTGTGCCAAATTTAAAGAAAATCGGTCGTTTCTAGAGCGGAAAATGGCAAATCGGGAGCGAGATTTGTATGGGGGCTATATCTAAATCTGAACCGATTTGCCTCAAATTAAACATCATTCGTCATTGATCCACAAAACTTGCTTGTGCCAATTTTTGTTAAGATCGGACTATAATTGCGACCTGTAATTTGATTACAACATTAGATGGAGAGACGGACATTGCTCAAAATCGACTCAAAAAGTGATTCTAAGTCGATCGGTATACTTACCAATGGGTCTATGTCGCTTCCTTTTGAGTGTTACAATTCATAATACTCTCGTGGAGTGTATAAAAATACGATTTTTCACAGCCAAAATTTTTAAATGATTTTCACAAAAATGATCGATACGGCGCCAATTTCCATCCCATGGTCATCATTGAGACATCATTCGAAAGGTTTTGATTGAAGCTCTCGATCTTTTACAAACTGCTACCATTTAGTTGTCACTATGAAAAATCACCAAAAATGACTATAAATGTCCAATAATTCGACCAATAAGTTAGTCTAAGACAAGTGTAAAAAATGTATAGTTAAAGTTTTGTTCGATGAACGAAATTTTATTTTATTTATTTATTATGAATTACAATACAAAGTAAATTTATATTATAATTTTGGGTCTAGGGATTGACAGGATTGGCGACAGACCAGAGCCTCTGGTGGGAATCGAACCCACGACCCCCACGCTGATAGCCGAGCACGCTACCAAATCGACTACCGGGGCGCTCAACGATGAACGAAATATTTCGCAAATCATCATTAAAAATCCAAACTTTATTTCTGGGATATGACTGGAAATGTTTTATTTGTATGAACCTCGACCCAGCTTAATATACATCCCTTTGACAAAATGTTTGTAAACTAGTGTAATACATGTGCGATCGCTTGCACATTTATTTTCCCTCGAACTTATCAGACTCCACCCCTTTTACGCTAGCAATCTTTGCACGCCGGTAGTCGCACGGATAGATGGACGGACACTAATCGAACAACGCACTAATACTAGCCGTTGTTGTTGTTGTTGCTGGTGTGGTTGTTGCAGATTTCTTTTTTCTATAAACTTCATGTACTGCCAGCACTGCTGCTGCCACCGCTCTATGATATCTATTTCATTTCTTTGAACAGCGAGCATTAGAGTTTGAGATATCGGTATCAAGTAGCAAAACATTGAACACCCAGTAGCTGGTCGATGGATGGCTGTTTTTGCGCTATGGCGAGGCAAGCCGGGCAAGTCTCTACGACTCCAAGTCTCTGGTGTTGCTTGTCTAAAGTGATGCAAAAGCTTAAGTTTAGCCGTGTTGCATGGCTCACCACAGAGCATTCTTGTAGCGATGCCAATGCAATTACTTTGTAATTTAAGTTATTGATTGCCATACTGTGGCTCATTGCGAACGCGCGCAACAAAAACAACAGCAGCAACAACAACGATAACAACAAAATCACACTGAACGGCGCGTTTGCTAACACAATTCTTGCGACCATAACAAACGTCGTCATCGACAACGCCATCGACGGCCTACTCCAACGACTGGTGTGTCTGTCCGTCCGGTGACTGGTAGCTGGTGTTCATAGTTAATCTTGTAGATTATTTCATTATGGCCAGACGCTCGGCGTTTTGTCCAATTGCTATGTTAAAAATGGTATTAAGTTATTACAGGAGTTTCCATATTATGAAACGCACTTCGCATCATTGTGCATTAGAAATTCCCCACATCTCCCAAATGCAGAGAGGCCGTGGCAACCACTGCACTCCACGCCATACCATGAGGCAGCCAGCAGCTAGTGTTGACAATGCTGTAGTTTGCACGAGTGCATGTCATGTCAGCTATCGGCTGCTTAATCCAGATCACCTTTCAAACACAGTTCTCGGCGTCTGCTAGCCGCCGCATTGGCTTTTGTGTTGTGTTGTGGCCACCACTTATGGTTAAATTTAATTTAAGCTTTTTTGTAAGTCTGCTCTGCTCCACAACTATTGTGGCTGTGGCTGTTGTTGTTTATTTTTCAACCTGTCTTATGATTGATTACCAATTGTTTATAGTCAGTCATGTTTTGTGGGGGGTGGTGGTGGAGGTTGGCGACTATTGTTGATTTTTTGCCATTGCCTTTTTTATTGTTAAATTAAATTAAATAATTGGTTTCACACATGCAGTGCTATTCGCTTTAAAACATATGTTGTTTTTTGCCTTAAAATGGCCGTAGAGCAGCTAACTTGTTTCAGTTATTTAAAGACTTTGGTTTGGATTTTTCTTTTTGGCCAGCCAAAGAACTTGTTGAGAAGCATGTTTGGGCACTGTGATATTAAGCGGACAAGACAAGGTCTGCGGAATTTCGAAGTGTTGCAAAAATGTCGAGAAGTTTAATTGAACGCAAAGCCAACAGAAAATGGACTTAAACAATTCGGATATGTACAGAGATGTAGTCTCAAATGTAATCATAAGAAGAGAAAATCTCTGTCAAGTCTGTGTCTTAAGTCTTTTGTTTATTGTCTGCTCTACTCACATTCAGTAACCTCATAAATGAATATCTGAATATCTCTTACTTCCTGCCAGATCTCTAAGATTAATTAATTAATATTCCCCTGTTTTGCTGCCTCCAACCTAACCTACAACATTAAGGGCATGATTACTTTCTGATCACGTTAACGTGCCAAACTTTATATTCTAGACATTTCAAGTTCACGCTAAAATTCCACAACTAACTTCTTGGCAGTTAGTCATGCTCTAGTCTCTCTCTCTCTCTCTCGCAATTAAAACCAAAGCAGACTATGCTGGCAAAAGTTGAAATGAGGCGAGTTACTGCTTAAAAAGAGGCTGCGGAGGCTGCATACTAATACAAAATATTTGTTTATAACCTTTGAGGTGTCTTTAAGCTTATTTAGAAAAGTTGGCGGAGATGTTGAAAGGGTAACCATATGAGCATGATTATTTTTAAAAACGGTAAATTATGAATGCAAAATGTCCATCACACCTTCACTTCGCTAGACATAACAATTATTCAATATTGAGATTTTTCATTTATTCAGCATAAAACGAATAAAAAATAATTACACTGTACAACAAATTAAGACTTTTTGATTGCAACAGACTAGCGACCCAACCATTCTGAAAGGGCATGTTGTACTCATTTGCAGAATAAACTTAAAGTCCAGTTGGTCTGGGTTTCGTTTTACAGTGGATTAAAGTTTTAATTTTTTGATCGAAGGAAGCATTATACTAAGTGAGAAAATTGTTGTAAGTTAATGTCTGAGAGAATTCTTATTATCAAATTATATTATGGAATTTTATTAGGATTATTTTTGTGACATATCTTAACCCTCTCCTCTCTGTTTGGATCAATTAGACCCTTTTTTAAGAAAATCAAGAAAAGTTCATTCAAGAAGGAGATTTAAGGATTAAATTGTTCTACGAAAAAAATTGCCGAAAAATTGACACAAACTTTGAAAATAAAACTCTTCAGAATAAAATTTACAAAGATTAAAATTTGTCCTCGTATTTTGGAAGATCGATCTTTTTCGACAAAAAATTTGGATATTTCGGCAGAATATGGATATTCCGTGCGTAAACAATTAACACAAATTGAATATTTTTGCAAAAATTTCAGTTTCGCGGGAAGTATGGCTAAAATGATTTTTGTATGCATGACATTTTTGTTTTATAATTCTCGCGATTTATCCAACGGACCAGGTAGATTTTTTGTATATGTATTAACAACCAATGTTGCTTGTAACATATTTGTAGTCAGTAGCAAGACAAGTTGCAGTTGTTGCAAAAATACAAAATTCGCGGTTGCAAGTGGATTATTATTTCAACTTTCTCTATATATGTGTTATATATATTATATATTTTTTTAGTTTGTACTTTTTTGGTCTGTAATTAATATTTGATTTGAACTGGGATATTGTCCTGACACAAGACCATTTTGCGTCTATATTTAATAGAATGCAAATTTATTTACAGTCAGAGGAAGAATGTATACACCGAATTCCATGTTCTAGCTGCGGTCATTTGTTTGGTACCATTTTTAAACCCTTTTTCCTATTTTACCCCCTCAAGAGTATGACTTTCTAAATCTTTATATTTTACGAGTCCACGCAATTAGATGGATGTACATACCGAATTTCATCATTCTAGTTGTAGCCGTTAAGTTGGTACTATTTGTATCCCTCTGTACCCATTGTATCCCTTGAAAGTACGAATTTGGACATAACTTTACTTTTTCGTGTCCACGCAGTCAGAGGAATGTATACTCCGAATTTCATGACTCTAGCTGCGAACATTTGGTTGGTACTACTTTTATCCCCTTTTCCATTCTAACCCCAAAAAGTACGAATTTCGAAAAATCCTTCTTCTTTACGTGTCTACGCAATCAGAGGAATGCATACACCGAATTTCATTATTCTAGGTGCAGACATTTGGTTGGTACTATTTGTATCCCTATATTCCCATTTTATCCCTTAAAAGTACGAATTTAGAAAAAATAATTTCATATTATGTACCTACTCAAGTAGAGGAATTTACTCAGTGAATTTCGTGTTTCTAGCTGTTGTCGTTTGATATGTACCATTTTTATCTCTTTTTGCCCCCACTTCACCCCCTACGAATAAAAATCGTTTTATGGTGCACGTTTTTGTTATCGGGGGAATGCGCATACCCAATATCAAGTAAGTACAAGCAGACAATTTAAAAAAAATATGCTTAAATACTCTAAAATATTGGGGTTTATTATGGGTTTTTTCAGACCTTGTTAGGGAAAAAATTTTCCCTCTGGGTCGCTTTAGTCCAGTTTCACTCCCAACCGATCTACGACTATAAGACGTATTTATGCAAAATTTGGACTTCCTAGCTCCATTCGTTTAGATGCTTTAGATAATTTGGAAATCAAATGAAAGGTGGATTGAAGACGACATGCCACATGCCATACAACGTATCAAACAATCGACCTATTGAAGAAAATATTTGTCGACTGCGTCAATGCTCAATTGACTGGCGACTCAAGAAGACCTCAAGAATATTTTCTCTGGAAATACATATATTCTTTGGTTTATTTAAACAAAAATTGAATGCCTTGTGAGGCAGCACAGACCAGCACAAACCACCGCCGAGATACATTGATTGAAAAAGTGGTCTACAATTTTACTTCCGGAATGCGCCATATGCGATCCAGAGAGCACTTCTGCTAGCTTGTCCCAAATTATAATTGAACACTAATGGCATAAAATTGCACAGATGATCAAAGATGGAAACAATTGTGCACGGGACCCAAAAAAAAACATTTATTATACCTTCACCGCGCAATTGGGGCATATTAAGTTTATCATTTCACCTTGAAATATCGACCAGAGACCCTATAAAGTATAGATGTATATTATTAATCGTCATAAAATTCCAAGACGATCCATCCGCCTGTATTTCTGTCCAAGAATACGTCTAATAGTTGTAGATCGGTTTACATTGAAAATGGACGAAAGTGGTCCAGGATTTCTCCCTTTTTCCCAAGAACATCTAATATCCAAATTATTTAAGTAAATTGATATTTAATAAGTTCAATCCTTTTATAGCGTAAATCTAAGGTACAAAACTGGTACAGAGCAATCGGCTGCGCCTAGAATAATAAAAAATAAAATTATAAATTAATATATTCCACATATAATGAATTTTCGAAATTTCTACTTTTAGGATAAAAAGCAATCGGCTGTAGCTGGAACGAAATTCGGTATGCATCTCTGACTGTGTGAAAGGTCGGAATTGCAAATTAGGGTATTTAATTATATTTTTTGTAGATTACTGCTTTTTTGAACAGCTTTGAAATATTAATAAGTTAAATAGCCAAGACTATAATGCTATAAAACACATTATTGTAGACACGGATTATAAGTGGACATGGTGTTAACATTTAATTAGCTACTTTTAATTTAAAATTATAATAATGCAACATCACAATTTAATTAACAAAAATTTTGGTTTTCAATGAGGTATATTGTTCCAAAACATTAACATTAATTTTTTTATATTAATTTTTTGTATTTATTTTGTTTAATTAAATATTAAGTTATTAATGCACTCTAGGTTATGATGATTGTCACAAAAGTATTTTAACCGTATCTTTAAATATTAGATTTTAGATATTTGCTGGTACGATTTATAAAATCAGAAATATATTCTGTTCAATGTTTGAATACCTAATATTTTAACGAATCTAAAGTATAAAGTTTGGTGGCACGATAATACTCATTGACAAATAAAAACCAAATTACTTTGTTTTATTTTCCAATAACTGACATCTAAGCAAAGAAAGCAAGGACAATCTTTAGAAAGTCTATATATAAATGTAGAAGTTGTTTTAAAAAAATAAAAAGCATTTATAAACATAATTTATCCTATGAATACAACCTGCTCTACGCTAAACATTTGCCAGCTTCTAAAATTCCCATCACCCCAGACCCCAGCGCTTTTGCGCTACCATCTTTATTCATAACCGGCCAACCAACAAGGCATTCCGCAAATATATCCAACTGTTGTTTTTTGTATCTCAATTAAATGCTAAATTATGTTGGCAAAAGTGTGACATTATCGTATCGTAATGTTCGCCATAATTGTAAGGAAATCATTTCATATAAAACGCACAATTTATTATGAGCAGCTCTCCTCTGCGCTCCGCTAAGAATTCAGTCCGCTAGACTTGAGCTCTAACGAGCGCAGCCTGCCAAGGGGACAGTGTAACATTTTTTTGCCAAACAAGACAGGCCATTTTGTTAAACGATTTTAAATAAATTCCCAAAAGGGGAGAAAATAAATAAATAAACTCAAGACTTTAATTGGTCCATAACCAACACAATGTGGCACACAATGTGACGGCTGCGGATAGTGCTGCAGTGGCGGCAGGCAGGCATTAATTAGCATTAAGTTGGTCGAGAGCAATATTATGGCCGGAATGATGTTAACAAATTCTTGATCTATAAATGTCATCAATTATGGCCTGCTTTGATCTCCATGGACGGGTTTTGTGGCAGCCACCAGACGACGTTCGCTACGAAACTAAATCAAATTAAAACAAATTTGTCTTTATATGGTCATTATTAATGCACCATGACTTTGATTATTGTTGCACTGTTGCATGGCTCTGTGGCTCTATAGCTCTGTGGTCGAGTGTAAATCATAAATTTTATAATGCAACACCAGTCGGTGCATTAAACATATGTTGCAACATGCGAAGAAAACAAATATTATAACAGTTTGCCACAAATAGCGGCGGCCGCAGCACAACACATTTAATTATCACTTTTGCAGCACTCGCCACATAGGCAATTTAGCCGCGTTAAAAACACACTCTGCGAACAATCGGCCAACAAATGGACAGACGGACGGAAGATTGGCTTCGACGGACTGGTGGCTGCTACGACGGATACATAATGCGTTCGAGAAATCTTTGGTATGTCTGGCAATCATCGCGTTTGAAATGACGACACTAATTAGTAAAGTAACAAAGATGCCACATGACAAGGATTCATAAAATGTTTACTTTCAAGGTTTCGCTGCCTGGCCTGGCCTGGCCTGACCATAGCTCTCTTCTTTGTTGCAGCCATTACTTTTCCTTTGGCGTAGTGACAATGGCAATGGCAGTGCCAGTGGTGGCCGTGCCATGATTATGTTTTTGCACCCATAAAAAGATTGAATTTAATTATAGTGCAAAATCCTTAAAAGGCAAAAGGCTGCAAAAGCCTGTGACATTCAGATTGAAGATTTATGATAATACTTAATTGACAAAAAATAAAAACAAAAGCAGTCATCACCGAGAGAGTAGAAGTTCAAAAGGAGGACTACATAGAGACTGTAAATTTGAAATGTTTGGATAAAAGGTAAAGTTTTATAAACTTTGTAAACTTAGAGGCGATACTTTTTCAAAGTCCTTTGGAAAGTGTGTAGAAATAGATAAGTCCTTATATGGTTCATTTCTAATGCATGAAGTTTTATCCAGAACTCAGGGTGAAAATAAGAAAGTAGATTTATTTATAAAGAAGTGTAGGATTTATAGAACTACTTAAAATTCGAATCTCAAATCTGAATCCCAAATGGAGCCAAGTCCCTTTATATATATTAGGGAATAGTGATGAATCAGCAGGAGCATATGTTTGGTTAGTAGGTTAGCGAATGTAGCTCTATATGATCATCATTTAGTACCGCAATACACATTTTTGAATGGATCACACAATACGGAAATGATCCGCTTGAAGTTTTTATATTTTTGTATTTTGTTATATGTATATTAGAGCGTACCAGGTTACAAGTAAAAAAAAAAAAGTTCGCCGTACACCTTCGAATATGAAGTATTATTGAAAGGTAGTTTAAAAAAAATTTTTTTTTATTTTTTTATGCCGAACGTAGGGGTCGCGCTTTTACATTTTTCTATATAACTTCTGCATTTATAAACGGATTTTAAAGTGTGATACATCGATGTTTTTGTCCGATTTTTTTGTCTTTGAAGTCATTGAGCTCAAACATGATTCATGATTTTATGCGAGCTTTAATTTTCGATTATTAGAGTGGTACATTAGGGTAGTAGCAACTGAGAAATGATGGGTAAGTACCAGAAGGGGGTGCTTGAGCTCAATGACTTCAAAGACAAAAAAATCGGCCTCGTCGAGACAAAAACATCGATGTATCACACTTTAAAATCCGTTTATAAATACAAGTTATATAGAAAAATGTAAAAGCGCGACCCCTACGTTCGGCATAAAAAAATAAAAATTTTTTTTTTGAAACTACCTTTCAATAATACTTCATATTCGAAGGTGTACGGCGAACTTTTTTTTTGAGGTACGCCCTAATGTATATGTCTAGTTCTTGAATATAAACTGTTCATTAAATTAATACCATCATTCTTATTAAAATTCAAATTTTCATTGTTTATTTAATAGTTCGGCTCAAGGTCCTTCATGACTGAAAAACGTAGTATTTTTATACCCTCCACCTCCAGGATGGGGGTATACTAACTTTGTCATTCCGTTTGTAACACCTTGAAATATCGACCTGAAACCCTATAAAGTATATATATTCTTGATCGTCATAAAATTCTAAGACGATCTAGTCATGTCCGTCCGTCCGTCTGTCCTTCTGTTGAAAGCACGCTAGCATCTAAACGAAAGGAGCTAGAACGTTCAAATTTTCCACAAATGCGTCTTATGGTAGTAGATCGGTTGGGATTGAAATGGGGCGAAATCGGCCGAAAGGGAAAAATTTTTCCCTCACAAGGACTAAAAATACCCATAATAATCCCTAATATTTTAGCGTATTTAAGCATGTTTTTTTCAATATGTCTGTTTATATTTGCTTGATATTTGGTATGCGCATTCCCCTTATAGCAAAAACATGCACCATAAAGTGATTCTTATTTGTAGGGGGTGAAATGGGCCAAAAAGGGATAAAAATAGTAAATATTAAACGACAACAGCTAGAAACACGAAATTCGGTGTGTACATTCCTCTAACTGAGTAGAGACATAATATAAAAGTATTTTTTTCCAAATTCGTACTTTTAGGGGGTAAAATGGGAATAGAGGGATAAAAATAGTACCAAGCAAACGGCTGCACATAGAATAATGAAATTCGGTGTATACATTGCTCTGATTGCGTTGACACGTATAATAAACGTATTTTTCGAAATTCGTACTTTTTGGGGTAAAAATGGAAAAAGGGGATAAAAATAGTACCAACCAAATGGCCGCAGCTAGAATCATGCAATTCGTTGTATATATTCCTCTTACTGCGTAGACACAAAAAATAAAAGATTTTTTCCAAATTCGTACATTCAATGGATACAATGCGTACAGAGGGATAAAAATAGTACCAAATAAACGACTACAGCTAAAATGATGATATTTTATTTATTTTATTTATTCATTCGACTTTAAGCCTTTTGGGCCAAACTAGTCGCAGTAAGATATGGCAATACAATTCAATTTGAGCATATTAAAATTAAGCCTAAGAACGTAATATAAAGTCACAAACCCCCCAGCATAAGCACATATAAAATATATTTAATTTAAAAGAAATATAAGTAAATACATATATGAGACCCAATCACTAGCCAAACTCTTGTTGAATCCATAAGTTATTCCTTGAAAGTACCTCTAAATGTTCTCCATTATCATTCTTTTAAAATGACCAACAGAATTTGAAAAACACCTATTTCTATAAGGTACTACCGAATTCCGTATTCGAGTCACACGGACAACAAAAGATCTACTCATGATTAGTGTTGAAAATGTCGGCAATTGTAATGTGTGAGTCCTTGTCGATGAATTAAAAGTAAAATTTTCGATCAGATATTCTGGGCTTCCAGCTCTCATTACTTTATAAAACATAATCATAATTCTTAATGTTATAAAGTCACTGAAATCGCATCCTAACAACTCTCTACAGTGTGATGAGGCATGGTCACGAATGTGTAATTTGTAGACATATCGCACAACCCTATTAAAACAATGTTTCAATCTGATAATATTGCCTTGAGAAGTCCCTGAATGAACTTCAATGTCATACAAAAGAAATTCGGTGTGTACATCCCTCTAATTGCGTAGACACGTAAAATAAAGAGATTTTAGAAAGAGTTTTTCAAATTCGTACTTTTTACTTTTACGGCAAAGATTGGTTGAATTATTTAATTATTAATGGATTTATTATTTAATGGATTTTCAAAATTTATATGAAAAATTACCAAAAAATGTGATTTAAAAAAAAGAAAGAAAACATTTGAAATATTTTGATATATTTTTTATTTACAAGATCAAATCGAAAATGAAAAAGTTGTGACAATCTTTTTATTTTTATTTTTTTAAAAATTATTTTTTATAAATAGCGCGAAAACCCCTTCAGATAAAATAATATTTTTTAGTTTTTGTGTTGTGTGATTAGTAATCGATTTGAGTGATTTGCTATGTGTTTTGAATTCCAGCTATTCTATCAAGAAATTTCTTCTTACGAAGTAAAAAATTGGTTTTTATTTAAGACAGAATAACTAAGCTGTGATAACCAAAAATCTAACTAAAATATTAACATTTGAATCAAAATAAAAAATATTTTTAAATTGCCGCCAACAATGTGTGTATGAAAACAAATTTTGAAAAAAAAAAAACAATTTTGAATTTACGGGGAGTAAAATAAAATAGTTTACCCAAATTTTAAGTAAAAAAAACAACAAATTAGTTTTTAAATTTCGAATTAGAGCGGGGTGTTTTATTAAAAAACGTACCTTCGGGTTTTATTCGGAAAGTAATTTTATTCATTTTGACAGTTTGTCATTTTCAATTTTCTTTTCGTTTTCTTCACAATTACAAAGTTGTATTCCATATACAATTTACACTTAAAAACTATGCTTATTTTAGGGTGCCCAGTGTAGACAAATTTAATGTTAAAAATATTGGACTTAGCCTGTATAATTTTTCAGTGTAATTCAATTTTATGGTCATCGAGGCTAAGTCCAAAAATTCAATACCAAATATTTTTTTTTGTGAAAATTTGTTTTGATACAAATATTTATATTATAGCTGGCGACAGTGTATCAGATAAAAAATATATTTTCATATTTTTTATCTGAACAAAAAAAAATATTTTTTTTAACATTTTTGTTATCGCAGCTTGTTATCACGGCTTAAAGAAAAATAGCCCTGACAAAGCCGAAACATTTTGGAACAACGCATTGAACATACCAAAGATTTATTTTAGATGGAAAAAACCGCCAGCTTTTTTGGAGCCAACTGAAAGTAAATTGTTTTCATTATTTCTATTAAATATTCCTAATTTCCTCCGCAGTTACGTTTATAATCGTTGGAGAGTAAGTTCAAGAACTCATGACAATATTATCTGTTAAAAAAAATATTTAAAAAAATCAAAGAGGTAATTTTTTGATTATTAATAAATTACAGGCAATTTAGAAAATAGTTGTTGAGTTTGTACCAGGAACTCTATCATGAAACTTATGGAGCGTCTTAGTGACACGAATGCATTACTTATACAAGTATTAAATATATATTCGAAGAAAAACGGAATTTTAAAAAATATAAGAAATATTTATAAAATTTTAATATATTCTTTTTTTGTTAGTATTTAATCAGGATCGATTTCATTTTGGTTTTATTTTCTTAGACAGAAAACAAAATACCTTTACAACGTGTCCTTTAAAACTCAAAAAGAAACAAAAATGTGGAAGTTTTAGTGGATTTTATAAAAAAAGCATTAAAATTAGCACTATAATCGTAAAAATAACTGACTATCTCACGAATGGACAGTGATAATGCTGAAATAGTTTGAGACAACGCATTAAAAATAACAAAGATTGATGTTAGATGGAAATATCCAAAACATTTTTGAAGCCAGCTACAAGTAAGTTTTAATTTGTTTTAAAGTAAGTAATTAATTTCGTCTACAGTCACGTTTATAATTGAAGGAGAGTATGCACCAGGAACTCCATCCTGAAATTTACGCAGCGTCTTACTGACACTATTAACTGTTAATGAAAAATTATTTTAAAGAAATCAAAGACTGATTAAAAAATGAAAATACATTTTTTCAAGATTTGATAATTTTGTAGAAAGTTAGAAGAAATTTGCTTGAAATTCATTTTTTTCCTATTTGCTGCCAGAAAAACATATGATTAAAAAAAAAATACCTTATGATACAATTCCTGATTTTCGAACCTTCCTAGTATCTACAATTTTATATATATATTTTTTTTCAAAATCGAAAAGTGCAGTTGTGTTTCTCTTATTTCGTAGTACAAACTTGAAAAATTTTCATAAAAATCGGAGAACGTAGGGAAATTTTTTGTTCCGTTTCACATGGAATTGGTCAAATATAGAAGTCATGGCCCTACTTATAGGCATAAGAGGATTTAAAAAAGCAGAAAAAGAAATATTGTTTCAATATTTCATTTACCTGGATGAATGAATATAAAATATATAAATGAATATGAAAGAATAAATATTGCCGAAGGTCTATAACATTTTTTGATGTATTTTGACTTCCTAAACTCGAAATTGATATTTGATGATAATTTTCTTTTGTGGATAAATTCCAATTTTCATAATTTTTCATCAAACTATAGTTCCAATCACACACACATATGTTCAATTAAAGGTAATTCTGATGGCTACAAATACGGTGGATTTCAATTTTGCATAGAGACAGTGGTTTAAGAACAGTCTCCAAAAATATTTCGAAAAAAATGATTTTTTTGAAAAATAAAAATCAGAATATCTTTTTCGATTTTATATGATACGATACGAAAATACAGCAAACGATTTATATAGCATTTCGACAAAACGGCTGTAAGCTAGTGTACTTAGGAAAAAATTTTTATTAGATAGTCACTCACTGAAGAATTGCCTGACTGTCTTTTAATCCTCTTCGTAGTCGTGATCGTTGAATTGTAGCTTCGCGCTAGAATTTCAATGTGCTTTCAGACCGGGTCTCTCTGGAAATTTTACAAATTCATTCTAAATATGACAGCTTCTTGAGATTTAAAATATAGTTTTATTTATTAGATAGATTTTATTTTATCATCGACACAAAATTCAATTTTTCATATTTCTATTAACTGAATACCAATTAGAGCGCATTGCATATAATGAATATTTAAAATGTCAAATTTGCTGCTACTGAGCGAGCAATTTTGTATTTTTTTTTTTTCAAAGAACTTTAAGCTGTAATAATTAATTATAGTAATGAAAAATTGTCTAACACATTTTTATATTTTCCTCAACTCTAGTAAAATTTGTCACTTCATATTGTTTTCGCCCAGGAGCATTTGGAATTAAATTGTGTCTCATCGGTTCATGTTTCATTAAATATCTTTTTTATGTGTCCTCAAATTTTAGTTCATATTACAACAGAAGGCATTTACTTCATTGTTCCGATTAAATTTGTTCCCATTGCCTAGACTTGGACCAAATATATAAAATGTGTCTGATAATTATTTTCCTCGTACATCAGTTTGTAGCAAAAACAAAAGACTTAAGGCACAAACGTGGCAACAAACTATGTAAAAATTTCAAAATTTAACTGAATCCCTAAAATATGGTTAAAATAATCAACTACAGCTTGCGAAGTATAAACATTTTATGCCAAAAAAGTATTTTAGTGTAAGATAACAACATTCATAGCAGATTTTCGTCCCATGGTGTTAATTCAAAGTTTGACCCAAATTGCCCCGATTTGTTTTCAATTCAAAGAATCTAACACTACTTTCCTTTTAAAAATACATTTCCTTGTATTCTAGAGAGCCACAACAACAGCCACAAAAAAGAATCAAAAGACTTAAGGCACAAACTTTTGTTGTATAAAACAAATTAGATTAATTTGAAAAATTACCATACTCCAACACCACCACCATCACCGCCACCACCTCTCAGTTATCCTGAATCAACAGAAACATCATTAGCATAATGGAAAACCAAACACTTTTGCTCACGTTTTCTAATTTCGGGCTCCCTCCCTCCCCCTCCACCCCCTCCACAACACAAACTGAACTTAATATTAAATCAAAGCGGCAAGACCCCTCCAATGATAACGCGAGAAACGAGGGCTTGCATCTCTTTGATGCGGTCAAAGCCATTACAATCGATGTGCTGGCTGGCTGACTGTGCTGAGCCGTGGTGGTTGGTTGTTTGGTTTGTTTGATGAGAGTTTCCGCGATGGTAACCGCCGCACACCGAAATCGCCTGATACGGGCTACTGTATAAATTTAGTTATTTAAAGGCCATAAAACAAAAACCGAAAACAAATTGAGGCACAAGTTGAGCCAATTTTAAACAAAATTAATTTTGTTCCTTCGCTGTTGTGGCCATCCTTCCGATGCTTATTCTTCCTCTAGTGTTTGGCCACCACCAGCAAAAAGACCTTAAACCCAGACAGAAGCCAAATAAACTCATACTCGTTGGGGATTTTGCAAACTACTCGTACTCTCCATAACCATGAGACCAGACCGTGCCAGACCGATGGGGCCTTGAAGTATGTGCGGAAAAATGTTCGGCAGCTTTCAGTTCAGTTCAAGCGCTGCAGTTGCAGTTGCCTCCTCTGTGGCATGAATCATGATTCATATACATACTTTTGCAAATAGCACGATGAAAATAACTTCCTTGGAGAATTGGGAGCGTTTTTGGGCAATGCCAACATTGCTGCAAGAGGTGGTGGATATCAACACCACAATACCACCACCACCACCAGCACCATCTACACTGAACCATGCCGCACTGAGGCACTGCCACACTAAACTGGCTAAGCAGCAGCGGCCGTGGCAGTGGCAGTTATTGTACGTGAAGCCTAGGTATGAGCATTGCTGTAAGCTTAGCAGAAAATTCTTCAAAAAACCTTTGTCGGCTTTCAGCAGCAGCAACAACAACAACTACAGCAGGAACAAATTTTCATTTTTGTCTTTTGGTTTCATTTGTGGCCGGCCATATGCAAGGTTCTGTGAGTGTTCGTTCATCAGAGTGCTGCCGCCTGCCGCTGCCGTTTGTGTTTGTGTTGCTATAAAGACTTCTTTACATGAACAAAAATGCCGCTGAATAAGTTTGTTTTTGTTTTGTGAGTTTTTTGCGCACACTCAAAACTAAAATACAACAACTAAACTTTCTTTTGGTATTTTGCACCCTACAAAGTGCAGCGAAGAATTGAACGGCGATTTTGCTCATAATAATGGAGTTAAGTATAATAATAGGTCAATATTTCTAGTTAATAAATCCTTGGAATGAATCAGTGAGAAAAGTAAAAGATGTTAATTCTTTTCTCCCAAATTGACTTCATATAAAGAAGAGTGGAAGTAGAAAAGTACATAGAGTAGAACTTTTCAAAAATCCAAATTCTTGGAGAATTGGCAACCTCAGCACCTCCAGAAGAAGGAAAGTGTCCATCCACCTACAACTCATATATTCAAAACGAAAAAATAATAACTACACTATTGCAGAAAATCTACATTAAATATATATTTTTTTAATTTTTGTATTAAAATTCCACTTTTCATATTCGCACTATGAATTTGGGAGTATTAATCAATCCGTTTATTACTTTTATTTCCTTTAATTCTTACAAGGAGCAGAGGGCCTTTTATACCTTAAGTTAAATTATGATGTTCTGAATTTCACTTTTACACTTTTACTTTAGGAACAGTCGCTTAAAAATTAAAAAATATATTTTTTAAATAGAAATAAAAAAATCGAAAATCTTGTTTTTTTTTTTATTTAAGAAAATTTATTTTCTAAAAGAGGGTCACAACTTTTACATTTAGCTATAGATTTTCTCAGACAGGCTTAGTTTCCATCATCAAGATATCAACAATTAGAAAATAATAATAAAAAAATAATTTATTTTCCATTTCTTAATGCGTGCCAGCAAAAAAAAAAACATTTTAACAAAAAATAAAAAATACGATAATTAATTTATTTTATCAAACACTGGTGCCATTAATAAAAAAATAAAAAACACGTATTTTTAAAACATACTTTTGCAGAGTTTATTAATTTATTCACACTCTTCTACATGTAGACATTGTTTTCTACGTTAGAGTGATATCTATAAAAAAACAACGATATTTCCCGATTTTCTCTTTTTAATTTTATTTTTTAAATAACAAGAACAATCAGTTTTTTGGAGTCTGTTCCTAAACCACTGTTTTTATGTGATAGAATAGAAAATAAAATGAAAGCACGAAAATTTAAATTTTATTAAAAATTAATTAAAAAATTATCAATAAAATTGTTTGATTTGAATTGGGATGTTGTCCTGGCTCAAAACCATTTTGCATCCATATTTTATAGAATGCTAATTTATTTACAAATGGCATATTGACATTTACTACTGGCTGCACACTTCATCAGTACTTCATCGAAAACGACGCTGACATTGACAATATTGGATGATTTGGAGGTGATCGCAAGCGATTTCAGAGTTTCAGGTTTCATGTAGCTGATGGTTTATGAGAGTAAACCACAACCGATCCATGCACCAGTATTATCAATAATTGGACCTATTAGTCCACACATATTGTCATCATATTGCCTTGCAAATTAAAAACACGAAATCATTATTTTTAATTTAAGAAAAACGTAAAAATTGTGCCGAAATGCTAACATTCAAAATGTCTTGAATAGTACTTTCTGTCACTTTGTTTCAACTCAAATATATTTTCCAATTTTTTAGCAGATTTTTAATTTTTCATTTTGTAAATGTAATTTTTTGGCTGATATTTTTGGGTCTTTTTTCCATTATTTTTTTGGCGATTTTTCATGCAGCAATTTTTGTGAAAAAATGGTATTTGAGCAGACTCTTATTAGAATAAATTGTTAATGTGCAGAGTTCATGTATGAAAATTACAAAGTATCATCAAAGAGAATATAGATCATTGTATTTTTTAAAATTTTAAATTGGGGTCCTGTTAATAAATAAAGAGTGATTTTTTTGAGGTTAGGATTTTCATGCATTAGTATTTGACAGATCACGTGGGATTTCAGACATGGTGTCAAAGAGAAAGATGCTCAATATGCTTTGACTTACTAACGAGCAACGCTTGCAAATCATTGAATTTTATTATCAAAATGCGTGCTCTGTTAAGAAAGTTCATCGCACGCTTCCATTTTATGGTCAGTTTAATCGACCCACTGAAGCGGCTATTCGGGCTATTGTGACTAAATTTCGCACCAAATTTACATTGTTGGACATTAAACCACCAAGACGCTTACGTAGAGTACGAACTGAAGAAAATATCGCAGCTGTATCGGCCAATGTTAATGATGACCATCAATTATCGATTCGTCGCCGTTCGCAGCAATTGGGCCTCTGTTACTCAAAAACGTGGAAATGCCAAAATTGGACTAAGCGGATGTACCACTTGAGACGCAGCCGCGGTCAACATTTAAATGAAATTATCTTCAAAAAGTAAATGTCATGGACCAATCTAACGTTTCAAATAAAGAACCGATGAGATTTTGCAAATTTTATGCGTTTTTTTAAAAAAAAGTTATCAAGTCTTAAAAAATCACCCTTTATAATAAAGAGTGACTTGAATTATTAATTAAATTAAACCTAATTTTCGTTATTTTAAAACTAAAGGAGAAATATGTGTAAAGTTTTATGTTAAAAAATTGCTGGATCTTTATATTATTCTCGTAGAATAATGTACGTTGTACTGGTGATGTGTATGGCAATTTGGACCACATATGTATTCTTCTCACAAAAATATTGTATACATATTTAAAAAATGTATATATATTTAAAGAGTTATGAGCAAGATAATAGTGGTGAAATAACTATTTTTCATAAAGGTGAAACTCCAGAAATTCTTAACCGATTTGAATGTACTCTACCAGGTCTTGAAGCTAATTTCAATTATTTTTTGGAATATTGTAGTAACATTTGTCGCACCAATAGATTTTTCAACTTTTCACAATTTCATTTCTTTTATTCTGATTTTCGAAATGAAGGGTTTTCCAATAGATACTTGACAACATTGAATTCAATTTGTGAACGTACTATTTCACTGATCATCTAACTAACCAACTTTCCTTTTTTCAGTCGGTCGGTAACTGCAACTTTAAGAGCGTTAACTCCAATTTTCGGTCGTTATTCTCGCCCTACTGGACAAGCAATAACAAGTTTAGTGTAATGTAATGCCGTGCCAGTGAGACAACGGGTTGGTCGGAGAGACAAAAATATCGCTGCCGTTCAGGCGTCCCTAGCAAGTGATCCAAATCAGTTGATTCCGCGAAGTTTTCAAGATCTGGGCATCGTCAATACCACTTTATGGCGAAAGGATCTTGGTTTACACCCATACAAGATCAAGCTGACTCAAGAATTGAATTTGACGCGACGTACGTTCACCGATTTTATTAAAAAAAATGGTATCAAGTCCTTATTGGAAAACCCTATATATTTTGCAAATCAAACAAAATTTCAGTTAAAAATCAAAGGACGAGTAATTTCTTCATTAGCTAAATAAAAGTGTGATAGGATAAAAAATTGCTGTAAAGTCAAAAATTGTGAAAAGCGCCTTTAGAATTTTTTTCATATAGAGAATACCAAAATATTTTTGGCATATGATTGTTGACTAAATAGGGAATATTGGAGAAAATCACAAAACAAAAATATCAAGCATACAAATCTTTTTAGCCATATCTCTTGCGAAAATGAAAATTTTGTCAACATTTTCTAGTGTGGTCTGCCGAATTATCTACATTTTTGCCGAAAAAGATTGAATTCACTTAAAATATGGACATGTTTTATCCCTAGCGACTGTTTTTAAGCCGGGATAACAAGCTGCGGTGACAAAAACGTTAATAAAAATTTATTGTTTACTCAAATATATATATATATATATATACAATATAAATATTTGTAATAAAACAAATTTTCCAAAAAAATATTTTCTGTTCACTTTTTTATCCACGATAGCCACAAATTTGACTTACACTGGATAAGTCCAAAATTTTTAACATAAAATTATTTTTTCAAAATTAGTTGTTGATATTGCTGTTGGCGACAATATTAAAAAAAAAACAAGTATGAAGGCGTTAAGTTCGGCCGGGCCGAATCTTATATACCCTCCACCACGGAGTGCATTCCACAGTATTACCAGCAGATTAGAAAATGTCGACTTTACACAGAAGCACAGAACCATATTACTATTTACACTATTTCAAACTATAATGTATACTTATGCGCACTGTTTAGAATCGACTACTATATAAAAATAAAATGCTGAAATTGTGAAAGTGAACATGCCTAAATATTAGGCGATTGTCAGTCGCCATTAGAAAGCAGCATTTTCAGATACAGACAAAGTGATAAGAAAAGTATAAATTTTAAAGATATCCCCATTCGCCCCATTCTCCGGCCAAATTTACAAATTTCGAAAAAACCCTTTTTCCCTTCATAGTCAGAATGTATACACCGAATTCCATGATTCTATCGGCGGTCATTTTGTTGGTACCATTTTTATCCCCTTTTTCCAATTTTGTCCCTTCAAGAGTACGACATCTAAAAGTACGAATTTTGGAAAAAACGTTTTATTTTTCGTGTCTACACAGTCAGAGGAATGTATACTCCGAATTTCATGATTCTAGCTGCTGTCATTTAGTAGGTACTATTTTATCCCCTTTTTCCATTTGAACCCCAAAAAGTACGACTTTTGGAAAGATCTTTTATTTTACGTGTCTACGCAATCAGAGGAATGTATATATCGAATTTCATTATTCTAGGTGCAGCCGTTAGGTTGGTACTATTCTTATCCCTCTATCCCCATTTAACCCCTTAAAAGTACGAATTTAAAATAAATACTTTTATATCATGTATCTACTCTATTAGAGGAATGTACACGCCAAATTTCCTACAAATAAAAATCACTCTATGGCGCCCTTTTATGCTATAAAGGGAATGCGCATTGCAAATATCAACTAAATACAAGCTAATATGTTCAAAAAACATGCTGAAATACTCTAAATATTAGGGGTATTTTCAGTCCTTGTGAGGGACATTTTTTTCCCTCTGGACCGATTTCGCCCACTTTCAATACCAACCGATCTGCAACCATAAGACACATTTGGGAAAAATTTGAACCTCCTAGCCCATTTCGTTCATCCGCTATCGTGCTTTCAACAGACATGACATGGCTATATCGTCTTAGAATTTTACCACGACCCAGAATATATATACTTTATGGGATCTCCGATGAATTTTTCAAGGTGTTACAAATGGAATGACAAAGTGAATATACCCCCATCCTGGAGGTGGAGGGTATAAAAATTATTTTGAGTCAAATGTTAACATTTTATTTAGATGTTTGTTATCGCAGCGTAGTTATCCAGACTTTAAGAAAACGTGAAGAGCTTTATTTACAATTTTGGTGTCTTTGCTTACCCCCACTGAAATTTTCCGACTAGTTTGTTCGTAGAACATTTTAATCATTAAAAGTCCTTTTTGAAATGATTTTTTTGATATTCTCGAAAAAATAGTATATTGATCCATAAAGAGTAAAGTAAAGATCTTCCACAAAAATGATTCTCATAAAATTCCACAAAATAATTCTGACAATAAGAGTTCTCCCAGACATTAAATTACAAAACTTTTTTCACTTAATATTAAAAGAAAACTTTGACCCACTGTAAAAAGAAAGTGTATTCTACAAAAATGGTCTCTCAACATGTTCTTTGGACAGACAGAGTATTTTTTTTGTATTTATATTATTTCATATTAAATAAATATTGTCGCTTTGATGCTAACAATTCACAAAAAAGAATAGCTGAGTGCCCACTGATCTACCACCGGATTTCTTAAAAAAAAAATTAATTTAACTTTTAAATTAAAGGACATTCCATCAATTACAACTTCATGTTAAATTCACGATTGATGATGATTTTCCTAAAATCCGGATCACAAGATGGCGATACTTTTTGCTTGTTCGTATGGTCGATTTTTGAAAGGGCTCTTAAAACTTATTATTGATAATGTCATCATCAGTTTTATTTCGGTATGTCGACAGTCTTTTCATGCTCTCTCTCTTTTAAAAAAAACTTATTTATTGTCTGCCGCCTATGTAAACAATTGTCCAGTCTTCTTCAGTACCCTTTCTAAGTCAAATGAACTTCGCACCAAAACGAAAGACTTAAGACACAAACTTTTTTTAACTGCCGTTCGATGATATGATTTCTGTATAAATTCTTAGTTTTCAACTCAATTCATATATAACCCCAAAAATTATATTGTTTAAAGATCGTACCGCTCCCTCTCGGTGTGTGTTGATCGCAATGCAAAAGCATCTCGGAGAAGCAGTGCATCAGGCATTCTTTTTAGCCAAATGTTATGCGCCGAGATGTTACCATTATTATTTGTTACTCTAAAAGATCAAAGCGCTCTGCGATATAATTGCTCTACAGAGGTTACATTTATAATTTTTCCTTCTCTTCTTCTTCTTCTGTTTAGTTCTTTTCGGTCTTTTGTTACAGCGAATTGTGCGGGGCTGAAATCCAGACGATGACGATCATGCTATGCTGTGGGATTGCTGGCTACGAACAAAGTAGTTTAAGTCAATAATAATTTCAATTTAGACAATTTTATTTGTTTGTTGGTTTTCCGATGTTGTTGTTGTAGCTGTTCTGTTGATATTGCTCCTGGTGGTGGTGGCTGTTCTCGTTCTCGTTTGTTATTGTGCACTTTTGCCTAATTTGTTTTGGCACAAAACTATTTCGACTGCAAACAAAGAATTTCAATTGCAGCTCCTTTCTATGGCAGCTGAAAGCTAATTTGCGGTCACAGCGAAATATTTGATCTGAGATCTGAATATTCTGCTGAGAAATTAAGGCTGTCCTGGGAAGGGGAGGGGGTGATTCTTGGGAAAAACCGAATTAAAATGCAATCTTCCTGCCTTTGAAGACGAAGACGCGACGACGGCATTTCCTTGAATTGTTGTGCAATGATTTGTGTGTTATACATGTAATTAAAATCGAATCATAAATTAATAAACACACGTTAGATTTTTCATTCAATTATGATTATGTAGACGGCCAGTCTCTTTGTATGGCTATACGTCCGTCCGTCCGTTCATCTGTTTGCTTATGACCACAGGCCTTTCAATAATTCGCTGCTGTAGTGTTGCTGCTGCTGCTTAGCTCAGGCCTGCGGCTATAAACTCTAAAACAATTTGCACTTAACACTGGTAGCAACAACATAACAATTACTATCACTCTGCTTATTGATATTGTCATCATCACGATCATCAGCAGCCATCAGTTGCTCAAAACTCGCAAATCCTCGCGTCTTCCTCATCCCCAGCTCATTGTGGCTATTCAGCGAAAAAAAACTGATCCAAGGCCTGGGTGATCAGCTCAGTTTTCCTAGTGTAATTTTATTTTCTCCTCGGTTGCAATTTAAAAGACTTCATCGTCGTCGTCAGAACATAACATCAGCGGCTCAACATCATCCTCATGGCGGCCCCGACTGAAAAGAAAACATCTCCGTCTCCAACATTAGCGACGAGCAGTAACATTCATCAATGTTTTATTTTTCTGTCTTCACATCATATGTTCAAAACGCTCTACGGCAACAGCCAACCGCAGCCATATGAAAAGCTGCAAAGCACCAGGAACAGAAAACATCGCCGTTGATGTTGCTGTTGTGGCTATTTTTATTTCTATTTTTATTTTTATTTGTACGTCTAAATGATGGCATAAATGAAATGTTTCCACTGACAGGTGAAATGTTTGTATATCTGTGGCATTATCAAACAGAATGCTGTATGCGAGCATCCACCAAGAAGCTGCCACAAAGCGGCTTTATGAGTACAATGCGTACATTTAACAACAGCAGAAAGTTGTCAGCGTCAGCCGGTGAAGAAGCAGGAGAAGGGGTAAAGGAAGGAATCTGTGGCCATGATATGATAATTCATGGACAATCTTCAACTTTTTCCATAGAACAATGGTGGATTCAGTTAGAGAAGTATTCATGTATCACAATTTTTCAATAAGCTGTTCAGGATTATATAACAGATTTTTACTATAGTTGGTGTTCATGCCCCATAATAAGGCTCAGAACAAAGGCAAGACATTATTATGTTCGCTGGCTCTACAATTCCTATTAAATAATAATAATTTTAAATAAAACCAATATTTTCTCTCAGAGATGTGACCATATTTTATACATATGGTCAACTAAAATGAAGATATAAATTAATATGTTTCTGTAATTTTATAGATTTAAACACAAAAACTATTTAGTATTGTAGATATTTCAATAGAAAAAATAAATAAAAGGTTTACATAATTTAAAACAGAAAATTATAAGAAAACAATTTTTGAAATAGTGTTGGAATATAACACTAGTTTACAAAAATATATAATAAAATATAAAATAAAAATATAATATAAAATATAAATATAATAAAAATATATAACATTTCAGATCTATTTTGGCTTTATAAACTCGAAAAGGATATTTAAAAAAATTGAAGAAACTCTCTGAAAATACGCGGTTTCTGGGGGAACGAATTTTGTATGAGAGCTATATGTAAATCTGAACCGAAGTGATCCACTTTCACCATAGGTGTTCCTAGTTTAAATATAATATGTTTTGCCAATTTCGAAGAAAATCTGTTGAAATATGTGGATTCTAGAGCGGAAAAATTCAAATTGGGAACGAAATTTGTATGGGAGCTATATATAAATCTGAACCGATCTATCACATTTTTATCACAGGTGTTTCCAGTTGAAATATAAGGTGTTTTGCGAATTTAGGGGGAAATCTGTTAAAATATGTGGATTCTAGAGCGGAAAAATTCAAATTGGGAACGAAATTTGTATGAGAGCTATATGTAAATCTGAACCGATGTGACCCATTTTCACCATAGGAGTTCCTAGTTTAAATATAAGATGTTTTGCCAATTTTGAAGAAAATCTGTTGAAATATGTGGTATCTAGAGTGAAAAGGGTCAAATCGGGAGTGAAATTCGTATGTCTAAATTTGAACCGATTTTCTTCAAATTAAATAGCGTTCGTCCTTGTCCCGAAAAACTTCGTTGTGCAAAGTTTCGTTTGGTTCTGGCTACAATTGCGACCTGTATCGTGATTACAACAATAGATGGACAGACGGACATTGCTAAATCGACTCGGAAAGTGATTCTAAACCGATCGGCATAATTAACAATGGATCTATCTCCCTTCCTTTTGGGTGTTACAAACAAATGCACAAAGACATAATACTCTCGTGGAGTGTATAAATATTCTTTATAAAAAAATCTTTGCTGGCACGAAAAAAGTTCATGAAAATAGTAAAAAACTCGGAAAACTATATTTTGTTTTATTTTTTAACAACTTACATCTTACTGAAGAAAACAATGTTTATAACCGAAAAGAATTAAAAAATTCTTTTTTTTAAATAATTTAGTGTTTGTTTGCAAATTTCAAAGATTTATATTTTATTTAAAGAAAGTTATGTATAAATTTAGAAGTTTTGTCGTTTCTTATAGAAGTACGGACTTATAATTCCTAAATGAGATTGTAAATATGAACCCTCGAGTACACACTTCTTTGTTGTAACACGGAGTACATACATGGTCATAAAGGGTGATTTTTTAGCTTTTATCTTTTTGGCAACACTGGTTTAAACAGCTGAAGCACGTTTCGTGTTTTGTTTCACTGTCAAACATCTTCAGTTTGGTCTATAATTTAACCATGAATCGTCTTACAAACGAACAACGCTTGCAAATTATTGAATTTTATTATCAAAATGCGTGCTCTGTTAAGAAAGTTCAGAAAGAAAGAAATTGTATTCGGCGACGAAGCTCATTTATGGCTCAATGGGTACGTAAATAGGCGGAATTGTCGATTTTGGACTGAATATCAGCCAGAAGCATTGCAAGAGCTACCAATGCATCCAGAAAAAGTCACATTTTCGTGCGGTTTATGGGCTGGTGGAGCTACCGTGAAATGATATCCAACTTTGCCCAAAATGCAAGACCTTGACTTGGATTCAACAAGACGGTGCCACATGCCACACAGCACGCGCGACAATAGACTTATTGAGAGGCGAGTTCGGTGAACATTTTATTTCACGTTCGGGACCGGTCAATTGGTCGTCTAGATCGTGCGATTTAACGCCTTTAGACTATTTTTTGTGGGGCTATGTTAAAGCTCATGTCTGTACAGACAAGCCCGCTTCAATTGACGCATTGGAAGACAACATTGAAGCATTTATTCGTGCGATACCGGCCGAAATGTTGGAAAGATTATGCCAAAATTAGACCATTTGAGGCGCAGTCAATCTTCAGACATTAAATTATATGGACCGTAATGTCGATTCAAATAAAGATTTTATGCAATTTTCTGAATTTTATGTGTTTTTTTTTTTTGAAAAACTTTCCTATAGCTTGTAAAAAATCACCCTATAATTGGCAGAAAGTTTTAAGTTACGAAAAAAGTAACAACAACGCAAAATCACTTAAGTATATTTCAACAACTGCCATATATGTATATATTTTTCATTTTGTTCTTATTTTTATTGACAAGTCGGTTTTTTAAATTTCTAAATTCAGCTCGTCATTATGTGTGCACTCGAAAGTTTGAACTGAGAAATTCGACAAGAATTAGCATTTTCAAAATTTCTTTAAATTATTTTTTTTTTCTGATTTTATGAAGCAATATGCCTCAATGCAATTTTTAGGTTTCAGACACAAAATTTTTATTTTTTTACTGAGGCAACACGAACGAACTCTTTAAATGCAATGCAAATCAAAATCGCGACAGTGAGAACATGACCCATGAAAAAATAATCTAGATGCGTTAAATAGCACCTTTACAAATAAGACGTTCGCACTGTACAGCGCTCAATATAATTCTCAATCATTGCTGTACATCGCTCGTCGTTGGCGGTAACGTTCTCGCCGTTCTTCGTTGTGAAGACCAACGATTCAGCCAGCCCAGAAAGCACACAAAACAGTGAGTAATACGATAATATTGCACCTTTTTAAAATTTGGAATGTATTTTTATAACTTAAGAATTTATATTTAAAGTGACGATGTGTACAAATTTATGAAATGAAAAAAAAATATGTTTCATCTATAACTTTCGATTCGTATGAGATAACATGAATTATTTTTGTAATTGAAAGTAAACACATTGGGCTACATGCATAGAAAAACTAATTAAATTCGAAGGTGGCATTAGATCATAAAAGAAAACTATATTCATTTTTTTACATTTTTAGCGATAAGAATATCACTCACTGCAAATTCCAAAGCCGTATTGCGCGAAAACGACGCAACGGAACTACCTCTTTTAACACAGAATATTTCTCTCTGTATAAGCTTTATGATAAAGCAAAAAACATTCACAAACTAAACTTTCTTTGATCCTTTTTGCACAGAATCCCATATAAGTTTTCATCGCTGAGAGCAAATCTACTCCCAAAAAGGCCTAACAATTTATATTTACGAGAAACCTGCTTTTTAATATTTCCACCCTGTTCCCTAGTCAAGAGGAGATTTTTGAGTTAAAGAATTAAACTTTATATAATGCTTTATCTTGTGTAAAGAATCATAATCAAATATACTGGCCTCATGAAAGGAAATATTTGAAATATTTGAATAAATTGAAAACATTAAAAGCGTTCCAGTAATGGAGGTAGAAAGTAGAGTTTGGGGTTTCCCGGACTATTTTCATTTCCCGGGAAAACGGGAATGAAAAGTAATTTATTTATAGGTATGTTCAATATGGTTTAAAATATCAACATTTAATAATTGGTGTGTGTGTTTTTTTTTCAATACTGTCATATTACAAATTAAAAACGAATGTTATTGTCAAAATATTTTACAAATTATTTTTCATTTTACAAATATTTTACTCTACACCTTTTCAAGATTATATTCGGAACATACAAATTTATATTGAGAAATGTAAATTCATATTAGGGACATATAAATTCATAATGGGTAATGTAAATTTATAATAGGAACATGTTAATTCATAATGAGATATATAAAACATAATTCATTGAGAACAATTAATTCATAATAGGAACATACCAATTCATAATGAAATATACAAGTTTGTAATCAGAAAATCCAAATTCATAATCGGAAAATACGGTTTCATATTCAAAAAAATATGAATTCATAATGAGAAAATATAAAATCATATTCAGAAAATGTAAATTTATAATGAGAACATTGATAAAATATGTGTTTCTACGAAATTATCCATAGAAAAACGGACATACATAGCTTCGATTATAAATTTTAGAGTTCCTGATTATAAATTTATATTTTATGAATATATATTCCTGAATAAGAATTTATATTTTCTCATTATCAATTTGGATTTTCTCATTTTGTATTTAAATATCTCATTATCAATTTGTACGTTCTTATTATGAATTTATATTTCCTGTTATAAATTTACATCTCATCCTGAACTTACATATTCTGATTATAAATTACATTTTCTCATTATAAACTTGAAAAGTTGTAGACTGTAGGTAGAAGTGACTGACACCTACACTAGATTCAAAATTGAAAACGATTAAGGAAACAAATAACTCATATGACGGAGAATGTTATATTTTATAGAAACTGGGGGGAATATTCTAAACTATAAAAACAATAGAAACATAAAAAAATAATATTAATTTTATAAATTCATAAAAAATAAAAATATTGAAATAGTCCAGTCATTAATTCTTACAAAGGGCCACTTAAATACATCGTAGCATATATTTATATTCCTATTAGATTTCTCTTGAAAGTTTCCAGGCGAACAATTTTTATTGTATTCCTATTTTTGGACCATTTTATTCTGGCTACATATGTAAAGTAAATTGTTCTTGAAGAAGATATTCACCTCGATTCTTCTAGGAAAACAAGAAAATTTACATTATGTAAGCCATAGTATTGTCGGCATGATATTTTTATTTCACAATAAAGATCCTGCAAATAGCCTCACAAAAAGTTGTTATTCCCCTAGCTGGGTTTCGCATAAAATGGCTATTTAATTTAAAAAGTTTTGTTTGTAGTAATACTCAAACAAATACTTATTATTGTCAGTAATGTAAATACATATATGAATTTGAAATACATCTGAAAATTCCAATTTATATAGTAACATTAAATTATTGATCAACATAATAAATAAATTATTTTTTTAATATTTCCCGTATTCCCGGGAAAAATTTGGACGATCAAATCGGCTATATCAAAACTGGGCTAACTTCAGTGCAAATGTTTCCAAGTAAAATATAATGATATCTGAAATATGAGGCTTCTAGAGAGTTAAGAAGCATATCGGGAGAAACGTTTGTATGGGGGCTGCATCAAAACATGGACGGATGTGACCAACCTTCAAGTTATAAATTTTTAGCCAAAATATAAGTGATGTGCCTAAAGGTGACTTTTGTATGGGAGCTCTATACACTTCTGATGATATAAACCGATGTGATAAATATTAGTGACTAAAAATTTAAAGAAACAAATCATTTTAGCGATATCTTAGGCGGTAATGAAATTTTGCAAATATAAAAATTTGTATTTTTTGTTTGCCGAGCTCACCGAAATATTCACATATTTTGTCGAACAGGTCGTTCTTCCAAATATTATGGACGAATTTTAACCCTAGTAATTTTGTTGTAAAAGTTGACGTTTAAGTTAGCCATTTAAGCGTTAAGAGCTTTCTTCACAACTTTGGTGATCCCCATTTTTTTCGTAGAACATATTAATACTTAAGTTGTTCCTTTTTCGAGAAAATCAAAAAAGGGTCAAATTGACCCATGAAGAGAGGAGCTAGAGGGTTAAGATCTTCCTTAAAAATGATTCCACAACACAGTTCTGACAATAAGAATTCTCGCAGACATTAACTGACAACATTTTATTTGCTTAGTTCAATTTTCCCTTCGACCAAAAAATGAAAACTTTGATCCACTGTAACAAGAAACTCAGACCTATCGGACTTTAATTTTATTCTGCAAAACAGGTCTACTTAATCTGCCCTTTCAGAATAATAGGGTCGCCACTCTCTTCCAAAAATGCTGTTAGACAGTGTAATTGTATCATTAGTGCTTAGTGAAAACACCGAAACATTTACATTTTGAAATAGAGCAGCTGATAGAGTTGATCAATGCCTATTCGCAAAACATAAGACTTAAGACACAAACTAAACCCTTGGTGAAAATTGAATTCAGATTGGTCTTCGCGAAAAAGAAAAATGCAACATTTTAATTTTAAGTTCTATTGTAAACAATTTTGAGGATGCTTTTTTATTATATCAAAAAATTAATCTCTCTCAGTTTTAAAGCAACAATTCGACGTTAAAGATTCTGTATAAACAGAGGATATTGCTTAGCCTGTAAATCTCAATTTGTCTTAAAAAAAGCACAACAACTCAATTCTGTGAGAAAGTCAGGTTTGTGTCCCAAGTCTTTTGTTTGTTTCCTCATTTTTCCTTACCAACATACTTCATTTGTTAATAAAATTTTATGTATAAATGGCAAATAGCATTTTTAGGAAAAAACCATTATGATTCTGACAACATTTATCAACATCAACATATTTGTTTGGCGGAGTAAATCAATCTATCATAAATAACAAGCGTTTCCCAGCGACCACAACTTTGTATCTCAACAATGCCATGGTTTAAAAGAAATACATGTATTTTTGTTTGGCAACCTGTTCAGAGGAAAGGTCAGGCAGGTGAATTCTTAAATATTTGAGGAAAATTTAATTTCCAATTGACCCTGGTTGGCTGACTTTTTTGCGACTTCTCCAGGGGAAAAGTTAAAGGGGGAACATAAAAATTCTGTAATAAATTAATTTCCAGCAAATGATTAATTGTCTAAAGTGCTGCACAAGAAGACATTAAGAATTCCAACTTTTTGTGGTTGTGAACGAAGAGTTAAAACAAATTGATGCCAGTTTGCAGCAAACATGTTTTATAGAGTTGTTCGTTGTTTAAGCATGCGAGCATGGGGGATAGATGGCCCCTTGCCCGCAACGAATGAAATATGCTTTCAACAAAACTGTCATAATCGTCAACATTTATAGACCATGTCAGCGGAGAGACATGATTTTTTGAGCTCGCTTCATCTGATGTTGACAACATCAGAACATTTTGTGGACGCAACAGAGTCCCCGGCATTTAAGAGACAATAGACTCATCTCCAAGGAATGACTCATGGCGCAGTTATTTCTTGGGCATTGCCGCAATTGCAATGGCAATCAGTAGCACAATCACAACTACATTTCCTACTTATTTCCCCTTTTCTTTCTAGACAATTAACAAGGTTAGCTAATCCTCATTTAGTTAATTGAATTAACAGATAAGTAATTGTTGTATTACCAGACACTTGCTGTTGTGATCATTTATTAACCAGTATTACCCCCCAGGCAAGGCCTCGCAAACGTCATAATGATGTTGGCAATCATTGCCATTGTCATCTTGATGAGGCTGACAATGATGATGATGATGAACGCTGCCACCTCAGTCTCAGTCTCAGCCTCTGCTACAGCCTCAGTCACTGTCATTGTCATTGCCATTGTCAACTTCACTCCTTTTAATCGCTGCTGTGCAATGCCTTAACTCGCTGTGAGACTATTACCTCTAATGGTCGTTTTAAGGAATTTCAAATATTTTTAAATAAAATCATGATCTCATTGAGTGTAATGAGTGGAAGTATTTTCCCCCTGCCCTCCCCTACACCACTCTTAGATCGGTACGTTTTATTTTCTTCACATTTATTTATTTATTTTATTTTTTTTGTTTGTGCTGTTCACATTCAATCTACTCCATCCAGAAATGTGCTTTTCAGAAAATTATCGGCGCCAACATTGGTTGTCTGAGTTTGATTTGTGTGTTTTAGCATAATTTACTATAAAAAGACTGAGAAGCAGTAGCAGCAGCAGCAGAGGAAGAAACAGCAACAGAAATAAATAGAAATAAGAAAACACTGTGTATACCGAAACATTGCAAGAATTCTAATTATGAAAGGTAATTGATACTTGTTGGCTTTTGTCATAGCGTTGGCAGCGCTGACGAGAGAAAGGAAACTCTGGTATGACGGATTAAAGTGGCGTAGATGTCTAAGATACCATAAATAGTATGGAAATTATTGTTAGCTCTCCAAATGAGTTTGAATTTTGTAGCAAAATGTGACAATGTTGTTGAGAGACGAGTAAGATATGTTTGCTGGGAAATGTTAATACCGGGACGGGGTCATATCAAACGAGATTGAACAGTGTAAGGAATTGTGGGCATTCCAAACAAAAGACTTAAGACACAAACTTGATACGGCAATCGCCTTGAACGAGTGCGTTAAGGCTATAATGGCAACAATTAAACTAGTTTACAGACATTGTATTTTAACCCAATTTTTTTAATAAATTGACTAAGTTTAATTTGAACTGGGATATTGTTCTGGTATTGAATAAGTTTATTGTTTATTTAATTTTATTTTTCACCAGTTATATTTCGACTATTTTGACAATATTTTGGGATTGGAGCATACAACTGCATGACCTCAATTGATAGTGGTTTATAAATGTTACGAAATCGGTATTCTAGGGGGGCCTAGATAGTAGTGATTGTTTTTCACTTGTTATATTTCAGAAGTTGTCAAAATATGTATTGTTTACACTTGTCGAATGTGTTGAAATGACTAATAAATTGTTTCGACATTCCTGCAGACGTGAATTTCACCGTGAGAACGCAGGCAATACAAAACAATAACAAGTGCTCATAGAGTGATAAAACTTGATACAGAACATTTGCTTAAAGCAATTAAGAAAAATCGGCTATGGTCCATTAAATACCGCCCATATAACTGAAACTAAAACATATGAAGAATAACCCAAGACCCCCATACAAATGTAGATGATTTTCCATATAAAAGATCACTAAAAAAATTCAGTATTTATTCATAATTTTTGGCAATATTTCATATTTGTCAAAACCAAACATAGCCCTCTTGGTGATATTTCATAAAAAGGACCGTTTTGGGTGATTTTTCATAAATTTTACCCTGAAAATATTTGCCAGGAGGAGAAAATCATTAAGCCATTTTTCTAAACGGATGATCGGAATACTATGCAATTCCACCTTGGGCAATGCCTTTATGGACGATTCATACACTTGGAATATGGCCGATTGATTGATACACCACTCCTGGTACGACCCACACAAAGTGTCATAAGCCTTGGTCAACATAAACCCGATATAACTTGCATACGGGTAGTCAAAATCAGTTGCAATTTGATATTTAAAAATATTTTTTTTTTAATCACATCAACAACAAAATATGTATGTTTTAGTTACGCTCCTTCTAGTACCTCCCACACAATCTCCATTATGATTTTCATTATAAGGGTGATTTTTTAGCTATTATCTTTTTTGCAGCTCTGGTTTAAACAGCTGACGCACGTTTCGTGTTTTGTTTCACTGTCAATCATCTTCAGTTTGGTCTATAATTTAACCATGAATCGTCTTGAATTTTATTATCAAAATGCGTGCTCTGTTAGGAAAGTTCATCACGAGTACTATTGATTCAAATAAAGATTTCATGCATTTTTCTGAATTTTATGTGTTTTTTTTAAACTTTCCTATAGCTTTTAAAAAGTCAATCTTTATATCCACTATGGCATCATGCATGATTATGTTTTTCCAATTATTTACAAACGTGGAAGCTGGGTCCAATTGCCACAAACTTCTAGTACCTCCAGTACCACACATAACCCGGCACTAAATAAAATTTTAGTCCTTCATAAACATGTTCTCTTAGAATGAGGGTATTACAAAAATACAAAAATACACAAAAATAAAAAAATAATCAGAAAAATTATAGATGGAAATTTATAGAGGAAATATATCAATAAAGACCAGAGCCTCGTCCACTAAGTGTAATAACCTCAATAAAATTATCATAAATTATGTACGCGCCTTTAAACTTCTGTATCTGCCCATGGATTTGCTTTAGTTACTTAAACGATTTTCTAAAGTAAAAAAGGATTTGTTATTTGCTTTCATTCTATATATGAGTCATTCCATTTCAAGCGGTACGGTTTTTGACCTTTATAACTGTGATAGTTTTAAACGTTTGTGTATGAAAAATTTAATTTTTTTTCGAGAGTTATGACCAATTTAACATTGAAAAAAAAAATACTACTTTTTCAAAAGGTGTGTTCATTGAATCGCCTGTAACTCCTGAAATACTTTACTGATTTTAATGTGTTATACCTTGTTTTTAAGATAATTTACATTTTACTTTTAAAATATTTATGTGATGTGTAACAGCAGGGTTAGATCTTTTTTAATTTTTTTTCAAATTTAATACTTTTATTTTGATTTTCGAAATGATTACATTAATCCATTTTGTTGAAATTTTAAAGTAGTGTGCTTTGGTCAATTTTTAAGCGACTGTGTGAGTTTGCAAGTAGTGAAATGATGGCTTCTATTTTTTACGAATTTCGATTTTTTTACAAAATCAACCAGAATCACAGTGAAAAATCATCAAAATTATAATTCACGTATTAAATTAATAGCTTTATCCGGTATTTCGCGACCTTTAAGAGTCGACCTTAGCAAGAGACCTTTACTCATCTGATTGTTCCACAATTGTACTCGGAGTGTTTATATGATCGCAGCACAATCTTTTGGGACAAATGGGAAGCCATTTTGCTACACTGAAGATGCGCGTTCAGTACATGAGATATTCACTTTTGGCATATTGCTTGAAAGTGTGATACCTTGCCAATTCCTGCAGTTCTTTGGAATCGTGATAATCACAAAATCTCTTTGACGCCTTTCATTTATAAGGTGGGATGTAGAAGGGTCCACTATTTTGGAGCCCTATTTAAATAGTTGTGGTGGCATGTTATCAGAACCCGGAGATTTTTTGTAAGTTTCAGCTTTGAAATGGCACTGTCAATTTCGCAAAGATATTGGATATTGGTTGGTATAGATATCCCTTGGGGTATTGTGAGGATCACATAAAAAATTGATATGTTTCTAATGTTTTATTTATATTTTTTAGGTAACTCAAATACTGACAGTCCCATTAAAACAGGAAGGAAGGAACTGGATCAAAGCATACCAAGGATATATTGAATTTTGACATCAATTATTTTGTATACGATTGGACTAATTTCATTATTATGGAAACAAATTTATTAATGAAAATTTGTCATCTTTCGATAATATCAACATTGCTCTCCTAAAATGAAATATGACTTAACCATATTCTTCAGCGATCGACTTTGACATAGTTTAATTATTCTGATGTTATCATACTGATAAGATGATGAGCTAGGTTTGCTTAATATCAACGCCTAATATCACCTAATATCAATGTCCTCTAATATACCGGTACCACTGTGCAATCCACTACATGATGGAGTCTAACAAAGATTCGATCCGGACGAACATAATGCCTTTTGTTACTTGTTTGAACTAAATTCGATTGCACATATTAAACATGCGAAAATCATTCACCTCATTTCCCCCAACTAAAAACAAAAGACTTAAGCAACAAACCTCACCCATCCCCCCTCGACCATTACAATGTTACTGCTTTTCACACTGACAAATTGTATTTCCTGCTACAATTCTTCACGCCAAATATGGAGGCAAACCGAAAAAAGAAAAAGAAGAATCAAACGAGGCAGCTTATATAACAACTAAATCGCTCGGTATTCGAGCGATGAAAACATATTTCCACTTCATTTTCCTATTAAATGCTCGTTTTTTGCGTTTTCTACGCCAGCATTGTGGTGGTGGTTGGCGGTTAGTGGCTGGAGCTGGTGCTGGATGGTGACTGCGTTAGGAGTTGGCGCGGAGAACCAAATACAAATTGCAAAATTTATGACCACTCGTAAAGAATGGTGTAAAGTTATGTGCGTGAAAGTATTGGCGGCATGCATGCATCCATGCGAGCGAGTGAGTGTGTTTGACATAAATTATTGCCATCAGGTTTGCCACAATGCGGTGCTTTCTAGGAGGCCAGCTTCTGAGAAAACATCTTCGCATCCAATGGGGTTTGGCCAAATATTCTCGTTAGTTGATTTGTTGTGGAATGAAAACATGAATATTTAATAAAAAAAAAACAACAAACTCATCGTCAATAAAATCAACACTCATTTTTGCGGGAGCTCATAAATTAATCAAGTCGCCGCAAACCAAGAAGAAAACGAAGTTATCACAACAATATATGAAAATTCTGGAAATAGCGTTGACAACATTATCATAAAGCTTTTAAGGAAATGTGAATGCTATCATCTAAGTCAGACAAAGAATTGAATATGTATGTTTACTGAGAAGATGATTATGGGTATGTAAAGCTTTTTGGCAATGCTACTTTCTGGCTACCCATTGAAAATGCTTGGAAATTTTATATTTTTGGAGAATTTACAATAAAAAAATAATATACGAATTGCACTATGGGCTGGTGAGAACTAAGACCAAGTAGAAAAATATCCACATAAACCTGACCTGAATATAACAAAACAAGTAAAAACGGTGTTAAGTTCGCCCGGGCCGAACTTTATATATCCTCCACCATGGATTGCATTCCACAGAGGCTGTCGATTTTCGTAGAAGTGCAGTAATATTGCAGGAAAATATAATATTTTTTTAATATAGCCAAACCAAAACATATGCAAATATTGAAAAAATAATTTTATAAATAAATATAATATTTTAATTATATCAAACCACGCTTATAAGGCAAAGCTACCAATACGTTTACATATCGAAATAATACTTCAAGTCAATTCAAAAACTAAATATTCTTATATTTATATTTTTAAAAAGCTTAGATGCCCTAAATATTGTAGATAGTGGGTGCTACAGTTGGTTGTGCTTCCATTCTATACAGATACACAGAATGTTTCTAGCTGCGGCCATTTGGTTGGTACCATTTTTATCCCTTTCTTCCTATTTTACCACCTTAAAAGTACGGTTTTCTAAAAACTTCCTATTTTACGTGTCTACGCAATTAGAGGGATGTACCCACCGAATTTCATTATTCTAGCTATAGTCATTTAGTTGGTATTATTTTTATCCCTCCATTGTATCCCTTAAAAGTACGAATTTATAAAAAAACCTTTTATTTTCCGTGAAAGGAATGTCAGCTCCGAATTTCATGACTCTAGCAGCGTTCATTTGGTTGGTACTATTTTTATCACCTTTTTTTATTTTAACCCCAAAAAGTACGAATTTCGAAAAATCCGTTTATTTTCCGTGTCTACGCAATCAGAGGAATGTATACACTGAATTTCATTATTCTAGGAGCAGCCGTCTGGTTGGTACCATTTTTATCCCTCTATTCCCATTTAACCCCTTAAAAGTACGAATTTGGAAAAAATACTTTATGTATCTACTCCATTAGAGGAATTTACATACCGAATTTCGAGTTTCTAGCTGTGTTGGTTTGATAGGTACCATTTTTATCCCTTTTTGTCCCATTTCACCATCTACGATTAAAAATCACTTTATGGGCACGTTTTTGTTTGTCAAGTAAGTACAAGCAGCCAAAAAACAGGCCTCTAAAATATTAGGTGTTATTATGGGTATTTTCAGTCCATGTGAGGGAAAAATTTCTACTTGGGACCATGTCGCCCAGTTGTAATCCCAACCGATTTACGACTAAAGATGCAGTTATGGAAAATTTAGTCGTCCTAGCTCATTTCGTTTAGATGCTAACGTGCTTTCAACAGACGGACGGATATGGCTAGATCGTCTTAGAATTTTATGACGATCAAGAGTATATACGCAGGTCGATATTTCAAGGTGTTACAAACGGAATGACAAAGTTAATATACCCCCATCCTGGAGGTGGAGGGTTTAAAAATGTACCAGAGAGTTGTTCTCAGCCACATTATAAGAAACGTATCTGATGGGCCCTTGGGAATCCAAGGGAAATGAATGAAGCTACATTTCAACGATCACTTCTGCTGCGACAACGAAGAGGATGAAGATATAGACGGACACTTTTTATGAGATTGCCGAGCATAAACCCACGACACAGAGCCCAAGGGACACAATTTGTTCACGACACTGAGATAGGGATTTTATATCAGAGATCTAAACAAATACCTTTCAGATATGAAAATTCGTCAAAATGATAAAAACGAAAAAATATCCGAATTCCCA
Organism: Polietes domitor; assembly: GCA_947397865.1. Lineage (NCBI taxonomy): Eukaryota > Metazoa > Arthropoda > Insecta > Diptera > Muscidae > Polietes > Polietes domitor. Next base: position 169,047,468 of record OX377621.1, on the reverse strand, counting down.
AAGTGGGGAAAATGTATTAAAAAATTGGGGATTTTTTATTAAAATGGTTGGCCTTATTTTGTTTATCAATTTCATCTGTTTTTTATGAATTTTATGTATTTTTAATGAGAGATGGGAAATACCTGAATTCTCAAAGTGGGGAATATGTGTTCCAAAATTAGGGATTTTTTATTAAAATTGTCGACATGCTTTTTTAACAATTTTAACTGTTTTTTATGAATTTTTATTGAACTTTAATTTGTGAGAGATGTGAACTGGAATTACCAAAATTGCCAATAAAATTTATTCAAGACATTGAAGCAATATCGGGAATTGATATTAGAGATCTTAATAAATACCTTTCAGTTTTGAAAATTCATCAAAATGATAAAAACGAAAAAATACCCGAATTCGCAATGTGGGGAAAATGTGTTCCAAAATTGGGGATTTTTTTATTAAAATGGTTGACATGATTTGTTGAACAATTTCATATGTTTTTGTGAATTTTATGTATTTTTATTGAACTTCAATTCAATTCGTCAAATAATGGGAGATGTGAAATACCCGAATTTCCAAAGTGGGGAAAATGTGTTCCAAAATTGGGGATTATTTATTACAATAGTCGACATGTTTTTTTAACAATTTTACCTGTCTTTTTTATGAATGTTATGTTTTTTTATTGGACTTCAATTCGTAAAATAACGAGAGAGGTGAACTGGAATGACCAAAACTTGTATTTTTGCAAAAATTTAATATTAATAAAAACTGCAATCACTCAATCAATTACTAATGGATTTTTAAAACCAAAGTGGCGTTTTTCTCCTTACCAAATGTGGTATTTTAATAAACTTTCAAGTGCTGCTGTTACCAAAAAAATTAATGTACAAAAAAAATGAATTGAAAATTGCTAAAAAATTGTTTTAATAATTGAGTTTAAAATTTAATAAAAACTGCAATAACTCTGTCACTTACCAACGGATTCTTAAAACCAATGCGGCGTTTTACTCCCTACTAAATGTGTTATGTACAGAATTTAACAAGTAATATGGTTACAAAACAAATTAATGTGCGTAAAAACATGACCAAAATTGAAAATGACAAAAATGTGTTAAAAAAATGTTTTAAATTTAACAAATACTTCAATAACTCTGTCAATTACCAACGGATTTTTAAAATCAAGACTGCGTTATAATCCTTACTAAATGTGTTATTTAAATAAATTTATTTAGGTTACCAAACAAAGTAATGTGCAAAAACATTGCCAAAGTTGAAAATGGCTAAAAAAAATGTGTTAAAAATTATGTTTAAAATTGAATAAATACTTAATAACTCTGTCAATTACTAACAGATTTTTTAAATCAATACGGAATTTCAAGCCTTGCTAAATATGTTATTTAAATAAATTTATATGTGTTAAAGTTTCCAATCAAAAAAGTGAGCAAAAACATAGCCAAATTTGAAAATGGCTAAAAAAATTATAAAAAATTGTGTTTAAAAATTAATATAAACTTTAATAAGTCCGACAATTACTAACGGATTTTTAAAACCAAGACCGCGTTCTACTCCTTACTAAATGTGCTATTTAAGTAAATTTACAATTGCTGCGGTCACCAAACAAAAAAGTGTGCAAAAACATTGGCAATGTTGAAAATGGCTAAAAAAACCTGTGTTAAAAATTATGTTTAAAATTTAATAAAAACTGCAATAACTCAGTCAATTACAAACGAATTTTTAAAACCAAGGAGGCGTTTTACATCTTATGTGTTATTTATATAAATTTACAAGTGGTACGACTATATAACAAAATAATGCGCAAAAACATTGCCAAATTTGAAAATGTCTACAAATGTGTTTAAAAATTAATAAAAACATCAATAACTCAGGCAATTAGTAACGGATTTTTAAAAATATAATGGCATTTTACTACATGTATTATTTAAATAAAAAAATTCTAAAAATTGTATTTGCTGGACAAAAACACACAGATTTCTTATGTTTTCTTAAATAATCTATATATCGATCGAAAGCTGCAGGTCTCTTCTTTTCAAATACGTTTGAAAATGGCTAAAAATTGTATTTGCTGTACAAAATCATATAGATTTCTTATGTTTTCTTAAATAATCTATATATCGATCGAAAGCTGCAGGTCTCTTATTTTCAAATCGGATCCGAGAAAGTGAAAATCTATTGATAAACGGCTAAGTTACAGGCTTATAAGTGTGCAAAGTTGCGAAAACACGGGTTTTTTACCCTCACCCGTCAGATTGACGGGGGTGTCTGGGAAATTTCAGCTAAAGATTCCTGTTCTACTCGACAATATTTATCAGTGTTATTCTTACCCCAAAATCCTTCGTTTTACCAAGTTCCTGAAATTCTTCCTCTGTCCAACGTACACACACCCATCGTGTGATACTTGAAATCACACATAAAAATCTGTCTTAACATCAGGTCAAATTCCCAACGACATTATGTTGCAGCATTGTGTTTGTGTGTTTGTTTGTTTTTTTTTACGATGGGATTACCAATCAATCCTGGTTTTAATGATGTTGTTAATGAGATGAGATGAGCCGGGGCAAGGCGAGGAGAGGTGGCTTTGTTTTTAAGGTGTTTTCCCACCCACAATTTAGTATTGATTACTTTTATGGACATTTTTATAGGATCTGACTATGGCTAAGGTTCGAGTTGTCCAAGTTGTTGGAGTTGTTAGAGTTGTTATCGGTACGAATCAATGAACGTCTAATTAGTGCTTAATGTTCGAAACAACAAAGTATGTGTCTTAAGTCTTTCGATTGATTACACGACTGCCAGTGCGACAGCGAGTGCGAGTGCTGTGTGTGTGTTTAACATGTTGTTTGAGCGGTGTGAACGTGTCTGCAGCCACTCGAAGGCATGAAGCTTACCACCGACCTGAGACACATGTGTCCGAAGTCTTCTTTTTTTATAATTAAACGTGTCTTAAGACGCTGTAATACTTAATTGCCCGTACAATGTGCCATAAGTCTGTATTAATTTCCCATAAAATTATGAAAAGTTCAGTGAAAATCCTAATCACAAATTCCGAACACACACTCGCACACACATTTTGAAAATACTACTCGGCAACGAGGAATAACAACCATTTGAAGGCAATGAAAATATTCATAATTTCAAAATATTACATGGCCTACATTGGGGGCAAGCAGGCAGGCAAGCTGGCAAAAGCAACTGCCAGGCAGCGCAGAATAAGAAACAGAACCCGAAAATTTTCTTTCCCACACTATTTTTTCGGCCAGCCCGAGTGTCCGTCCCGGTGTTCGTCCGCCTGGCTGTCTGTACATATGTCCATGTGTCTGATGGTTACTTTATGTATTGCATTTATTAAACGAAGACATGGCGAAGAAGCAGCCAAAGCTCGGGCCGCAGCAGATAACTTCTAACATTATAATATGCGTTACAACATGCCCCATGCAACATTCACATGCAACGAACACACACAGCATTTACGAGGCACTCATGCGCCGGCCGCCTGTTTATGATTTTTGGCTGCTGCAGCTAACTTCTTGGGTGTGTGTGTGTCTATGCCATAAAACCAAAGAATATGTTGGCAAACTTTCTTGCCACATTTTCATGCTTTAAGGTTGCACTTGCTGTAAGTCATTTGAGCCGAAAAACAACCAAAACAACATTAGCACACAAATGATATTGGCTTAGAATTGCTCACAAAAATCTGGAAATGTGATTATGAATCGCATCGCAACAACAACAACAATAGCTGCGAGGTAAATTATGTTAAATTTTAATAGAAATTTGTTTAACACTGAAAGTTTTATTCACTACATCACATCATGATTACTTTTTTTGGATGGCTGGCTGTGGAGTGCGGCTTCATTTCATATTCTCGGGGTGAATGTGTATGTGTGCGAGCTTCAAACTCACCCATCTTTTTTTCGGCATTTTTGTTTTGTTTTATTTCATATTTCTTTTCGAGGTGGCTTATTATTATTTTTTTTTGCCTGCAGACATTCCTCAAGGGGGCTTTAATGGCCGTGTGTCACCTTAATTTAGATAAACGCTCTAATTTTTCATTGAGTTAATCTGTTATCATAAATCGTTCACCTTTTTTTTTACGAGCCGACATTTTTTCGGTGTGGTTTGGTATGTGCTGTGGTGTGTGTAAATGATCTCGAACTTCAAAGATGTTTCGGTGACAGAAAACCGACTAAGCCTAAGAAGAATCCGGAGGAAAGAAGAGTTGGGAATAGGCGACTTTGGAGTACTTTACTATGAAATGAGAAATTGTAAATGTAATATCCAGCCAGGAATTGACTCCATCCAGCTTGCTTTATAGAAAAATAAAAAATGTTCAAAAGTTATATAGGTTTTACGAAATATCTTTTAAAATAGCGCCCTAATTATGAATAATTTCCTTAAGAAATACTTTTTAATTTTTAAAAAAATCAGATGTTATATTTTCACGCTTTAATTAAAAACATATGCAAAGAAAATATAAAAATTTTGTGTCCGAGATCAAAAAATAATTTTTTATGTTTATTGAGTGAGGCATAATTCATAAAATCAACGCTTACAACATTTTATGAATATATATTTTTTTTAATTTTTTACTAAAATTCCATTTTTGTCGAAGGTACCTTTTTATTTGTGCGATTTATTATTTGAAAAATATCTATATATATATATAGTTTGCGCCCTTCGTTATGAGAGCATTTGAAAAATTATTTATTTTTAATTTTTAGTATATCATTTTTCTGACACAATAAATAACCCACTGAAACCCGAAATTAAAATATATTTTTTAATTGTCTTTGGGTATGAATATATATTTTTTCCCGTTGTATTTGTTTATGTTACATTTTTGTCGATTTTTTTCTGAATTAGGATACCCTTGGAAAGCACTTTAAATAACGAAGTTTATTCTTGTCTTATAATAACTCATTCGTCGTATTATTGGACGTTAAGATTGATTTTTGGTGGGTTTTCAAAGTGACAGCTACAAAATTCATATTTCTTGGGAACATTTTGTAAAAGGTGGTATGAAGTAAATATAGTATAGAAGCATAAATAGAAGGAATCAATACTTTCCGAATAATACCTATATGATGAATATCGGACGATAAATGATGTCACTGCCCCATATTTCTGAAATAATTTAATACAGGAGATGGATTTTCAGAGCTAAAATGTTTAAACTCATTTTACAGTCATAAGCGCTGTGACGTTAATTTCCTTCCGACGTTCTCCATATAGCCATCATTCGAAAGGTATTGCAGCTATTTATTTTTTTAATACTGATGCCAAATACGAAAAAGTTTTCAGTTGCCACTATGAAAAAACGAAACAAAAAATTCTATAAACGTCCAAAAAGTTACTCTAAGAGAAAAATCAAAATTTTATATTTAAAGTGCTTCCGAAGGTCTATTAATTCAGAAAAGAATTTTGGGCAAAAATGCATCATAAAAAAATTACACAGGAATTACACATGGGTTTTTGCTTCCCCTAAAAACATGTACTTTATTTGGTAATACGTTCACCCTTGTCGTCCCGCATCCTCCTGATAAGTAAAAATTTTGGAATATCCATTTGTGTTCCGCATTTACGTACTTAAAGGGCTTTACACCTTTTGTATCGCTTTTAGTCCCGCGCACCCCTTAAAAGTAAAAAATTCGAAGAATCCAATTTTACTGCCCTTCTACATGGTCAGAGGAATTTACATATCAAATTTCACGATTCTGGCTGCAATACTTTAGTTGGTACAATTATTATCCCTTTTTATGCCGCTCACCCCTTAAAAGTACAAAAATGCATTTAAGTTTTTATGACGTGAGATTGTTACAATTTTTATCCCTTTCTGTCACGCTCAACCCTTATAAGTACAAATTTCGAAAAAAAATCCAGTTAGATTACGATTCTACGTTGTCCGACATTATACACCAAAATTCACGACTATAGCCCCCTAAAGGTACAAATTTGGAAAAATTCAATTTTACTATGCTTCTACATGGTCAGAGGAATTTACATACCAAATTTCACGACTATAGCTGTAATACTTCAATTGGTACATTTTTTATCCCTTTTTGTCCCGTTCAACCCTTATAAGTAAAAATATCGACAAATTAAATTTCACTGCGCTTCTACGTGATCAGAGGAATTTACACACCAAATTTCACGATTCTAGCTGCAGTACTTAAATTGGTACGATTTTTATACCTTTTTGTCCCGCGCACCCCTTAACAGTAAAAATTTTGAAAATTTTAATTTTACTATGCTTCTACATGGCCAGAAGAATTTACATACCAAATTTCATGACTATAGCTGTTATACTTTAATTGTTGCAATTTTTATCCCTTTATGTCCCGCTCAACCCTTAAAAGTACAAATTACGAAAAATCCATTTTTGTTGCAAGTCTACGTTGTCATAGAAATGTAAATATCGATTTTCACGAATATAGCTGCAATTCTTAAATTGGTACCATTTTTATCCCTTTTTGTCTCTTTCCTCCCTTAAAAGTACAAATTTTGAAAAATCCCCATTTGTAGCTCTTCTGCATGGTCAGTGCAAGGAACACACCGAATTTCATGTTTCTAGCTACTGCCGTTTAGTCAGGACGAAGGTTCGATGTTTATCCCTTTTTGGGCCATTTTATCCCCTAAAAGTACGAATTTCGTAAAACCCTTTCTTAGTCGACGTCTACGTCATATTTGGGAACTACCCTGAAAATTTCATGAGCCTGGCTTCAGCCGTTTGGTCTGGGGGCTGGTCAATGATAAGTCAGTCAGTAACGCAACTCTTTGATATATATAGATTATATCTTTCGTCCGATCCGAAAAGAACGAAGGTGTTATAATTGTAGTTTTATAGGTCACGCGAGGGATAACAAACATAAACATTCCATGTTAAACCGGAGAGCAAAATTGTTGCAATTGTTGTTGTTCTGAAAATCTCAGAGAAGATTCTTAGGAAAAAATCTTGAAATTATATCTGCCGAGTTCTAGGCGGGGAATTTCCACAACAATTTAAAATACTACTGTGAAGTGTATATTCAAATTCTTTTCGCAATTGCTTTAACCAATTTTAAAGTTCTAGACCATGTTTGAAAGTTCTTCAGGAGTACTTCAGTCATGTTAAATAACTCATGACCATTCCGGAAAATTTTTATATTATCTTATGGAAAACTATCCCATCTTAATACAGAAATGACTTCTCCTTTCACAAACAACGTTCATATATTGAAACACCACCTTTCTTATAATATTTTCTTGCCTCATTTCCCATTGCCATCTGTTACCAACTTAGCCAGGAATTGACAATACCTCTCACTGTTGTACTTCAAGATTTAACTGATGAAGACAATCATGATGTTGCTCGGTCGGGTTTTTAAAGAAATTAAGGCACGCGTATGAATTTCTTTTGCTAAAACTGAATCACTTTTTTCTGGGTTGTCGTTTCGAAACAGCAACAGAAGAGGCAAGAAATCCAGATTCCTCTCGCTGTGGATGACATCACAAAGCAACAATGTCAAAATGAGTTTTGTTTGGTGGAGTTGTACTCGTACGAGTCGACTGAGTCAACTTTTCAAGGGTTTGGCAAACACATCCATCCATATACGTATGGTTTGTAGCCTAAATGGTTTGAAGGTGCGTTTGGTGGTTTGTGTGTTTGTGTTTTTTGGGGCGCAAATCAAAGTCACAAAAATACGCAACTTTCTTAAGATGAAGTTACAAATGTCTTGGATTTGGGAGAGACGCTCGGCTCGCAACAAATTTGACCTCCTGTGGCGGCGTTTAGCGTTTGTTTTTTATTCGTGAGTGATGGCTGGCTGCCTGGCGAAGCACGTGAGTTTGAAAAAACACGAAAAATCTTTTGAAAAAAAAAAAACTCTTGTGACGCTTAACCGTAAATGTTGTAAAAAATTGGAGAAGATCACAGGTTGTCAACATTTTATAGTGTCTTCTTGTAATGTCTAAAGTTTATGTGGTCTTCCCTGGCTCCCCCCCCCCCGTGTTTAGGCCTGACTGGTCAGTAGTGGAAATGAAAACAAAACTCCTTTTGAGCTGTCAATCACTGGGCCGGAGAGTGGTGTTGTGCACAGTTTAAAACGAAGAAAAAACATTTTCACAATTTTATTGTTTTTTCTATGTTTGGTTTGTTTGTTTTACGAATCGACAATTTGCTGGGTTTTTATGGCTCCAGAAGAGTTTTGAATTTCAACGAGGTGTCTAACACAAATGCAGTTAAATATTTCCTTGGGCTTTGCTATATTTCTTTTGCCTTCCATAGCTATCTCTGGTGTTAGGTTTTTCTTTGGCTCTGCCATAAAATTGCCTAGACTAGGTTTTTGTATTTGTCATTTTTAAAACAAGCCACAATAAATTATTTTGAAGATGTGTTTATTTTGTTTTGCTGCCAACCGACCGACCGACTCCTTTGCGTAATGAAGTGTCTTCTGTGGTTGTTGTTGTTGCTGTTTTCCGATTCGTTTCATTTCTATTTGCCATGTCTGCAAGACCTGTTGTTGGTGTTTAAATTTCTTTGTTACTTTTGGTGTTGTTGTTTTTTTTTGCCTCCGTTGTCGAATGTGTTGGGATATTTGTTTATATTTGTCATCATGTTGCTCATGCACCTGTTTGGTGGCGTTGGCCAACAAGTTGGTTTTTTAGCCAATAACAGACGATTTGGGAGGTTTTGATTTAATTTTATTGTGTCGTTTTTCTTTTCTGCGGCGTAACATGAAGTGGAAGAAAACGGCGAAGTGAAAGTGTGGGTATCATATTGAAAAGGAGCTGGCATGGTGGAGGTGATATTCAAATGACATGATATTGGGAATATTCCCCAATTGGCAATGATAATGCAAATATACCAGGATTAAAGATGGGTTCAACGAATAATACAAATATCTCAACACAATAGTTCCAAGAAGGAATCAGCAGATATTTATATATTTCAATATTTAGTTTGTTGAGGACGTCTCATTTATTAAAAATTTGCACAGGAATAATTTCATAATTATTACGGCTGTTTTTCTTTGAAATAAAAAATATTTGTTCACTTTGTCGCCAACTATAAATTTTTGTCTCAAAACAAATTTTCCAAAAAAATATTTTGTGGTGACTTTTTGGAACTTAGCCTCGACAACCATATATTTGACTTATTTATCCAGGCTAAGTCCAATATATTTAATATAAAACAAGTAAGGAAAAGCTAAAGTCTGGCGGGGCAGACTATATGATACACTCCACTTTCTATCGGAATACAATTCAATTTGGTAATAAAGTGAAAACGGGAAGACCTGGTCCAATTTGTCAAATCGGAAATATTTATATCGGTGCTATATCCAAACATGGAATATAGTGACTAACTTTCACAATAAGTTCTTCCAGCTGAATTATAACGTGTTATGCTAAATTTTAAGAAATTCTTTGAAAATACGCGGATTCTGGGGGAACGAAATTTGTATGAGAGCTATATGTAAATCTGAACCGATGTGACCCATTGTTAAAATATCTGATTTCTGGAGCAGAAAAAGTCAAATCGGGAGCGAAGTTTGAATGGGAGCTATATATAAATCTGAACCGATCTAACTTATTTTCACCATAGGTGTTCTTAGTTTAAATATAAGATGTTTTGCCAATTTTGAAGAAAATATGTGGATTCTAGAGCGGAAAAATTCAAATTGGGAGCGAAATTTGTATGGGAGCTATATATAAATCTTAACCGATCTAACATATTTTTACCACAGGTGTTTCTAGTTGAACTATAAGATGTTTTGCCAATTTTGAAGAAAATCTTTTGAAATATGTGGTGTCTAGAGTGAAAAGAGTTCATACACCTTGATGTGGCTGTTGATGACAATTTAAAGATTTTTTTATTTTGAGTGGAATTTTAAAGAAAAACAGTACTATTATTCATACATAGTATGGTTGAATTAGTTCCAGGGTAACTTTGAATCGAAAGCAGGAGACGGAGGCTGAAAAACACATAATCACGTTTAAGAGCATATTTCTTATAATTCTATTTTCAACGACACATGATTTGATTGTAATAAGTTCACAATAATTATAGGGTGGGCCATTTAAAATTTTAAATTAGAATCGGCAATAAAAAAGTACTGATGATTTTTTTAAACTTCTGGTTTTATTGGAAAGGTTGAACTTTGTCATTTAATAATGGAACACAATATCACTCACTGACTACCACGACAGGCTCGGCAGTACCTCACTCAATCAACCCAATTTTTCAGTACTTGGGCCAATGATGCCGCCAGCCCAAAATCCACACCAAACAGTGACTCGTTGTGGATGCATTGGCATCTCAATAGTCACGTGTGAGTTCTCTGTATGCCATATTCGGCAATTTTGCTTATAGACATAGCCACCGAGACAAAAATGAGCTTCATGAAGGCTGAACTAAAAGCCGATCTATTGTCGAAAATTTTCCAACATAAACCTGAAAACAAAAATGAATGTTATTCTCCCTTTCAAAGTCAAATTAATCGGTAGTTCAAAGTTAAAATTTTAAACGGCACACCCTATATATAATGATTCCATGACAAACCTGACGATTTTTCTGAAAATCTCAGAGAATATTATTAATTTAAAAAATATTGTATACGTTTCGTAGGAACCAAATCTTAATTTTAAATGCGTGGCAATTTCCATAAAAATGTAAAATTTTTGCTTTAACCGATTGTAAAGTTCTATACAATTGTTGAAAGGTATTGAGACATAAATATTTTTAAAATAATTTATAACCAATTTTAAATATAAGTTATGACTTACAATCGTTTCATTACAATATGCAACATTTTCTGATGTGTGTTTTTGGATTTCTAACCTCGAATACTATAATAAAAAAATATGGTTAATTTTCTAGTTTTTTTTTCTACTTAAAAATTGACAAACGACTTACTGAAATCGCTTACTTCTACAATAAGGGATACAACTTCTACATTTATTCAGAGATCTTCTTCAAATAGGTCTTCGCTTGACCCCAGCTCCCATAAAATAAAATATTGATTTCTCTAATATTTAAAGTGGCACTATTCTTTGTTAGAATGTTAGCTATTAAAAAATATTATTTTTTTCGTGTCACCACCAAAAATTTGTTTTCCGTATTTATACCCTACACCACAAGGTATAATGTCTTTGTGCATTTGTTTCTAACACCCAAAAGGAAACGAGATAGACCCATCGTTTATTATACCGATCGACTTAGAATCACTTTTTGAGTCGATTTAGCAATGTCCGTCCGTCTGTCCATCTATTCTTGTAATCAAAGTCCAGGTCGCAATTGTTGGTAGAATTAAATGAAACTTTGCACAATGAAGTTTTATGGGATAAGGAAAACGCTATTTAATTTGAAGCAAATCGGTCCAGATTTAGATATAGCTCCCATACAAATTTTGCTTTCGATTTTACTCTTTCCGCTCTTGAAACCACATATTTCAACAGATTTTCTTCAAATTTAGCAAAACGTCATATATTTTAACTACAAATAGCTCCGGTAAAAATAGGCCAGATCGGTTCAGATTTATATATAGCTCCCATACAAATGTCTCCTATGATTTGACTCTTTCCGCTCTAGAAACCACGTATTTAACAGATTTTCATTAAATTGGGAAAGCGTCTTATATTTCAGAAAACCTATGCTAAAAATGTGTTAGATCGGTTCCGATTTATATATAGCTTCCATTCAAAGTTTGTGTTCAAATTTTCTTACAAATACAGATAAAAGTATAAAATTTGTAGTATATTACCAGATTCAAATGTAACGACCTTCGTATACCCTACACCACAGGGTATATTGACTAGATGTAGGGTATCATATAGTCGGTCACGCCCGACTTTAACCTTCCTTACTTGTTTTTATTTTGCGTCCTTGACGTAGTTATAATGCGGTCCTTAAAAATCACCTCTTTTGAATTAAATAGTCATCAAAAATCAAATTTTTACTACACCCTAAGTTGTTATACAAAAAGATTTCTTTGCAGCGATGAAAAAGAACACCAACAACATAGAAATTTCATAGCATATGAACATCGATTAAAAACGATGAAAAAGCTCCATAAAAGAATGATTTTCTTCCTATGCAAACCCATGTTAAATTCATTAATGAAGATCCAATTTTTCACAATATCCGGATCACAAGATGGGGTTGTTTCACTTGATTTTGGAAAATAATCTAAAAATAAATCCGTCAAGTATTTTAGAAGTTAAAGACGAATGAATGAACACACCTTTTAAAAAAAAAATATTTTTTTCACTGTTAAATTGGTCACGAAAAAAATGTTCCTAATTTTTGCAAAAATGCGTATTCAATATTTTTATGAGAACACTAGATACAAAAACTTTCAAAACAATCGCAGCTATCGAGGTCAAAAATCGTACCGTTAGATATGTCATGACTCATATATAATATTTTATAAATAGCGCGGAAGAACCCTTTCCAAATAAAATAACGTAATATTTTATTTTATTTTGTTAAGCTAAGTTTCTAGAGATGAAGAAAATGGTCTAGTTAATTATATATATATACGGACAAAAATAAAAATTATGCTGTAGATATTGAGAAAGTCATTCAGATTTCTGGCACCGCTTTAGACAGCCTTGAATACTTGCTTCGACTCATCAAATACATGTTTTGCTTAAAACGACCATGCAGAGTTAACTTGTTTATTCCATATACATTGGGGTTATGTCCGCTTTCCATTGCAGACTTAGCCCGCAATGAATTTTGGAGTTTATGTCTGTGGGGATTATGTCCGGGCAACCTCATTCTGAAATGGCCAGTAAATCGTGGCCAAGTGTTTCATCCATTAACTGTCTTTTATCTCAAATTTCTCGTATAGTTGGTTCATGCTCGAATGCATATGAATAACAGAATGACAGAGAAAGCTGTACTTTCGACCATTACAAAGATCATTGGTCTCTAGGTGCCTCACAAGATGTTGTTTATTTTTTTCAAATTTGAGGTCCAATAAAAATACCTAAAATTCATCAAAACAGAAAAAAATGATTGAAAATTTACTAGATTTGCAGATTTTGCAGATTTTTTTCTAAAAATAGACAAATTCCCAAAGTGGGGAAAATATCTTCCAAAATCTGGGATTTTTACTAAAACGATCAACATGCCATTATTTACCGTTTTCATCCATTTTGATGAATTTTAGGTATTTTTGTTGTTGATTTGGATATTCTAATTCAATCTCTTTTTGGACAGACTAGTGTAATTTTCCGAAGAAGCCAGTTTTCATTGGCAAAAAGGCGATATGTACAAATTTACGTTATGTTATGTTACAATTCAATTCATTCTTGAACTAACAATAAGCCCATCTTTCGTTGGTCCATTTCCCCATACCTGTTGCCAACGAACATAATTTGAATTTATGTTCTCGAAACTCGACCAGAGCTCCTTACGCAAACGACATTTCCACTACTGACTTGAACTATTTTTATATTTCCGCTAACCTTCATTCCAAACAAAGAAATTACAATATATCAAACTGCAAACAGAACACACATGCCTCGCAGTTGCAGGCTGCTAAATTAAATCATTTCATCATCGTCGGGCAAGCAATCGTCCATCAGCCTAGTTCTGCAATGGCCATTTGTGCGAGCGTGTGTGTGTGTTTTTATTGTGCCACATTCCTTGAATTCACAAAGTGTAAGAAATTAATAAAATAAAGCATTTGGCATTTATGTGTCTTCACATATCACATCTCTCAAATGACGGACTGTATCTAAAGCCAAAGATGATGACGATGCTGCAGCGACCGGGGCCGTGACTGGGGCTGCTGCCCGTACCGATTCTGATGATGATGTCTGTGCCAGGCTTAACTCGCCTGGATTTCATGCTGCTGCTGCTGCCGAGATTGCTGATGATGATTTCATTTTAATAACACCCTGTCTGTGCCTGAAAACCTCACCAGAGATCAGACTCTGTCATCAGCTCTGCTCTACTCCACTCCACTGTACTCTACTCTACTTTACATACGGCTCTTTTGGGCTGGGGCCAAGTGGTAGAGTAACTAGGAAGCTTTAAATGCTAAAACTCATGGTAATATATCAGTCAGTCAAGCGTGCTCTCGACTCGTCTCTAAGTCTAGGCGACTCCAGTGGAAATCATCATCATCATCCAATCCCCGGCCAGCAGTAACTTAGTGTTGAGTGCTCTTTCCCGGAGGTGGTAGCAGGGGACGGATGCATGAACGGGCAGGCGGTCGGTCATGAGATTTGACAGACCAAATGCCTCATGACTGTATATTTTTAAATCTATGTAATTTTTGTTATGATTTTAATTAAGTTTATGAATTATGATTACCTACACACATACAACACACTCAGAAACATAGGCCAAGCCAAAGCCATCGTCAGTGAAAGAGGGAGAGAGCGAGAGATCCACAAGGCCAGGCAGTGTGTCAGTCCGCGTCGCAGTGGTAATTTTAAGTTCTTCTTCTTCTCCATCTTTTTGTATAACAGATTTGGTTTAGCATTGCGTTGAAGTGAACTCGTTTTGATAATGTTACAGGTTGCATGCCGTTTGCATGCTTAAGTTTGTTGCATTGCTATTTTTATGGCCATAAGCTGAGCTGTTGCTTTTAATTCGGCTCTGACAGTGATGAGTTGCCGCATTAATGTTGATGGCTTCTAACAATTTATTAGAGCACGCATGTTCGGCCGGCTTCCAAACAGCCTTGGACCGCAAGATGTAATTGTTTTAAATATAGACGCATGCATGTATGCATGTGTGTTTGTACGAAGAACAGTTCTTTGTATTTGGTTTTGATTAAAATCGACATTAGAATGGCAGCCGGTTGGCCATCCGATCTGTGGCCTTCCCTCTCTCTATCTCTGTAAATATCATGTCCAATCATATTGTGGAGTACCAACTGATTTAGAGATTATCTACATACAGACTGATCTTATTTAAATGATGCGATGAGCGCACGATGTAGTTGATGGTGCTGAAACACCAAATTGGAAGAGTTCGAGTGTTCGTGTCTTAAGTCTTTTGTTTTTAAGCACCGGTCAATCAAAATGTTCATTAGTTTTGCAAAAGTATGAACGTAGTAAAATAATTGAAAGTTGAACTAGTTTTCGGAATCGGGAGATTATCTTTGTTGAGTAAGAAGGAATAGAGCTAAGGACCATCAGAAGATGTGAAAGCTTAAGGGTGTAAATACCCGTACGATAAAAATTAAAAATCCTGAAAAGTGACGTGTCAATTTCTTTCTTTTGGTTGCCCTTGTATTCATAAACTACTGAAAAAATACCATTCTCAAGATTTTTCATCACAATTTTGATTGATTTTGCAAAAAAAAATCAGAAAAATTCGGACAAAGAAGTCACACATAAAAAGAAAATACATCTAAGGACACTACTTTAAAGTTTCAGTAAAATTAATTAATGTGATCATTTCAAAAACGAAATAAAATTGTAAAAACTATAAAAAATATAATACGGATATACCAGGAGTACAGGCGATTAAATGAACACACCTTTTTGAGAACAAATTCTTTTTTCAATGCTAAATTGGTCATAACTCGTGAAAAAAAAACGGAAAAGAAAGTATTTTTTCTGATAATTATATTACTTATCGAAACATTGAAATGGAAAATTAAAAAATATATTATTTATTTTTTATTTTTTTTTAATTTTGCTGGGTAACTATACCTGCATATACACATACTTACATATGCAACTCAATGAGATGCTTGTAAGATGGCATGTGTGCTTTATTACTTGGTGCGAAAAACGCAAATTCGGCAAGTGAGTTGTGCTTCTCGTTCGTTTGTGAGAATCATCTCCTTATAGAGGCCGGGTTTGATGTTGAAAAGTCGCTGCGAAGCCACTTGAAAAGACCTTTGACATGGTCGAAATCATGATCGTGGTAGTCTGCAGCCAAATAATAAATGTCACCATGCCATTTGTACATAAATTTGCATTCTATTAAATATAAAGAGTGATTTTTTTGAGGTTAGGATTTTCATGCATTAGTATTTTACAGATCACGTGGGATTTCAGACATGGTGTCAAAGAGAAAGATGCTCAGTATGCTTTGACATTTCATCATGAATCGTCTTACAAACGAACAACGCTTGCAAATTATTGAATTTTATTATCAAAATGCGTGCTCTGTTAAGAAAGTTCATTGCGCGCTTCCATTTTATGGTCAGTTTAATCGACCCACTGAAGCGGCTATTCGGGCTATTGTGACTAAATTTCGCACCAAATTTACATTGTTGGACATTAAACCACCAACACGCTTACGTAGAGTGCGAACTGAAGAAAATATCGCAGCTGTATCGGCCAGTGTTAATGATGACCACCAATTTTCGATTCGTCGCCGTTCGCACCAATTGGGTCTCTGTTACTCAAAAACGTGGAAATGCCAAAATTGGACTAAGCGGATGGACCACCTAAGACGTAGCCGCGGTCAACATTTAAATGAAATTATCTACAAAAAGTAAATGTCATGGACCAATCTAACGTTTCAAATAAAGAACCGATGAGATTTTGCAAATTTTATGCGTTTTTTTTTTAAAAAAGTTATCAAGCTCTTAAAAAATCACCCTTTAGATGCAAAATGGTCTTGAGCCAGGAAAATATCACAGTTCAAATCAGATTTTTTATTTTTTTATTTTTTAGATTTTTAATTTTTTATTATTTTTAGCACATTTGAATGCAAAAATTGAAAAACAAATTTCTAGTTATCGGAACCAAAAATATCGGAATGAACTGACTTTATTGATATATTGTAAAACGATTCCCCATGTGCAGAAGTATAAAATGATAACACTGAAAGAATTTTCCTTCATAATAAAGAGTGATTTTTTTGAGGTTAGGATTTTCATGCATTAGTATTTGACAGATCACGTGGGATTTCAGACATGGTGTCAAAGAGAAAGATGCTCAGTATGCTTTGACATTTCATCATGAATCGTCTTACAAACGAACAACGCTTGCAAATTATTGAATTTTATTATCAAAATGCGTGCTCTGTTAAGAAAGTTCATTGCGCGCTTCCATTTTATGGTCAGTTTAATCTACCCACTGAAGCGGCTATTCGGGCTATTGTGACTAAATTTCGCACCAAATTTACATTGTTGGACATTAAACCACCAACACGCTTACGTAGAGTGCGAACTGAAGAAAATATCGCAGCTGTATCGGCCAGTGTTAATGATGACCACCAATTTTCGATTCGTCGCCGTTCGCACCAATTGGGTCTCTGTTACTCAAAAACGTGGAAATGCCAAAATTGGACTAAGCGGATAGACCACCTAAGACGCAGCCGCGGTCAACATTTAAATGAAATTATCTTCAAAAAGTAAATGTCATGGACCAATCTAACGTTTCAAATAAAGAACCGATGAGATTTTGCAAATTTTATGCGTTTTTTTTTAAAAAAAAGTTATCAAGCTCTTAAAAAATCACCCTTTATTTATGAAGCGATTTTATAGGTTTTTCATAAATGAAATATTTCATAAAATTTTTTATAAACATTTCATAAAGCAAAATAATTAAATTAGTGAAACATAGTTTCAGAGTATTTAATAAATAACTCTTAAAGATTATGTTATAACCAATAAGATATTTGTTATCAAATGTCTTCATAAATATAATGAAGGATTTCATAGTTTAATGTAGGAAATTCTCATTTCTCCTCTGTTAACTCTGATTGCAAAAACTCACGCAAGAATGGTGTGTATTGATTGGTTAGTAAACCAGTGAGACCTTTTTATACACTCCACGAGAGTATTATGTCTTTGTGCATTTGTTTGTAACACCCAAAAGGAAACGAGTTAGGCCCATCGTTTATTATACAGATCGGCTTAGAATCACTTTCTGTGTCGATTTAGCAATGTCCGTCTGTCTGTCTGTCCGTCTGTACATCTAATGTTGTAATCAAATTGCAGGTCGCAATTATAGCCGATCTTAACAAAAATTGGCACAAGTAAGTTTTGTCCATCGAGGACGAACGCTGTTTAATTTGAGGCAAATCGGTTCAGATTAAGATATAGCCCCCATACACATGTCGCTCCCGATTGGACTTTTTCCGCTCTAGAACACACACCTTATAATCTAACTAGAAAAAACTGTGGCGAAAGCGGGTTAGATTGGTTCAGATTTAGATATAAATTTATTTATAGTTGCGATTGTAATTTGCGATTTTTTAAAAACGGATATTCGGCAAGTGAGTTGAGCTTCTCGTTCCGTTTGTGAGAATCATTAGCTTAAACAGGCCGGGTATGTTGTTGAAAAGACGCTGCGAAGCCACCTGAACGAAACCATTGACAGGGTGGAAATCATGATAGTGGTAGTCTGCAGCCAAGTAATAAATGTAACCATGCCATTTGTACATAACTTTGCATTCTATTAAATATAGATGCAAAATGGTCTTGAGCAGGCCAATATCCCAGTTCAAATCAGATATTATTTTGTGTTGACTTTTTGGACATAGCCTCGATAACCATAAATTTGACTTACACTGGATAATTACTCAGGCTATGTCCAAAAATTTTAATATGTTTTTTCACAAATTGTTTTATACACACACTGATATCCTTGTTGGCGACAATTATAGAAAATATTTTTTTTATTATATTTTTATTGAAATTTTAAGTTTTTGTTTAGATTTTTGTTATCACAGCTTAGTTATCCAGTTTTAAAGTCTTAATAATTAAGTCCATAAATAAATAACCTCCGATAGCTAACGAATAGTTAAAGATTTCCACTCAAACTGATATCTATAACTTCTGCAGCCAAGTAATAAATGTAACCATGCCATTTGTACATAACTTTGCATTCTATTAAATATAGATGCAAAATGGTCTTGAGCAGGCCAATATCCCAGTTCAAATCAGATATTATTTTGTGTTGACTTTTTGGACATAGCCTCGATAACCATAAATTTGACTTACACTGGATAATTACTCAGGCTATGTCCAAAAATTTTAATATGTTTTTTCACAAATTGTTTTATACACACACTGATATCCTTGTTGGCGACAATTATAGAAAATATTTTTTTTATTATATTTTTATTGAAATTTTAAGTTTTTGTTTAGATTTTTGTTATCACAGCTTAGTTATCCAGTTTTAAAGTCTTAATAATTAAGTCCATAAATAAATAACCTCCGATAGCTAACGAATAGTTAAAGATTTCCACTCAAACTGATATCTATAACTTCTGGTTAGTTCTAACTTAAAGTTATCTTCACATTATGAAAGGAAGTGTTTATCGAACATTATATTATAGCAAAAATAAATAAAACCATAAATAAATAAATCGATAAATAAATAGAATGTCGCATTTCAGATGTGTTAATTTGTATATGCGTCGTCTAGATTGGTATCTGTGACTTTATGAACGCATGAACCTATATGGTCCTATGTCAGTCTATATGTTAGTGTAAGATCAAATGGAAAGGCAACCTTTGATTACGGTAATAGTGTGACATTCGCTGCCCTGGCTATATTTTTGGAAAGAGGACGTGAAAATAAGAAAAATTGGTCTCCATACTATCGATATTTCGTTTAGTTATCGACTTATTGGACGCTAAAATTTGGAAATTTCGAAAAATGGCATTTTTTCCAAAAAGGAGATCAAAATAATAAATAAATCAATTTTTTTCGATAACTATCTCAGTTATTGAATATTAAGAAAAATTTTTTTAAATTGTTTATTATTTTAAGCACACTTGAATGCAAAAAGTGAAAAAAAAATCGGGTAAAAATTTTCGATAACTTGCGAGTTATCGAAGCCAAAAATATCGGAAACCCCTGCTTTTGTAGAAAACTCAGAAATATGCATAAAAAGTAAAGTAATTGTTTTGCTAAAACTGCTGTAGTTATCGAGATAATGTGCCATATTGTACCCGAAAAAGGCGTTCCCACTCTATATGAAGAAATTTGAAATGATTAGCCCAAAGGCACAACTCAGTATTTAGCAGGTGTGTACAATTGGAGTACCATCACTATTGCTGCATTTTATATTGTGGGCGACCACTTGTGAAAAAAAGATTGAAAGAGATTGGTATACATTCATATTTAAAAAGGTGGGATATTGTTTCATTTTACCCAATTTTTTAAATACATTTTTCTTAAATTTTTAATAATTTTAACCCTCAAAAAGCGATGCGGGCGAAATTTTATTAACATAGCTAGATTTTTTTAAACATATTTTTTCCTTTATAGATTTTTTTTGAAGTGCGTATAATAATTATTTTTGTTGTTGAATTCCTTTGTAGGTATACAGGGTTGCCCATATTCGACGGACCCATGTTTTTTTTAAAAAAATCAAAGAAAAAAATAAAAATTTGGCGGCAATCTTAATCATTTAATTTGTTCCAAGTAGATTTGTTTACATCAATTTTTGAATATGATATCTCTCAAATGGCCGCCTCTGGCGTTGATGGCGTATTGTGCCCTTTTTGCAGCATTTTCCATCGTTTTTGCCAACATTTCGGCCGGAATAGCGGCTATTTCTTCACGAATGTTGTCCTTGAGCTCTTCTACGGTCCTTGACTTGTTAACGTAAACCTTTGACTTCAAATATCCCCACAAGAAGAAGTCAGGCGGCGTCAAATCGAGCGAACGCGGTGGCCAGTCCAAATCACCACTTTTCGACATCAAACGGCCCGGAAACAAATTCTTCAGAAAATCGATTGTTATGCGACTTGTGTGCGGTGGAGCGCCGTCTTGTTGAAACCAGAACTGCCTCATACGCTTTCGACGAATAATTGGCATCACAAAATTGGTCATCATGTCGCGATAACGCTCCTGGTTGATGGTAACAGCATGGCCATTTTCATTTTGGAAAAAAACGGCCCAATGACCGTTTTCGCACTAACGCCGCACCAAACTGTGACTTTTTCGTCATGAAGAGGCACTTCTTGAATCTCCTGAGGATTTTCAGTGGCGTAAATACGGCAATTTTGCTTATTTACGGTCCCATTCAATGTGAAATGGGCTTCATCGGACATGATAATTTTGTTCCAAAATTGCTCGTCATCTTCGGCCATTTCGATGACTCTTTGGGCCCATTCCAATCGACGAGGCTTGTCCACAGACAACAATCTTTGCGTCAATTGAATTTTGTACGGGAACAAATGCAAATCAACGCGAATAATCCGTTGTAAAGTGGACCGAGCCATGCCCAATTGCTGAGAACGGCGTTTTTGTGATGTTCTTGGGGACCTCTCAACACTGGCTCGTACGGCAGCGATATTCTCGGCCGATCGCCTTGGTCGACTTTTATTTGGCCTCTTCGGATTAGAAAGAGCCTCACCAGTCGAAAATTTTTCGTATAAACGCTTAATGGTGTTCTTAGAAGGCGCACTTCTCACATTTTTTAATATTTTAAAAGCACGTTGAGTTTTCACAATTGACTTGTTCTGTTGAATGTAAATTTCAACTATTTCAGAGCGCTTGCATGGCGTGTATTGTTGCATGGTAAAAATCTGCTTGGACTGACGCTTCAAACGCGGTATGTCATTAAGCGATCTGACATCTCTGTCAAAAGTTATGGCGTTGCCAGATGGGTCCGTCGAATATGGGCAACCCTGTACATGTAATTTTTAATTTAGCTTGAATATAATAATTACTTAAATTTTATAAATTAAAATAATTTTTATCGATAAATAAGAAAACTATCGATATCATTTTCGTTTTTTCGATAACTAAGCGAGATATCGATAACCCGACTTTTTCTTATTTTGAAATCCTCTATCTAAAACCCTATACTTATCTCGGGACTTCGGAACTACCCCAGGGTTAAAAATACACATAATGTTCATGGAATTTCCGAAATCGATAACTTTGGAAGTTATCGATTACTAAGGAGTTCTCGATAAATAAAGATTATCGATTTTTTGTGTATTTCTTCTAATTTTCGATTTTGAATTCATGGGAACTAAAAAATAAACTAAGTTAAGTCCGTCAACTCGATAACTAAGCGAGACAACGATAACCTGACGGATAATATTCTTTCTAAACATAGTCCAGTTCCAATAGAAAAACCGAAATAAGTTTCGATAACAAAAACACTAGCCAACATAACACAATTATTTATTGTGCAATTTTAACAAATGTTTCACAAGTAATTTTTAAGCCTCAAATCACTACTTGATAGATTTCAAAATAAAAATCTTGAATGATTTAGTAGTGGAAGAATCTCTATACTATTTTCTACTTCTATTTTCTCTTCGTAGCCATGTCCCAGCAAATGTATTTTTTGCTGTTTTATTCCTCCAAGAGACAAAAATCACAACTCACGATTTTGGGACATTTTCGTTGGACGATCTAAACATTTGTAATCATGATTTAACCATATTTCTGCTACAGACACCAAAAACAACAACAACAACAAGAACAACACAACGAGAAGAGTTAAACGGCCTAACGTGGCACACACGTCGCCGCCGTCGTCGTCGATACAATAAAAATACGCAACGTTTACATGTTACCACATGCCACGGATAGAGTAGCGATATTTGTTTTCGTTTCTGAATTGGCAATTGAATTATTCATATGTTGATTGTATGACAATCAATTGAAATTGTTATAAATGTGTGTGTTAGCGAAATGTAGCAGAGGAAAGTCGAGAATGGATGGAGTGGGGTGATGGGAATTTTTGGAAAAGAGGAAGGAGATGGGTTAAGTCACGAAATCAAAATTATGAAGAGAGTAGTATCATTTGACTCATTCTGGCTCTTCTCTTAGATTCTGATTAAATTGTTCCGATTTTCAATTCATTTCATAAGGTAATTTTAGAAAAATTATATCTTTTTTGTGGTATGAGATACAAATAATTTTCTTTTCCTGATCTTAAGCACATTTCTTCTAGTTTTACAGAAAATGATCAAATCTTAAATAAAAATATTTTTTTGTATTTATTTTATATATTTATATATGAATTATCAAATCTTAAAATTTTTTGTATTTATTTTATATTTTATATATGAATTTATATATTTTTTATATTATTTTTTTTTTGAACTGGGATATTGTCCTGGCCCAAGACCATTGTGCATCTATATTTAATAGAATGCAAATTTATTTACAAATGTCATGGTGACATTTATTACTTGGCTGCAGACTACCACGATCATGACAATATCCCAGTTCAAATCAAATATTGATTACAGACCAAAATAAAAATACAAACGAAAAAACTAAAAAAAAATAATTTTTTTTAATGGTTCAATAGTTCGTATCCCATTTCCTTGCTTTATCAAATTCACATAAAATTTTTGAGGCTGTCAGCATATGATTATCCTGGAGAGGATGATTCAATCCAGCATTATTTTGATATTGAGAATAGTTGTTCTACATTATCACCCTTAAGCATTGACCTTTTCAAACTTACCAAAAAGTACCATCACTCCAACATAGCTCTCCTATTTAGTCGCTATCCATATAAAGGCGGACGGACAAACCGCATCTCCTGAAGTGGAAATTTCAAGCTCATCTTGTGGCTGCGTTGCGGCCGTTGTCTCTTTGTTGTAAATATTTGCAGATACTTTAGCCATGACATGTGCCTGAAATAAAATTGAAAATTGCTTTTGATTTAAACTGACTTTTGATTTAAGGAAGCTAAAGAATACGCCAGAGAAGCTGGCGAGGAAAGACTCAAACAATCTAGATCGTTTGTGAGGCCATAAAATATGGATGGTATTATGGAATGGAGAATTTGAATTGAATGACATTGAGGACAGTTACAAATATGTAGGAGATGCGAAAATCAAAGGAAGCGAGACAATAGTCCATGATAGACTGAAGACTAAAGGATAGAAGGAAAGAGGAAAAAATAATGCTCATAGAAATCCACAAATTTAGAAAATTAAATCTGAAACTTAAGAGATTAGGCGACATATGTTGAGTATTCAGCAGCTTTGCTGTGGAACATTGTTCCTAAAGATCCCATCTTCACATTCATCTTTTAATTTTTTTTTTTTCAAAAATCTCAACCTTTTCATCATCTGAAGTACTTGGCAAACACAAAAGTCCTTGACACTCATTCGTCAAGCTTATTAAGAACAAAATAACATTTATCATCCGGACATATTCAAAGACCAAAGTCAAAAAGTTGCCAAAGACAGCGAACGCTAGACAAACCCGATCCCAAAACTATCCCATGAAATCTGAAGAAAGCACGTATCGCCGGCTAAAGAGGAGAACAACGGCAGATTTCTTACGAAACGAGTTAAAATTCTTCAAGAAGAAGAAGAAAACGGCACAACAGACGACAATAAGATCTTTAAGCATAACAAATTGTTTTGTCATTTTGGAGAGGACAAAAATTGAAATATTCAAAAAAAAGGAAACGAAATGAACAAACATACGAAACAGACGGACAGGACAAAAGCGGCTGCAAATATGCAAATTTATCAGGTTCTTGACATGATAAATGAAACAATTTCCAAATGAAACAAACACACACACACACACGAAAAGGGAGCAAACAGCAAACCATCCCAGAAATGGAAACACAAACCCAACCAAGTCAAGAAGTGATCCGTGTGTGTGTGACACTGCTTAAATTAAATTAACAACACTTTACACGCCACATCGTGCCAGCAAACGAT
The DNA here is from genome assembly GCA_947397865.1 of Polietes domitor. Taxonomy (NCBI): domain Eukaryota; kingdom Metazoa; phylum Arthropoda; class Insecta; order Diptera; family Muscidae; genus Polietes; species Polietes domitor. Next base: position 169,022,905 of record OX377621.1, on the reverse strand, counting down.
TGACTTCCTCAATGGACTCAAACGACACCAAGTGCTGACACTTTTATGAAGTGTTAGCCCTGCGCAGATTTTTGTGTGTTCATTAATCTGTATTTTATAAGCGACGGAAGGAAGGGTTAAGCACAACAACCCCTAAAAGGTACAAACGACAAACACTTAAGAAGATGTAATTGTTATTGTTGGGTATTTAGCATAATATATTCATTAATTATAAAGTGATCTGGTTTGAGGATGCTTCTCGTCGAGGACTTGCAGCAAAAGAAATCCGCTTATATTCACACTAAGAACGAAAGAAAAAAATCGCGATGATAAATGATGCTAATAGATCCTTCCCGTCTAGGGATACTGCAACATATTGACTTTTGGTGTGTGTGTAAAAACCGGTAATATATTAATCAAATACTGTATAAATGTGTGAAGAATTTGATCTACGAGTTCGTGTCGTTTAAGAACTCAATGTCATCAAAGCTATTGCAAAAGCAAACATTTGTTCTCTCTACTAAATGTTTGGCCAATGATATTGGGTGACATCTGAAGATATCCTAACGAAGATGACAAGAATATAGTTTCTTGTTTTTGTTCATATTGTACATTCTAAATATTTTATCATCGGAAATATTAAATCCTAAAATCCTAATTTGTTTTGAAAAATATTTAAATGTCGTCCTGAGATCCTATAAATAAATATACACACTGTATACGTTTTAAGATACACAATGGTTTGCATTCAAGTCAATTATAAAACATTTTTCCATCACAACACGATTTTTTTCTTAGAATATTCTACTACTATATCGAACTTTTATAAAAAAACGACATCATTGGTGGGGATTGCACTGACTTAGACCACTTTCATTCTGATCAAAATTGAAAAAATAAACAATTGAAAATGGTGATCTCTACAAAGATTCGAATAAGATGAAAGAAGGAAGAAAATATTTTATTACAAGTTAGACTTTAAAAACAATTAAAAAGGCGTTAATAAATTCGGACGGGCTATATCTTATATATCCTCTACCATGGATTACATTGCTCACTATTACCGGCAGAATAGAGACTGTCGACTTTACATATAAGTGCAATAAAATATAGGGATATTTATGATTTTTGTTGATATTTGTTAAATAAATTGTGATGTTTCGTTATTATATTTTTAAATAAAATTAATTAATTAATTAATTTAAAGACCACGTCCACTTAGTCGGCCTGTCTATAAATATGTTTTTTTATTGCTTGATAGCCCTTGAATATATATCAAAGTAATTCTACAGAAAGGCAAAGACGAATTGCGAAATTCCACTATATACTATATACGATTCCAACTACAGCCGTTTGCTTGGTACCAGACTTTTGTTTGCGCGACTACGAAGTCAGAGAAATTTATAAATAGAATTTCATGATTCTACATGCAGTTGTTTGATAGGTACCATTTTTATCCCCTTTTGCTCTATAGTGCGTCTACACAACCGGATGAATTTACTCATTATGATTATCTCTTTGCACCCATTTGGTCGGCACCAAATTTATCCCTAAATCTGTTTGATTGCTTGATTTCATCCCTTTTCTCACCAATTCCCCAATAAAAGTATTTTTTTTAATTTACTTGATTTTGCACGTTTATACAGTCATAGGAATATATATAGCGAATTTCGTTATTCAAGCAACAGCAGGTCGATACCAATTGTATCCCTTTTTCTACATTTCCCCTCTTAAAAGTATGATTTTTGAAAATAACTTTGTTTTACGTGTACATGCTATTAGAGGGATGTATACACATAATTATCCAGTACATTTTTTTTATTTTATGACAAATAATAAGTAATACATACATATGCTTTCTACAAAGAAATAAATAAATTTTGCTTTTTTCTTATGTAGTTTTCTCTACAGCTACATATATATCAAAAAACATGGACAAACAAACAATGACACTTGTTCCTTTTCCTCACACTGCACACTGGTGCCAAATCCCTTTTTTATGGCATAAAGTCGAAAAATAAAGATACAATCTTGTAACTTTGCAAATTTGCTAGTCAAAACATACTTAAAAAACGAAAAATAAAATTGGGACGATCGGACCACGCCCACTACAACCTCCCATTTAAACTCAACATATAACCAACATAATTATCACCCTGTATTAGTACAGGATGACCAAAAACAAAATTTAAAGAAAGCTTAAAATAATGAAACTCATTTTGCTTTGACGAACAATGTTTTTCTGAACATTATTACAAAAGCATAATATAGCATACAAATATTCTACTTGCCACTGCAATTTAAATAATTATTTAAGGAAATAATATAAAATGTCTACATGTGTACAGAAATGTGAATAACGTTATATACCATTTTAAAGGTACTTACAATTGATGGGTCTCATACACAAATCTGATTCAGAGATATGATCAAATATATGTACTATGGCTAATCGAAATTGTGCTAAAATAAAGTGGCAATTGTAGGAGTCTGACGAGATATTAATTCTACCATAAACTACACACTCAGACGAACACTTTCACATGTACACTTTAAGTCAAGTTGAGTCCTACATATAACTTTTGTTCCACGACATTTATAGGTTATGATCACTACGAATCACAAAATTACAACACTTAAGACAACTGACAAGACTACAGTAATCACAAAATGTTAAATATATTTTACAACTGCTTACGCCGGCCATCATTTTCAATAATATAGTCACTTCATTATTTTACGCCTTAATTTTAAGTATTTTGTATAACTGCCTTAGACTTGAATTAATCCCACTTGTTTAGAGGCAAACTTTAAATGCCTCTCAGGCATGCAGTGTTGCCACCTAGTTTTCTCCAATACATATTCATGATAGCTTGGAGTGTTGTCATTAAGAAAATATATACACATTTAACAATTTCCGATTTAAATTTTTCGAATTTCTGCCAAAAAATATGGATTTGGGACCATAGTGCACTGTTCCGTTTTATGGACAAAAATTACTTGCTTCGTCTTAAAGGTAATAGTCCAACGATGAAAATTCGTAAAGATTTTTGCATAGAAGTGGATTTTTGGGGTCCAGAGAGTGGCCGATTTGTATGTAAATTTTTAGTTTCGTTCGTGAGTAGTTGAAGGAAAATATTGTTAAAAAACATTTTTAGACGGATTCGAATATTCATATATTTCCTGAATTTTTGAAATATTATTTTTAATCAATTTTTATATATTTAAGATTTAAAGTTGAATTTTTAAAAAATAACCAATATTTGATGGCCAAGAAGAAAAATCATCAAAAAATTCGGTGATATTTTTTTCATAATAATTTAGGAATTTAATCTATTAGAAAAAAACATTAGTTTTTTTATGAAAATGACAAATCCTTCTATTTTTGTCCAATGCTCTCTCATCATCCTCTGCAAAAATGGATAGCAATCTGTTAATATTTTTACCACGGGAATGCATATTTGAATATTTTTAAATATTTGAATAAATAAATATTTTATTATCTAATTTGTAAAGGGTTTTTCGCGCTATTACAAATAATAAAATATATATATTTTAAATATATGTAATAAATATATATAATATGTCATAATTTCTACATTTATCCATAGATCTTTTAAATATAGACATTTATTTTGTGCTTTATGTTAGCTGTTAAAAATAGAATAAAATATTTTCCCGATATTTCTCTATTTCTTATAATTTTTTTCGTTAAAAAACAAAAAGATTTTTTTCGACAAAAATCTATTTTTTCGCAATTTTGTGGAGATTGTTCCCAAACCACTGCTTCTCTATGAAAGTGAAATTCAAAACATTTATACACAAAATAATTACCTTTAATTGAACATTTCCAAAATGAGAGTAAAAATCCTTCGGCGAAAATTGGAATTTTCAACGATATTCGATCCCAATTTGTAGTTCCAAGATCAATTTTATCAAAATAACTTTTTAGACTACAGAATGAAGCTATTGTTCTTATGATATCATATTTTAAATTATTTAAATAGATAAATAATTATTGATAGTTGATTTGTGCGGACATACAAAACCGGTGAAAGCAGACGAAAATCGTAATTTTCAAAAAAGAAAAACTACTAAAGTACTAAGACTCATTTCTAGTATGCCTTTCGATTTTAAAATGACAAAATAATAAATTTTAGGGATAATTAAGACATTGAACATTTCATTGATTTCGGTAACTAAACAATCATGGCAGACAGGGTACATTATCAATCTCTTGGGACCCATAGGCCCAAGCGACCATTTCCATATCAATTGTCTTTGTTTTTTCTTTCAGTTCAGTTTATTCAGTAACAACTCACTAATGTACATATGAAGATTATCGTTCCCTAAACACCCATGGGTCCACCCACCAATTTTCATAGTTATTTGTGTTATTATTTATGGTTCTTTGCCACCTCCCTATGAAATGCTCTGTGGCCAATAAGAATTCAAATAGCATTCGTTTAAAAAAAATTCTCAGCGATTTTAAAATTTGCAATAGTTGAATTGATAAAGTATTGCACTAATAAATCACATTGTAAGTATTGTAATGAGCATGATTTCATAGGCATTTCGTAAAAAAACATCAACCTCCCCTAACATCGCACAGTTCGTGTCTTAAGTCTTTTGATTTCAGTGATCAAACACTTGTCTCCAACAATATATTTATATGAAGCTCGCCAACAACGGCAAAAACGAAAACGCTAAAATCACACCAAAACAGCCACGCTAAAACAAAACTAGTTCCATTTATTTTCATATTGGCCCAAACGAAACGATAGATAAGCAACAACAACGACGAAGCGAAACTATGAAAATTCAATGAAACTCCTCCTCGTTATTCACACGCCACACAGCCGGCCATACACAAGCAACACAGCGAGCGAGCGACGGCGCTGAGATCTATTTAAGCTAACTGTATTGTGTGTAGAAAGACGGCGACAACAACAAGAACAACATTTACAACAACAACATATAGGCACTCTTATTTATTATATGTTGGTTTGTATATATAGAAAATAAAAACAAACAACAACAACACGAGCATCATCATATGAAAACTAATACCAAAACAAAGCTACAGCAACAACAACAACGCCAACAAGCGAACGAACGAACGGCAAGAGTAAATAAACGGACAAATGATAATTTCAAAGTAAACAGCCAACCAAAACAGAGCAAAAATTGCTTAGAGACACCGTGGAAAAGAGCAACAAAAACAAAACAAAATGAATACTCGATCAAAGCAAAGCAAAACAACAACAATAGCAACAGCAACAACTACTACACGCAGGCGCAAGCGCTAGCAACCACCACAAGCAAGCAAACGAGCGTAGCGGCGGCGAAATACATAAATAAAAAAACTAAAACTAAAAACAAAAACAACCACCGCCACAACGAAATCGTAATAAAAGAAACAAAGAGAAGTCATAACGAACGTACTACAAAAACAGTTAGCTGAAGAGGATCGAACATGTTGCAAGGCAACTTCCAGCCCAAACTTCGAACTGAAAACAAACAATAAGATCTACCAGAGTAACTCATAAAAGAATTGCAAAACGGAAAATGTTAAGCGGAAGTAATGTTAACGAAACAAAAAAGGGTCGCTGCAACTTGAATATGAAAATGGTCGATATCTTGAAAACAATAGGAGAAATCCAACAGCAATGACTACATATGTGCCCCAAGGGGAAAATCTTTAAGACGACATCCTTTTAGTTTGTATAAATAATAAAAAGTGAAGATTATGACTTCGTCATCAGAAAATATTGAAGAAAGCTTTCTCAGAAAAAAATCTTGCAAACAAATATTTCCTATAAGAAAAGACATGTAATCTTCGGGTGCACGAAAAATCGCCCAAAAAATAAAAAAATATCCAAAAATCATACAGAAATTTAATATTTTTCATGTGTAAAATCATCGCCAAAAATTGGGTCTTTCATAATTTTTGGCCTATATTTCATTATTGTAATTTGAGAGATTTTACATTATGAAAAATCAACCAAATATGAAATATAGTCCATTCGGTGTTATTCACTAATTCAAATACGAAATATTACCCTTTTGGGTGATTTTCTTAAACACAACCCGACAACAGATGAGATAATCTTTAATCCCGGCCGAAGGCCTTCAACGCACGAAACCGTTACTCTACGCTGCCGTATTTGGAAATACTTCAGACGATATAAATATTTTCCGTCGATTTTTCATATAAAAATGACACAATTTTATAGGCGATTTTCAATTTTTGATTACGGCCTAATTTTCCTTTTTGAGTAATTTCTAATTTTTTTGTCGTTTTTAGACCTCCCTACGGCGAGAACATCTGCAATACATGAATCCGTACAAATGGAAAAATAATTTCCACCCCATGAAAATAAAGTTTGGATTGTTTAATGATGATTTGCAAAATATTTCGTTCCCAGATGGCAATGATTTTCGACGAATATATTGCGATATCCTTTTGGCCACTATAGTTAAAGGGTTGCCTAAGGGTTTTAGCACTTAAAATTTCCCAGGTATCACTCACCTCACCTCAGACCAAATATGACTAGAGGTGATTTATAGAGCAGAATTATGGGAAAAAAATGTAGACGGCGGAAATTATCTGGCCCAGTCCCCATCTCAGGCAACAAAATGGTTCATGCACAGTGTTCCACTACCAAAATATACCGAAACTGTTTCGGTCTCTAATTTTTTTCATTAATTATACAAACTAAAAAATTTTATATTCCGACTTTTTATATTTATTTTAGGGTAAGAAAATGACATTTTACACTAGAATACTATTCGTTTTTTCGCGATATTTTTCGAGTGGTTTCGGGTCAACTTAGCCGACAGCTGTGTGGACTTGAGCGTGGTTGTGTCAGCTGAGAGGCGAGGTTTATAATTAAATGTATTTTTTGTGAGGCCTAATTTAATTTGTTTTCCTATTTGAAGTCTTTAACTAAGATTTAGACCGCTTTCTTTTTAAGTTTTGAGATGTGTTTTTAAATTACAGCGAAATTAATGACAATTTGGAAGTGGATTTTTCGGATAATAGTCAAGCTGATCCAATTTATATTGCTGACTCTGAAGATGACATGGACAATATAGTAGTTGGCAATCAAAATTCACTAAATGAAATTAACCACAATGACTAGAGCATAGCTGGCCAAATTGTTATGATATAAATTTTATTTTTAATGTAAAATATTTAAGATATAGGAAAACTATATTATTTTTGGAGGGTTTATTCAAATACATATAAATTTAAGTTGTTGATTTGAAATTAAATATACATATTTTTTCATTTTAAAAATGATATCACTAAAAGTACGAAATGTGCCCCTTTTACTGACACAATTTTAAATGAATTACCTTTTAGTTTTTAATTATAAACTTGTACTTATTAAGACAAGTCATTTTTTAATAAAAAATATTTAAAAAAAAATTTAACTTTTTAAAAATGGGAACCAGGCAAGGTTTAGTATTGTGGGGTTAAAACTATATGTATAGGAGGGCCATTTAAAATTTTACATTTGAACTACCGATTACTTTGACTTTGAAAGGTAGAATAACATTCAGATTTATTTTTATTTTCAGGTTTATGTTTGACATTTGCAAAATGGAACGCAATACGCTCGAATAAAATTGTGAAATATTAAAAACTCATTTCCAGCGTAGTAAGTCTTTAACGCAAACGGTAAGAAATTTGCGTGGACAATTTTCGAGAAGAGATCGACCTTCTTGAAGCTCATTTTCATCTCGGTGGCTACGTCAATAAGCAAAATTGCCGCATATGGGTTTCAGAGAACCCACACGTGACTATTGTGAATGCATCCACAGCGAGTCGCATGTTGGTGTATATTTTGAGCTGTACTGAAAAATTGGGTTGGTCGGATGAGGTACTGGCAAGCCAGTCATATGAATGATATTGTTTTCCCATTATTAAATGACAAAGTTCAACCTTTCCAATAAAACCAGAAATTGGAAAAAATAATCAGAATAAATTAATCAAAATAAATCAATTAAATATATATTTCGTATTTTTACGCTTTAGAAACCACATATTTCAACATATTTGCTTCCAATTTGGCAGAACGCCGTATATTTTAACAGCTCTGGTAAAACTAGGATAGATCGGTTCAGATTTATATAGCTCCCATACAAATGTCTCCTCCGATTTGACTCAGCTCTAGAAAACACAAACATTGACAGATTTTCTCCAAATTTGGCAAAACAGCTTATATTTTAACTAAAAACAGCTCTGGTAAAAATCGGATCAAATTTATATATAGCTTCCATACAAATGTCTCCTCCGATTTGACTCTTTCCGCCCTTGACTGCGCCTCAAATGGTCCATCCGCGTAGTCCAATTTTGGCGTACTCTTTCCAACATTTCGGCCGGTATCTCACGAATAAATTCTTCAATGTTTTCTTCCAATGCGTCAATTGAAGCGGCTTGTCTGTATAGACATGAGCTTTAACATAGCCCCACAAAAAATAGTCTAAAGGCGTTAAATCGGACGGCCAATTGACCGGTCCCGAACGTGAAATAAAATGTTCACCGAACACGCCTCTCAATAAGTCCATTGTTGCGCGTGCTGTGTGGCATGTGGCACCGTCTTGTTGAAACCACATGTCATGCAAGTCAAGCTCTTGCATTTTGGGCAAAAAAAAGTTGGATATCATCTCACGGTAGCGCTCACCATTCACAGTTACGTTACGATTCGCATCATCTTTGAAGAAGTACGGTCCAATAATGCCACCAGCCCATAAACCACACCAAACTGTGACTTTTTCTGGATGCATTGGTAGCTCCTGCAATGCTTCTGGCTGATATTCACTCCAAAATTGACAATTCTGGCTATTTACGTACCCATTGAGCCGCTTCAGTGGGTCGATTAAACTGACCATAAAATGGAAGAAGCGCTCGATGAACTTTCTTAACAAAGCACGCATTTTGATAATAAAATTCAACAATTTGCAAGCGTTGTTCGTTTGTAAGACGATTCATGGTTAAATTATAGACCAAACTGAAGATGTTTGACAGTGAAACAAAACACGAAACGTGCGTCAGCTGTTTAAACCAGTGTTGCCAAAAAGATAATAGCTACAAAATCACCCTTTATATAGCTCCATTACAAATTTCGCTACTAAATTGATTAGTTCCGCTCTAGAAATAGCATTTTTGAACAGATTTTCTTCTAATTCGGCACATCAGCTAATGTTTCAAATAAAAATTACTATAGCGAAAGTGGGCCACATCGGTACAGATTGTATATAGATCCCGATTTGATTCTTTCCGCTCTAGAAACCACATATTTAACACTCCATAAAATTTGGGAAAGCGTCTAATATTTCAACTAGAAAACCTTTGCTAAACATGGGTCACATCGGTTCAGATTTGTTCATTCAAAGTTTGTGTTAAAATTTTCTTACAAACAGATAAGAAGTATGGAATTTGTAGTATATTCTCCTCTTATAGCTGGATCGTATATCAACCGGTTCAAATGTAATGTCCCTTTTTATATCCTATACCATAGGGTATAATGACTAAGTGTAGGGTATCATATAGTCGGTCACGCCCGACTTTAATCTTCCTTACTTGTTTTTTTATAAAAGAAAATTAAAAAGGATTTTTTGTATTTTTTCAAAAAAAAAAAAATGCTACTCAGGCGAGTTTTAGTACATATTATTGGGTTAAACAGGGCGATAAATGTTTATGGTGCAAATCATGAATATGAAAACAAAATCGCTTCAGCCATAAATTAATGGTCCTCAAAGGAATATGATGGATCTCGAGTGTATTGGTATCATCCGAAATAAAAAAAATTGTGGGGTCTCTTGAGTTGTCATGGCGATTTGTCTTTATTTTTATATAGAAATTGATTAAAAGACAAAATAACATAACAGCCATAAAAATCTACCCGTCCCTATTGGAAAACCCTGTAAATGAAAATACTATCAGCAGCTAATAATCTACCAACTTAAACCTTTGCTGTTATCTAACATGCCACTAACATTTCGGTTTGAACTGTTAAGTGTAAACAGAGCATGGTTCGCTGTGGTGGTTGTACGTGAGTCCACAAGGTTTGTTGTTGCTGTTGCATCTGTTATTGTTGATCACCGGTTTTCTTTCTGGTGGTTTGTTGTTATTGTGCTTCTCGTTTGGTGTGTTTTGTTTTCATTCGCCTGGTTCGCCTGGTTTCTTCTGCTTTTTGTTTGCGTGTTTTTTACGTTGTCACGTTTTCAGCTCTTCAGTCTGTTATGGGCGCTTTACTCTGAAACATCTCCACAAAGAGTTGCACGCGTTTTTCCTCCGTTTTCGACGTACGACGTTTTCTCGCTCATTACCAACCCACAAAATTAAGTGCAAATTTTAACGAATGACACCAACAAAAAAAAAAAAAAACAAACTACAACAAAAAAAGTTACATCTTCTAAGTACGTACGTACGTGGTGTGGTGTGGCATGTATGGATGGTGTGGCGGTGTCTGTCAGTGTGCCTGAGTGTGTGTGTCGTCGTCGTGTGCTGGTGATCTTTGAAGTGTTTTTACGCGGAACGCTCATAAAATCTTATGGTTTTTGTGGACTATAAAAAACGAGATCGTGTTTCACAAATAGTTTAAACGCAATTTTAGTCAAATGCATCGTTTAAACGCCGACGCTTGGCTCACAACGAACTTACGTCGCGACGTACGTAGCCAATAGACTTTTCGCCAACAAACAAACGGACAACAATGTTTCAAAATTAAACGCTCTTTTTTATGGCAGATCTTTAAGTTTTTCCAACCGTTTAGAAAACGCTGTGGGGTCTCTGACCAATTTTCGTTGCGTTGGTTGCGCGCTGTAGTGATATTTTATGCCCGCTGCAAAGCTCACAAAAAAAAATTGTTGAAGAAAAATGCCATAAACTTTTTGTTAATATTCGAAAAAGGTTTTCTCAAGTGGATTATTTTCGGCCATAACTCTAGTGGTGTGCGTTGAGTGTTGTCCAAAAGTTGACCAACTTTTTTTTGCGGAAAATAAGTTGAAAAAAAAAGAAATATTAAATGAAAGTTCTCTGAGATACCTATTATGAGATGTAATTTATGGTCGGCAGCTATAAAACTTCAAAAGTGCGGTGCTACAATTTTCTATTGAAATTTGACGAATTCTTTAATTATTGTGTTTATGCAAACAAATTTGAGGCTGCAGCAACAACATCATCATCAACAACAACATTTTCCTTGTGCGGACTTTTGGATTTATGAAGAACAGTGTCTTGAATCACAATAAAAGGTAAGTTGCGCACGCATGCGCTTTTAACAACTAAAAGTTGAGTTTGATAAGAAGAAGAAATATTATTTTGAGAATTAAGTCGGATTAAAGAAAGGGACGGACGTCCGCAGTTGCGAATAAAATTTCCCTGGGAATTAATTGTTCAACTTCAGTTGTTCCAATCGCGATTTATGGTCTATTTTTCGAGTTTCATTACAATATGAATTACGAATACTGGCGAATAGAAACTTCCACGTGAATAAAATCATCTTTTATTCGCGATAAAGGTGATTTCGACTTCTCGAGCTTCAGAAAAATTACTTTTCAAAAATCTAGTGATGCAGTTATATGGAAAATGTTTCACTCAGAAAAATCCATACTTTGTTTAGTAAAAAGTAATATTTTGTCTTTGAAAAAATTTAGTGAATTCACATTATTGTAACACGAAAAGTCTAGCTTCTATATTTAAGATATTTACACTGCTAACATTCTATTGACGTTTTTAATTAAAACGTTATTTGGATTACAAATGTAGTTTAGAAGATGTGAACGATTTGAAACGGCTTTATAAAATTCACTTGCTGTTTCCCTTCAAAAGAAAGTTAGCAATGAAGAGCGAGAGTCTATTCTTTAAAGTTACCCAAAAATTCCACCAAATTTGGTTTGTTTAATTTTTTATCATTTGCTTTAGTTTGAGCGTTGGCATGGCAGAAGTATTGCTGGGTAACTATACCTGCATATACACATACTTACATATGCAACTCAATGAGATGCTTGTAAGATGCCATGTGTGCTTTATTACTTGGTGCGATTTTTTAAACGCAAATTCGGCAAGTGAGTTGTGCTTCTCCTTCGTTTGTGAGAATCATCTCCTGATAGAGGCCGGGTTTGATGTTGAAAAGTCGCTGCGAAGCCACTTGAAAAGACTTTTAACATGGTCGAAATCATGATCGTGGTAGTCTGCAGCCAAGTAATAAATGTCACCATGCCATTTGTAATTAAATTTGCATTCTATTAAATTTAGAAGCAAAATGGTCTTGAGCCAGGACAATGTCCCAGTTCAAATCAAATATTGATTACACACCAAAAAAATACAAACGAAAAAACTAAAACTTCATATTTTTCTTAACTGAAAAATCTGGGTGCCAAGTTTCATCACTTTAAGAACACTCAATATAGTTGCTGTCCGCAACTTTATTATTTATCCATCCCACTGTGCACCATTGAGGGTTCTCATTTGTTCTCATTTTTAAAGAAATAAGAATAAACGATTCCTCCGGCCTATTAAAAACAGCAATTATTGGATATTATGGCAGCTCGTGAATCTCTTGTTGATTCTTATCACTCCAAACGCAGCTACTTTGCTCATTGGCATGTCCATTGAGTCAACAAATTTTTCTCATCACTGCACTGCAGAATATTGTGCAGTAATATTTCCGAACTGAAGCATAATTTTGGAAAAATATTTGAACTATTTGCAAGCATTGTTCTGTCGTTAGTTCGAAATCAAAATCAACAAATGAACGTTAATCGTTGCCACATCGGATCAATTTGTGTAAAAAAATTAACACTCCTATTGCTAAGAGGTACTTTCAGTCCTTGGGAACGAGAAATATTGTCCTCAGGATTGATTTAGGTAATTTTAAATCTCATTCCATTCAGAAGCTAGCCAGGACTACGGTGAATATTTCAAGGTATTGCAAGCAGATGACAGAATTAAAAAATGACATAAAACTAAAATTATGTGGAATTATTATTATGATTTTTTATCCTTAAAATCATATATCTTTTTGGTCTTTGTGAGGCATTTAAGAGCTATAATTTTGCCAGTTGAAGGCAACTTAAGTTCTGTATGAAACACTTTTCCCAAAGAAAAGCTACCTCTCGTAAACTCTTTACGTTATGTTAGTTTGAATATATAGGGTCCGCCAAATAACTTTTTTTTTTTGAAAATGCTATAAAAAACTACTGAATATTTTCTCAAATTTCTTTTTTTATTTGAAAGTACAATCCTTCCGGTTAATAATTGAAAATAATTTCATTCAAATGGCTGCTGAGGGCACCACACAAATAATAGTCCAACTGTTGAATAGTTGAAAAAAAAACGTTAGATGGCGGACCCTATGTTATGAAAGGAAAAGTAAAGATAACCTTTTAAAAGTAGAGAAATGTCAGTTTGTTAAGCGAGAAGTTTCTGAGACCAGTAGTGGTGGTGGGAACTAATAATTGTGCCCAAACAGCGCCATTTAATTATTATTTAGTCATACATCTACTCGCAATATGTCTGAAAATGTCAATAATGAGGATACATTTACAGCTATATTGTCGATGAACAACAATACATAAGGGTAAATCCGAAAATTGTCAGAATTTTCAAAATTACATATATTTGTTAATGAAATGATGGGCTATATATTTTTATCTCCAAAGTTTATAAAACATATGATATTTTTTAAATGATCACTTTATAAATGGTCTATACCTACACCTACCATGTATTTTAATAGTAGCAAAAATGCATACAAATATAACGTATTTGTAAAATCGTTTGCACTTAATCGAAGGTAGAAGGTAGAAGTCGTTCTCTTAAATTTTACACAGACAGCTCCAAATTTAATGGAAGGTTTACACTTCACGGAACTGGAATATTACTTCACTCGTTTACTATGCGATACTTAACAGGCAGCATTTATGATCATTATAGAAGTGGTTGACAAAGCAGCTCGATATTCACCTTGTTATAGCACCTGGGCCTAGGTCCATCCTAAGGAAATGTAAAGCTGAAGAACAAACACGTTCAACATTAGCAAGGATCCAAGAATTATTTTGATTGATAACCGGACTACAGGGTTTATTTAATAAATTAGACCAAACTTGGCTGCTCTTATTATTCTTCGATTTCAAAAAAAAATAAAATTTTTATTTTTTTGGCAAACTTTTATGTATTTAATCATAATGAGAACAATTTGAAAATTGAAAAAAGAAATATAATTTCTTTTTTGATTTTGTCCAACAAAATTTTAAGAACTTTTGCACATCGATTTTAAAAGTAACAGGTTACTTACTTCATTTGAAAAAATACAACAAAATGCTCGAATCTGGGGGGCATTGAGGGGTCAATTTAATTGATTCTATTCTATTTATCTGCAAAATCGGCTATTATTCGACTTTTTGGGCATATTAAGAAAAATGAACTCCGAAAGAGTCCAAAAAAAAGATATAACGTTTTTTTCAATTTGTAAAATCCGAAAGGTTACAAAAAATAAATTGCTTAGACATGTTAAAAAACATAAAAACAAAACATAAAAATTTTACTTTACTTTTATATCGAAAAATAAGAAAATGTTTAACCTTTGGTCTAATTTTAGTGTAGGGTGGGCCATTTAGAAGTGGAAAAATTGGAATCGGTTATAAAAAAGTACGGATTATTTTTACAAATTTCTGGCTTTATTGGAAAGGTTGAAAGGAACACAATAGCATTCATATGACTACCACAACTGGCTCGACAGTACCTCATCCGATCAACCCAATTTTTCAGTACAGCTCAAAATCCACGCCAAAAAGTGACTCGTTGTGGATCCATTGGCTTCTCGATAGTCACGTGTGGATTCTCTGAACCCCACCGAGATGAGCTTCACGTAAATTTCTTTCAGTTTGCATTAAAGACTCTTTGACTACTTTGGAAGTAAGTTTTTAATATTTCCCAAGTTTGTTCGAGCGTATAGCGTACCATTTTGTAAATGTCAAACATAAACTTGAAAATTTAAAACAAAAATAAATGTTATTCTACCTTTCAAAGTCAAAGTAATCGGTAGTTCAAATTTAAAATGTTACGTGGCCCACGCTATATATAAAGGGTGATTTTTTAAAAGCTATAGGAAAGTTTTTCAAAAAAAAACACATAAAATTCAGAAAAATGCATGAAATCTTTATTAGAATCGATAGTACGGTCCATATAATTTAATGTTTGAAGATTCTTTCAAGCAAATGTTGACTGCGCCTCAAATGGTCCATCCGCTTAGTCCAATTTTGGCATTTCCACGTTTGTGAGTAACAGAGACCCAATTGCTGCGAACGGCGACGAATCGATAACTGATGGTCATCATTAACACTGGCCGATACAGCTGCGATATTTTCTTCAGTTCACACTCTACGTAAGCGTGTTGGTGGTTTAATGTCCAACAATGTAAATTTGGTGCGAAATTTAGTCACAATAGCCCGAATAGCCGCTTCAATGGGTCGATTAAACTGACCATAAAATGGAAGCGCGCGATGAACTTTCTTAACAGAGCACGCATTTTGATAATAAAATTCAAGACGATTCATGGTTAAATTATAGACCAAACTAAAGATGTTTGACAGTGAAACAAAACACGAAACGTGCGTCAGCTGTTTAAAACAGTGTTGCCAAAAAAGATAATGGCTAAAAAATCACCCTTTATATCCGATGGTTATTATTTCAATCTTTATATCTCTAAATTATCTTTGGGTTTAATACTTGCCTAATTATTTTTTTGCAAAACTCAAAAATGTTTAAAAAACAAAAAGTTATTGCGTTTTTTGAATTTGATGATTCTGCAACACTGTGCGACGGTTTTTTGTTAAACCACACCAGCTAAGATCTTTACTACAAAGATTTTTAAAGCGATATCTTAGATATATTCGATCATTGTTGGGGTTGTCGCTTTTTCCGCTTTGTGTTTGAACCAATGCGTCCACATTTTAATATTGCAAAACAACCAAACGCAATTGTTTTCAATGGAGCAGAAGTTCCACAATTTTTATTAAGCTTTTCCCTGATTTCTTACGAGGTTTTTCCATGTTAAAAAAATGCTAAATTTTGGAGCGAAATTGGTTATTTTTTATTGTTATTGTTGTTATTTTGAAAAGTCAGAAACTAGTCGTAAACTAAATGACTTATGCACCTGTCAATATTATAGGTATTGTATTTCACAAAAACATTTCCATTTGATTGTCCGTGTAGTAGTCTCTTCGAGGTCGGCTACTTATTTATCAGCCCTCGTGGTATGGACAAAAAATATGTTTTTCTTTGCGAACAATTATTAATCTATAATAATATTAAAACTACATTTAAAATATGCTGAACTTCCAATTAATTTGTTTTCAAATCCCAGATTATCACTCCGCCTCCACACCGAAAACGAACACAATGGACACAAAAAAGATGATATGAATTTTGAAACCAAAAATCAATAAAAATTGGAATTCGAGCTAAAGAATTTGAACACACCTTGAATTTTTAGCGAATAGTATTAAACAATAATTAAAAAACAGCTTACAGTAGTTAATTAATAAAAATTGAAGCAAACATGGACTCAGAAAAATTAATCAAAGGTTTGCTTTGAAAATTTGTCTAATAAAAGCTGTGATAGATGATTGTGAATATGGTCGCTAATTTATATTTTAAACTCTAAACTTGTTTTGAAATGTAAAGCATGTTTGTTTGTCACATCAAACTTCATTAAGAATGATTTGAACCACCCATCAAATTCAAATCCATCAAATCTATGATTCATAATAAGAAACTAATCAATGGAGCCCTGCGCACAAGAAAGCCAACCATTCATTCATAATTTTGAAATAGTCAACTGGCTTGGCTTAGTCGATTTGATGGATGGAGGAATGAATGCACTGAGAGCCTGGTGGTGGTGGCAGAGGTGGAGGTACTGCTGATGGTGGTATTGACTTATGTAAAATTTATGTAAATTCTGTTATTGTTGATTGTAGTATTTGTTTTTATAACATAACGCTTATGCTGCATATTAAATAGTTTTATAGCGTCGTCGTTGCCGTCGTCGGTAAAATTGCACTTTGTGAGCGTGCGTTCGCCTAGAAGCGGAAATGTTAATGATTTCTGAAGTACTGCTACTTGTTCGCTTCAGATTTCTGTAGGTACGCGTAGCTGGCTGGCTTGTCTTTCCATTTGATATCGTTTGATACGCCAGTGTGGGTTTGGTTGGTGTGGATTAATATTTTAATAAAGTACAATAACACAACGTATATCCTGTCTTTGATTGTAAAACAAACAAGCTAATGTTCGTTGATATACGAGCAAAAGAGACAGAGGGATGCCATAAAATTGTTTGGCGGTTGTTTTTTTTTTGAATTCCCTAATAAATTTGTTTAGCAAATGAGAACAAACTTCAAGACGTGGCGGCCATAAATCATTATATCGAAAAGAGTTACTAATAAAAAAATTATGGCACCGTTAGCTTTTGCCCGGCCGGGGCAGGAAAAGCACAGAAATTTTATGAATTTGTTGGTGGTTTGAAGGTGTTTGTGTCTAACCGTAAATTCAAAGGAAATGAAAAATAATAATATTTTCGAATCCACGAAGACCACACAAATCAAAATGTTGCCTCATTATAAAGTGGCAGAGGGGCAATAAAAAATTAAAGCATTTGGCTGCAAAGCGAACATATGTACGTGTCACGTCCTCTTGGGCCAAACAAAAGACTTAAGACACATACACTTTTATATTCGTGCTTTGGTTCATTTACAAAATCAAATTATCAATGAATATTATCGAATATCGCCTTTAACAAATAGAAACCTTATGATTAAAGGAAATGGAAATATTTTGCTGAAAAAAAACACAAATCAAATAATAAGTGTAAGAGTTCGATACAAAATAGAATTCTTTGATTACATTTTAAAGCTCTTTACATTCACTGTGAAACAAAATGAAACTTTTTCGAAAATAACAAGGTTGTGATAATGGATTCTGATAGAGTAGGTAAAAAAAGAACATACGTGTATCGGCATTTTGAAAGTTTACGTATGGCGCTCATTTTAGAGGGGGAGGTATATTTTCTCCCTTTGCACATTCTTATGGTGAATCGACATAGGAAACCTGGCGATCCTTACATTTTAAGTATAGGATGTGTTCAGCAATATTTCTTAAAACACTACCAGAAACATTCTTGTGGAACATTTTAATCCTCTACCTCTTCAATATAGGGACCTTTTAGGTGCATTTTTTCTAAAATGTCAATATTTTTCCCTTTTGCACATTCCTATTATGAATCGGTATAGGAAACCTTGTGATGCTTAAATTTTAGGCATAGGATGTGTTCAGCAATATTACTTAAAACACCACAAGGAACATTTTTGTGGAACATTTTAACCCTCTAGCTCTTCAATGTAGGGGTCTTTTTGGTCTCTTTTTGGCCTCTTTTGTGAAAAGGCGTAAAAAACACCCTTAAAACAGGGGTTTACTGGGTCAATATGTTCTACAAAAATATTTGCCGTGAAATTCTACTATAAGTCTCTGACTACACTAAATCTTAAAACATAACTTAAATGCCTGAAATATGTCAAAACTTAAAATTCATTTTAGGGTTAATTTCGTACTTTTTCCAAGTATGTGCTAAGCGGTCCCACAAAACTGAATATTAGGGGGGCGGTTTAAATGGAAAAATTATTCTACGTCGAATTTCACTATAAGTCTCCGAACAAAAGAAAGCTGTAGATATAATGTAAATAAATAAAATATAAGTAACAATTTGGGTATTTAAACAAGAAATTATTTATTAAAAGTTTCTTTTTATTCTTTGTAATTCCATACCATTATCAAACAATATCCAGCATATGTCAGCTATAACAGAATGAATACTCTCTCGCCTTTATCGTGTTCTGTCCAAATTATGTGAATATCACTTTCAGATAGACACAGTGGTTTAGGAAGAAAAGAAGTGAAAAAAATATATTTTTTATTTTTATATTTTGCTGCTACAAAAAAAGACAAAATAGTTATAGTTACCTATTTTATATATCTAATATATCTAATATTCTAACAAAGAAAACAATGTCTAAAAGTAGAACTAATTAGGGTGCCATAAAGTAAATATTGGTGAATATGTGCATGCCTCTGCTGAAATAGAGTCATGTAGAGTTCAGAGCTGAATCTCTGCATGTTTTGGGTACAATAAAATAAACAATAAAAAACTCTTACATACAACCCAATTAAGTAACAAATTTCACATCAACTGATGTGGTGCTTTTGTGAGATGAACATAGCCACATGTTCATCCCACAAATAATGGCATGGAAATGGCCTGCTAAGATATTTACATTTTGTATCTCTACTCAGACACCTCAGTAATTGCTGTAATTGTCGTCAGCAACGGATACTGATTCAGTATCAGTTTTTCTGAATCTCTCTCTCAGGATTTTATATAGGGAACATTTACAACGGCGGTATCATCCCATCCTGGTGACATTTGCGATTAATAAAATATGTAAAATTTCTCCAATGAAATGCCAGAGCCATTCGAAGCCAACTCTATACAGTAGGTCCATTGCAGTGAGTACAAAATTATTTCTACTTTTACTTTCACCCCGTGACCGTGTAGGCCCGACGTTGTGCTGTAGTATATTTAATGCTAACAAACTATTTACTTAAGCAACATACCCTAAATGATAAAATCTGTAACAAAAATCCAGTGTTACTCAGGAACATCGTGTTCATATATTTCTTGAATTTAGGGAATAAATTATGTCCATGGCATGCATTTCATGACAATGACTGACTCATTGATCAGCAACCAGACAAATCGGGTAGATCCAAATGGCGAAGAATTATAAAATTATTTCTCAAAATGGTGTAAAAAAGAAAAACATGGAACCGAAGATTAAGTTTAGGCGGGAATATCCACAACTTTAATTTTGTTGTAGAGCTAGTACAACTAGAACAACATCATGAATCTTGTGGTGTGTCTTACTGACACAATCAACTGTTAATAAAAAATTGTTTTAAACAAGTAAACGTCAGTCGGCTTAACAGACCCATACATAACCACATATAGTATCAGCGAAAATTTTACTTAAGGCCGGATTATTTTTGTGGAACAATTCCAAAAATATGATCAATTATCAAGTCATAGTGGAATTAAGGGCCCAGTATGGAAGATATAAAGGATTTAACTGTACCTAGGATAGGGATATGGGCGTGGAAAAAGCATAAATATTTTAAAAACATTTTCATATATCAAATTCCAAAAGATTTCGACAATCCAATTGGAATTTATATTATATTAGTTATATTTTGCCCAAAACTTTTGCCAATTTGTGTGCTGAAACTGCTAAAAAAGTCGTGAAACGGATTAGGTCCAAACATACTTAGGGTCGTAAGATATATACCCACCTATTCTGTAGAGCGCGGGTATAAAAAATGGAATTATTATTTTTTTTAGAATTATTATTTTTATTAAATGAATATTTAAATATTTACAGCTTAACATGATTGATTGCACTTAAGTAATACGGCTTGGCCTTTTATCTAGAACAATATATTTTGTATATATACGAATTATTTACATTTTTATTAGTTAATATTTAAAAGGAAAATTGTCTAAAAAACCTTTGCTTAGAAATAAAAAAAAATAAAAATGGAAGAGGTACTTTTTTATTTATTAAAAAAATATAATAATATAAGAAGAAAATATTTTTCTTAGTTATGAAAAATTTATATTAAAAAATTATATTATAAATTATAATAAAATTTGTTTGAAAAAAATATATCTGTATCTTCTAACACAAAAAGTTAGGAAATTTTTTAAAACTGACTTATATGACCTATATATGACTTGACTTATATGACTTGACCTAGGATTTTGCTTATCATTTTTTTGCATATCTTTGGCATATTTTTTGCACAGTTTTTGCATTTCTTTTTCTTATTTTCGACTTGCTCTCAATTATTTTATATTTGAATGATTAAACTTCTAAATGTATAATTGATTTCTAATCGGATGAAACATTAAAAATATGCAAGATCTACTTATAACAAAATTCCTGATTTCCAACTTACCCTAGGGTAGGTCTACAATTTCATATTTTTTGAAAATTTGGAAACTTTTATGAAAATCGGAGAAGTCAAAGAAAATTTCTGTTCCATTTCATATCGTTCTATAAAATTTTATTTGATATTTGCCAGAAAAAATGTTAATTTCAATTCTGGGAATTTCATATATTATTAGGAAAATATTATGAGTTGCTGTGAGTTCATACAAAGTATTTATGTGGGATTCTCTACACAATGGATCACTAGTACAAAATGCTGTGTAGACGGACAGGTGGTGATCTTTCGCAGTTTCTGCGTAACTTCTGACATAGTTATATGGTTTTAAAGTTGTTTCCTTGTGGATTTATAAAAATTAATTTGATTCCAAATAAAATTATTTTTGTACAATAGAATATTAAAAGTTATATTTTTTGTACTAATGCCCACCTCAAATATAATTATTATATCACTAAAAGTAGCCCAATGTATTTACTTTCAAATACAAATACTTTACTTTCAATACAAAAACATGGGATCTCACGCGAATCGAAAGTTATAGAAGAAACCGTAAGATTACATTTTCCAAATAAATATAATTTTTCACGTATATTGTTGTAGCGGACCTTAAATTTATTACATGCATATTATAATTTGATTTACACCTTTTTACACTCAATTCAAAGAACACTAATAAATTAGTGTGTTATCCAACTTGGGCGAATATCGTCTGGTTGGGATTTGCATTAAAAGGATAATAACTACATAGTAATTGGTTATAATCCAGCTTGGACGTTTAACCTCTGGTTTGGACTTAGCCCCATAAAATTATAAAATAAATAAAACCATAAACTACCATAAACTTAGAAGGCATAACTGACTCCTTTATTTGGAAAATTGAGTATTACAATTTCTTCTATAACTTTCGATTCGTGTGAGATCCCACGATTTTGTTTTTGCAGTTGAAAGCAAACACATTGGGTAACTTCTAGTGAAAATATAATTAAAATTCATAAAAAATTAATTATTACTTTTTAAATTTTTTATTGTCAAAAAAAAAGAATATTTTCGAAATTAAAATTTTCTTATAAATCCACAAGAAAATACCTGTCAAACGCATATACGCGCGTCAAAATATATTAACTATGTCAGAAGTTATGGAATTTAGAAAACAGTAGCCTAATTTTTTACACTAGTGCACTTTCTCTGAACAGTAGTGTACTTACCACATTTCAAAAATGAACTAAGCATAGGTTCTCACATTGTCAAAAAGTATGTACTTCTAAGAAAATAATTGACATACATCTTATCGATTTTTTGATAAAAGTCTTAATCCAAATGGTCTAAGGCATTTCGTTAAAACTCAATATTGCTAAGTTTGTGTCTATTTATCTCAACATTCAAGCAAATTCCATATGTACATACATTCGTATATAAATCCCCATGAGAATTTATTTTTTCAACTCAATTGATCCACTTCGATTTCGGCTACCCCATCAGCTTGAAGGCAACGGTTTTTTGTTGGAACTGAAATTGAAAGACCTCATTATGAACTTAAGCTTCAACTTACTGTCCATTTCCCATATCTAATCTGGCATAGCTGAAATATTTCTGAACATTATATTCCCATCAATTGCCAAAAAGCAAAAAAAAAAAACACAAATACAATGTAAAGTAAAAATCTTCAAAACAATTCGTGCAAATGTACGACCGACCACCGACAAAGTGTGTGAGTAGATTTTACTACCAATTTTTTGTTCGTGGGCCACTTGTTCGAACGTGGTCTCAATTGTTTTGATTTTGGTTCACATTTTTTGGCAATTTTGTGGCTATGACACTTGAAATGTAAATGAGAGTAGCGCGATAATGTTAACACACTCAAGAGTTGGGGGGCACACAAGCCTAACGACATTATTGATGGATCGCTTTTGGACAGATTGATTACAAATGGCATTCTGGCATGAACACACATACAAATACCTAAACTATTCAATATGCAAAGAACAACAGCAGCAGCAACAACAACAACAAAAGAGATTAAATTTTTATTTATTTTTTTCGATTTGATATTATTCATATTTGTGTTTATTGTTTATTTGCTAAATTAAATTGTAGCAAAATATTGTGAACACTGCCATTAAAACAGACACAAGCAGCACACATTGTTGTATATGGCCCAGAGTGATTTTGTGGTTTAACTTGCTGGCCATTTGTATTCACGGCGGCATTAACAACGCACAACAACAGAGATGTGGTCAATATAAATTGAAATGGCTTTAACACAATATGGGGATTTTGCATTTTTGGTTCGCGTACAACAAAAGGCTTAGCCGTGAATCATTTTCCGGGTATTTGTAGATCATCTCATAAAGCGCAAATACGCCAAAGAATGTTGCGGACACCCTTTATGGGTTGCAGAGCTTTTTGTTTTAAACAAAAGACTTAAGCCACAAACACCTGCCGTAGTTGGTGACGCGGAGGCTGGCCATAAGGTACAATCAGCTATTGCAAAGTATAGGCTTTCTTTTTAATGTAGGACATGTATGATGACAATGCCTGTCCCATTGTCTAGTAGTTGGCCCTACTTTCATATCCATCCAATTTTGTATGAAAAGGGAGAATTTAAACATTTAAATAGTCTCTGAGCCTTAAGCTCGAAATGATATATTTTTAAAACTTGCTGTGATCTATAAAGGTACATCGTAAGAAAAGTAAAAAACTTTGGGTTGTTAAACCGTCCTTCAGGCTCACTGTCCAAAACGTATATTTAAATTTTAATTATCGTAAAGCTGAGGTATTTTACGTATTTTGGACTTTTAAAGAAGAAAATAATGAGAAATTACTTGCTTCAAAATGCAACATTTCTTTTGCCCTTTCACTTATTCTAGTTTCTAATATTTTTTATTTATTTAATTCAATAGTCTATGGAAACATATCCTTAGCGACTTGCTTAAAATGTCAATAAATTTATTGATTTAAAGTCAATACCTTATCACTTAAGTAAAAACTTTGCTGTCCCTGTCCCTACTATCTCAAAGACTTATTTGAAGGAGAATCCCTCTTCGTGAAAATGGAGATCATCAATCTCTAAATTATCGAATCACCTAAAATATGACATATAACACTATATAAGAAAATAATAAAAATTTTGTGTGCGAGATCTAAGAAAAATATTCATAAAATAAATACAAAAAATATTTGTATTTATTTTTTATTTTTTATTTTTTACTAAAATTTATTTTTTTCTCATTTTGGAAATATAATTCCGATCACATCTGCTGTACAAATGCCGAATTTCACTTTGACATAGAAACAGAACGTGGGAACTGGGATATTGTCCTGACTCAAGACCATTTTGCATCTTTATTTTGTAGAATGCACATTTATTTACAAATAAAATGGTGATATTTCTTAATAAGAAAAATTGTGTTTTATTTTTCAATAGCTCACATTCTACTGAAGAAAACAAAGTCTATATGTAAAAGATCTATTAAAAATGTAGAAGATATGATGACCCCCATTGTAGAGGCAAACGATTTTCTAAATCAAGATTTGTTTGACAAGTCCTATTTGAATAACTCTACGAATGGTATTTAAAAAAATCGTGTGTTGTAAAGTCGACACGTACTTCTATATGTGAACTACATGTGTGAACTTCTACATTTTTAATTTTTTCTTTTATCAAATCAAAATAATTTTCTATTATCAAATTTGTACAGTGTTTTCCCTGCTATTTAAACACAATTTTAAAAAAATCTAAATTTCCACATAGATCTTTCACATGTAGACATTTTTTTGCTTTAGAATGTTAGTTGTTGAAAAATAAAAAGAACATATTTTTTGAAATTTTTTTTTCAGCAAAACAACAATTTTTTTCACAATTTTATCGAGTATTCCAAAATCACTGTTTCTATGTGAAAATAAAATTCGCAACATTTGTAGCCATCATAATTACCTTTCGGTCTTATATTTCCAAAATTAGAAAAAAATTAAAGAAAAAAAATAAAAGAAAAATTATCCATACACAAATTTTTAAATAATGTTTTTGAATTTAGAAATCTAATATATATCATAAAATGTATAAATAATCATTCTATTAAAATAATTTTTGTCAAAAAAAACAATCGCCCATTCTTGAGAATGAATTGGACGAGCAACAAATATGTGCCACAAGTGCTGTAAACTAGTGTATTAGATAATTTAAGTTGATATTCTTTGTCGATATTATGTTAGGAAGCGAGTTACGAATGAACTCGTGCGGTTTAGATATTCCATTCCAAATGTCGTCTCTTTTTTGATCTTCGTTAATTTAGGAATGCATATATTTTACAAAAACTTGAGAGATATACTTCCATCCAGTAGGATGATCACAATAAAATGGCCTGCCAAATTTGTGTCTGCCTTCAAGCTGTACAGATACAACGATATATAAAGAAAGGAACAGATTGAAATCCCGTCTTTGAGAAATTAAAAAAATATTCCAAATGAAAATCAATTTTTTTGGCTATTCAGAAAATGTATATATAATAATATATAACAAGTTTGATATGCGCTTTTATATTGGCAATTTGCGATACAGACTTTTGAAAAATCATTATGAATTTTTATTGTAACATTATTTGTTTTTTTTTTGTTTATAAAAAATAACATTTTGGTAACAGGCAAACAGAAATTCTCTTTGAAATTAGTTTCAAGTACGTGTCGTAAGTCTTTTGGTTCTCACAGTCTTTGCTTTACGTGGCCGCTCTCACGGGAGCGTCAAGTAGTGTCTTAAGGGACAGATTTGAATAAAACTTGCATTCAAAGTGTTTTTTAACAAAATTTAGATTTTTTATTAATTTTTATTTAAAAATTGTGTTCAAATGGAAAGAGTTTTTCTAGAGAGAAAGAGAGGAAATCTTTAAAAATCTGTTTCACGTCCGCAGTTAAAGACTTTTGTTATCACAACCATTTCAATGAGTTTTTTAATCAAATTTATTAATTTTAGTTTTTTCGTTTTAATTTTTTTGGTCTTTAATCAATATTTGATTTGAACTGGGATATTGTCCTGGCTCAAGATCATTTTGCATCTATATTTAATATAATGCAGACTACCACGATCATGATTTCGACCATGTCAAAAGTCTTTTCAAGTAGCGACTTTTCAACATCAAACCCGGCCTTTATAAGGAGATGAGAAGTACAACTCATTTGCCGAATTTGCGTTTAAAAAATCGCACCAAGTAATAAAGTACACATGCCATCTTACAAGTATCTCATTGAGATGCATATGTAAGTATGTGTATATGCAGGTACAGATACCCAGCAATACTTCTGCCGTGTCAACGCTCATTTGTTTTCGTTTTTTCGTTTGTATTTTTTGGTCTGTAATCAATGTAATTTATTAATTTGTGTTTTTTACAATATTGTTATTGAGATTGATTTTCTAGAGTGAAAGAGAGAATATTTTTCAAAAATCTGTTTCATGTTTGTGTCTTTAGTCTTTTGTTATCATTTAATCGTATTGCTTTATCTCTTTTGGTTTTCTCAAAACACTATACATTTAATTCATTAATTTTTATTAAACAAATTTATTAAAATTTACAATTCTTTTCTGGAGCGAAATTGCCAACTTCGTTTGAAGTTCGTGACTTAGTTTTTTGTTAACATTCTAAGTAAAATTATTTTTTAATTAAAATTTAGATTTATTATATTTATTTTGTAGTGAACAATTTTGTTCAAATTGATATAGTTTTTCTGGAGTGAAAGAGAGAATTTCTTTGAAAACTTATTTCGCGTTCGTATCTTAAGTCTTTTGTTATCACTGCCAATTGAGGTGATCCACCAGATCCTTGGAATTCTGAGAAAACTATATATCTAAATCTTTGATTTTTAATAAACAATTTTTTTTAAATTGGTAGAGTTGTTTTGAAGCGAAACTGCAAATTCTATTTGACGTTCGTGTCTTAAGTCTTTTGTTGTCACTGTCAAATCAAGGTGCCCCACCACCTTTCGTAAAAAACCTAGGAATTTATTTTTTGATTTTTATTAAAAAAATTATTAAAATTAGAGAAGAACTGCATATTTGAAATGACGTTCGTGTCTTAACTCTTTTGTTATCATTTTAAATTAAATGGATTGCCTTTTTTATTAAAACTTTTATTTCATTTTATTAAAGAATTTAGTTCAAATAGAGTGAAAGAGATAATATTTTTCAAAAATCTGTTTCATGTTTGTGTCTTAAGTGTTTTGCGATCACTGCCAAATCAAGGTGACCCACCCTCCAACTTTCTTGATCTTTTAAAAAATATAAATTTAATTCTTTGATATTTATTAAACAAATTTATTAAAAATGGGAGATCTTTTCTGAAGAGAAACTGCGAATTTGATATCACGTTCGTGTCTTAAGTCTTTTGTTATCATTTCAAGTGAAATTAATTGGTTTTTCTAAATAAAAATTTATTTTAATAATTTTTATTAAATAAATTGTATACATTGAGAGAGTTTTTCTAGAGTGAAAGAGGAAATATTTTTCAAATATCTGTTTCACGTTCATGTCTTAAGTCACTGTTAAATCAGGGCGCACCACCTTTCTTGGTTTTCCTAGTAAAAATTCATTGATTTTTACTAAACAAATTTATTAAAATTATGAGATCTTTATTTGGAGCTATATATTAAAATTTGATTTCAAGTTTGTGTCTTAAGTCTTTTGTTACAATTTCAGTGAAATTGTTTGTCTTTTTAATTAAAATTATTAATTTATTAACTTTTATTAAACAATTTTGCTCAAAAAGCGAGAAAGAGAGAATATTTTTCAAAAATCTATTACATGTTTGTGTCTTAAGTCTTTTGTTATCACTGCCCATTCACTGTGCTTTTTAATAAATTTTAGATTTATTTTATTATTTTTTAATAAACAATTTTGTTCAAATTGAGATAATTTCTCAAGAGTGGCAGAGAGAATATATTTAGAAATGTGATTCGCGTTCGTGCCTTAAGTCTTTTGTTATTATTTCAAGTGAAATTGTTTGTTTTTGTTTTTCTAAATAAAATTTAGATTTATTTCATTGATTTTTATTAGACAATCCTATTTAAATATAAGTAAAATAAAAACAAAAACTTGAAAAATCTCAGTTGAAGATGTATGAAAAAAAAATTGAAAATAAGAAAAAACAAACAAATAGAGAAGCAGCAGCAACAACAAAATGTATGTTACAAATCAAGTTTAAAAGTCACGAAGCCAAGGTAAAATTGTGGCAGCAATAACATCAGCATTAGAAGAAGAACAACAGCAGCAGCACTAGCAACAGCAACAACAGAGAAGCAATAATAACAACAGCAACAAACCAAACCCACGATTTTTTGTTTGCGCAAAAAAAACAGATGCATTCAATTTTTGTTTAGTTTCGTTTTTTAATAGAAAATGATGATAATGATGATGTGGATGTGGATGATGTTGATGATAATGCTGGAGCCCAGCCGCGGAGACGAGCTGGCTTTGTTTAGTGGATGCTGGAGCTGAAAGCTGTGCTGTGCTGTGTGGCTGACGTTTGACTACCGACTCCCGCATATATTAAACAACAATAATATTGAAATTCCCCACCAACAAGTGTAGCAAGCGGAGTCAGCAGCGCTACCTACCTTAACCTACCGGAGTGCCACCACCACCACCACCTCCACCTCCTTTGCAAAAGCAACAACATTGTATAGTCAATTGTTCTGTTATGGTAATCCAAGTGCTGAGCTAAGCTGAGCTGAGCTGAACGGTGCCGGCGGTGTGGAGTTTGGTGGTGGTGATGCTGCTGATGGTTATGACGTTGCCTTTGTAGTGGGTTGGAGGTTCGTTTGACTTCTTTTCTGTGCCATTTTTTTTCTCCTCCATTTCATTGCTACTTTTTTAATGTTTATTTAATTCGTAACATTAACTGTTCATTTATTTCACATGCAGATTCGGTTTGTTGTTGGCTTCTTTGCGGAGGGATTTTCACATTTTTTGGCCAGATTTTAGATGCAGATGATGATGTTGCTGTTGGAGGTGGAGGTGCCTCCGCTGTTGTGGCTGAACCTTTTTTGAGCATTTGTACCCAGACCCTGGTCTTATGTGGCCGTGCATGGTTTTTGTTTTTTTTTTCAGCTTTTTTGTAGCTTCATTTGCTATGCACAATTTGGCCCTTTTTCCTGGTGTTCGGCGAGCTCCTGCTCCTCCGTCTGGGCCAACTACTGTGGGATTTTTTCCCGAGTGCTGTGGTAACTGTTTGGCTGGTTGGTTGGCTGTTTGTGCAGCCTTGTGTGTTGACTTTATGAGTGTAGTATTGAACTTCTGGTTTTGAAAATATTCCAGCAACAACAACAACAGCCCCAGCATCGTGGCAGAATTCGTGTGCATTGTTTTGTAGGTCGTTGCGATGTTGTTGCCGGGGTTCAAATAAGCATTGCTTGTAATTTTGTCATGGTTTTTGTTTTCGATTTGGGCTTCCAAACGGTAATTTACCATTAAATTTGGAGCATTTATTGTTTTTTGTTGTTGTTGTTATTGCTGTGTGGTGGGAACAAACAGCAGTGGCAGCTTCAGCATCAGCATGTCGCTAAAAGCATTTGTTTCAGAGCATTTCAGTTTTTGTTTGGAACAAAAATTAAGTTATAAAAATTTGTTGTATATTGTTGTTGTGTTTTTTCTTGCTTGCCTGCCTGCTTAGTTTTGCAGTGATTTCACTTTGTGTTCAGGAGGGGGAAAACAACTTTATGTTATAATTTCGTGATTTTGTGTTTTTTCTGATTCGGTTTGTTTAACAAGATTAGAATTTGTGATTTTATTTGGATGCTGCTGCTGCTGTTTCAAGATGGCATTAGAAATTTAGATTTAGATTTTTATCAGCTATACCATCTACTAAACGACTAAATGTCTGGCTAAAGGAGAAAGATATTTTGTGGCAGCACAACAGGAAATGTGCTGAGCTTAACATATACCTGCCAGTTTGTTGGAAAAATAATAAAATATACAAAAATAGAAATCTCAATCAGATTTTAATAGCTGTGATTTATATCGTTCGTTGACTGGTGACACTAGGCTACAGACATTTTTACTTACTTCGATTTATCTAAAATGTATTTTGAACTTATAGAGAGAGGGAAAATATGATAAAAAATATAAAAAAATACTTTTGTAGAGGGTGATGTCAAATACGTCTTATATTAAGAAATAAATCATAAACAAAATATTCTTTTTTATGCTTTAATAGTAAGTATTTTAAGGAAGACAACAAAGGCTATGGCATGTGAAACGGAACATAAATTTTCATAGTTTCTCCGATTTTCACGAAAGTTTGCAAATTTGTACTTCTGCACCCTAATAATTTTCATATCAAATGCTTGTACTTAATGTAAAATTTGTGCAAACATCCATTGCAAACAATTTCTTAGTGTAAATGTGGCCAGTAAAGGTAAATTTCCCGATTTTCATAAAATAGACAATAGGGTGGATGGAAAACACTTTGCAACAAAGAAGAACAATTTTGTGTCCAAGCTGAGAAAATTAATTTTGTGTGTGTATTAAAGCATGCTGATTCAAAAAATCAACACACAAATTTTTTATGGATTTTTTTTTTTACTAAAATCAATATTTTCGTCGCAGGTACCTTCAGTATTTCTACTCTGATTTGGGATATATTGGTCCAATAGCATTTATGTGTACAATAAAGGTAATAACAAAAAAAATCATAAAAAATAGAAAAAAAGACGGAAAAAAGTATTTTGTTTTATTTTTTAATATCTAACATTCTAACGTAAAAACCAATGCTAATACGAAAAAGTTATGTTGATAATTGTTGAAGTTATGGTACTCTTTGTAGACACAAAAGATTTTTTTTTAAAATCATGATTTTTTTATTTTTCTTTAAATAGCGCGAATAGAGCTAAAACAAATTATATAATGAAGAAACCAAGGCTTTTTGAAGAAAACCTATGTATAATTAAGGGGAATTTAAAAAAATCGTGCATCGTTTATTACGAAGTGTTTGCTTAAATTGATTTAGTCCTACGTGAACGCGACATGTATATTTAAAAGAAGGACCCTAGCATATATTTTTATACATAGATTTTCTTTAACTAGGCCTTGTTTTTGTCAGCTATTACATACTAAAATATTTAAACAAAAATCATGATTCTTTTAAATCTTTTTCGTTAACTTTAAAAAAAAATAGAACAAAGTACTTTCTCCGACTTTTTTTGTATTTTTTCAATTTCTTTCCTGCCAGAAAAAATAGATTTCTTTTCGAAAAAAAATACAACTATTTTTATATGTTAATTCACAATATTTGTAGCCATCACAATTACCTTTCATATAACATATAGTTGTGTGTTATCGAAATTATATTTTCAAAATGAGAGTAAAAACATTGAGAGTAAATACATTATTATGGTACGTACTCTATAACAATTATAAATATAATTGCAGTCGAAGTTAAAAATATTTTATAGAAATAATTATATTTAATAGAAATAAGAAAATTGATATTTGGTTGTCTCAAATATTTCAGCTTTATCACTGTCCATTCGTGAGCTAGACAGATTTTGTGTACGATTTTGGTGTTATTTTTAATGATTTCGTCATAAAATTCATAATAAATTTCTCATTTTTGGTCCCATATGCGATTTTTGGAATTTTTAGACAATTATTTTAATAAATTTTAAATTGGTGGGCTTCAAGGGGTCAAATTTTAAATGAAAACTAAACTGATTAGAAATTAGCGATCAATACCTTTCAGTGTGTCCTTTAAAATACAAATCGTACCAAAAATGTGGAAGTTATAGCGGATTTTACAAATGATGCATTAAAAAAGGACTGACTAACGAATGGAAATATGCAAAAAAATTATCAAATGTTTAAAGTATACTTTTACATTGAAAATTCGCCTTGTAAACCGGTGATAAATGTTTGAGAATATGGCTGTAAATGCTTTAGTTTTTACTTCAAATAATGTAAATGAATGTAAAATGTTTTACAACCTGTATTTTGTTTACAAGTATAGATAGACCTACAGACCAACCGACAGTCTTGAAAGGGGTTCTCATTTCGAACGA
This sequence comes from Polietes domitor, assembly GCA_947397865.1. Taxonomy (NCBI): domain Eukaryota; kingdom Metazoa; phylum Arthropoda; class Insecta; order Diptera; family Muscidae; genus Polietes; species Polietes domitor. The sequence goes on along the minus strand of OX377621.1, from coordinate 168,990,819 downwards.
GTCTATCTGATTTTATTTTGGGAGTTACAATCAAATACTTATACGAACAATACCTTTGAGAGTAGTTTCCCCTGCCAGCTCAGACAAATTTTGTTTGCTCTGAATACTCTAAGAAATTTACTTTCAAATCTTTCGCAGCTATTTATATATTTTTCTTATACTTGTTTTAGCACAAGATAAAATGTTTCTCATACTCCACAATTGAGTGATACTCTTAGAGGACTAAAAATAGATAGCAAGAATAATTTAAATCAATAAAAATGAAATCAATCTCAATAAATACCAAAGATGTGATAAACCTGTTGACATTTCGGAGATATTTATAGATCAAGTTTTTTGAAAGTATGCAATCTATTTAAAATCAGAGCAAAAACTGTGTGTAGAGATATATAAAATCCCAGCAAAAGAGGTCAACCGAAGAAGTGAAAAATATGCTCATCTTGTGATTTGGAGGTAGTGAACATTGGGATCTCCTCCAATGAATTTAACATGGAGTTGTCATAGGAGGAATGTGCTTTATTTTGAAAGATTGAAAAGTTGTTTTTTAACAGTGGCAAATGAACCAAGTTTTCACTAGTTTCCAGCGGACATTCTGGTTCCTACTGCGGCACTCTAATCATATCCTCTAATCTCTGTTATGAGTGGTGAATAACTAAAGCAAACCATTTTGTTTGGAAGAAATGACTAGAGGAAATTTAACAAAATATGTATTTAATATGAACAAATAGAGGGTGGGTCATTTAAACTTTTCATATGACTTCCCAATTTTTCAGTACATGGCCCAATGATGCCACCAGCCCAAAATGCACACCAAACGGTGAATTGATGTGGATGCATTGACTTCTCAATAGTCACGCGACAAATTTGCTTATAAATGTAAATTTCTTACAGTCTGCATTTGAAGACTCACTACTTTGGAAGTAAGTTTATAATATTTCCGAACTTTGTTTTAGTGTATAGCGTCCCATTTTACAAATGTTAAACATAAACCTGAAAATAAAAATTAGTGTTATTCTATCTTTCAAAGTCAAAGTAATCGGTAGTTCAAATTTAAAATTTTAAATGGCCACACCATTGATTACAGACCAAAAAAATGCAAACGAAAAAACTAAAAAAAAATATATAAAAAAATAATAATTACAATTTTCGTCGGTGTAAAGTTAATAATGGACTGTGTCTTTTATACACTCCACAAGAGTACTATGTCTTTGTGCATTTGTTTGTAACACCCAAAAGGAAGCGAGGTGGACCATTGTTAATTATACGGATCGTTTAAGAATCACTTTTTGAATCGATTTAGCAACGTCCGTCTGTCTGTCCATCTATTCTTGTAATCAAAGTACAGGTCGCAATTGTAGCCAGAACCAAATGAAACTTTGCACAACGAAGTGAAAGTGAATCGGTTCAGATTTAGATATAGCTCCATACGAATTTCACTCCTCACATAGTTTAACAGATCTTCTTCAAAATTGGCAAAACATCTAATATTTCAACTGGAAACAACTGTGTTAGATCGGTTCAGATTTATATATTCCCAATTTGAATTTTTCCGCTTTACAATCCACATATTTTAACCGATTTTCCTCTAAATTCGCAAAACACCTTATATTTCAACTAGAAACACCTGAAAATGGGACAGATCGGTTCAGATTTATATATAGATCTCAAACAAATTTCGCTCTCAAATTGAATTTTTCCGCCCTAGAAACTATGTATTTTCACCGAATTTCTTTAAAAGGAGCATATACTTGAACTGGAAGCACTTATTCCATGTTTGGATATAGCGCCTACACAAATATTCTTCTCAATTTGACAAATTGTCTCAGGTCATATCATCCTATGATTAGGAAACAGGCAAAAATCCTTCCCGTTTTCACTTTTTTACCGAATTCAATTGTATTTGGATAAAAAGTGGAGGGTATCATATAGACGGCCCGGATGAATTTAGTCCTTGCCTACTTGTTGAGGATGAGGCCGATTAAGATTTCTTCGATTCTTTAATTTAATGATTCTCAAAAACGAATGAGAAGCCCAACTCACTTTCCGAATATCTGTCTCATTCGTTTGTGAGAATCATTTACTTAAGGACTCCTGATTTTTTTGTTGAAAAGCAGCCGCGAAGCCACCTGAACATGGTCGTCATAGGCCAGAAATCACTACTACTAGGGTAGTGTGTAGCCAAGTAATAAATCCCATTTGTAAATAAATTTTCATTCTAAAGGGTTTTTTTTTATTGGGGTATAGAACTTTAAGTTGGCATCACTTTTTTAACTGGTGGCCATTTTGTCAGCTGTCAAGTGATTAATATTTAGTTTGGTTTGCCATTTCATCATGAACAGGTTGACAAAAGAACAACGCCTGCAAATCGTGCAAATTTATTTCGAAAGTAATGGTTCAGTTCGCGAAGTTCACCATTTTATGGTCGACATAATCGTCCATCAGAGCAATTAATTCGGTTAACCATGGATCGTTTTCGCACTACGTTTACTCTATGTGATAATACGCATCCGCAGAGACGTCGAACAGTGCGCACCGAAGAAACAATTGCCGCTGTAGAGCAAAGTGTTGAAGAGGACCCGAATGAATCGATTCGCCACCGTGCACAGCAATTGGAGAAAGTGGTTGAAAATTGGACCTGTAGAATTGGCTATATTCGAGCCAGCCGCGGCGGCCACATGCCCGAAATCATATTTAAACATTAATGGCATAAAATTATCCTTCCAATAAAGCCAAATTGATGGACATTAAAACGATTTTCTTGTGTTTTATTTCAATTCGAAGTTCTATACCTCAATAAAAAACACCCTATATAAACTATAGATGCAAAATGGTCTTGAGCCAGTATAATATCCAAGTTTAAATAAATTACAGTTTTTTTGAAAATTTTCATAAAATTATACATCCATTCGATTCTTTAGATATTACATCTCCCTTCCACATTGTTTCTCATTTTACTTAGTAAAATCGTTTAATTATGCTATTATATCGTCCGATGGAAATAAAACAACAAACATGAAGCTTCAATATTAAATTGGAATGAACCAAAGCAATGGAATGAACTCAAGTTTCGTGCATTGGATATAGAGTGAAATTCAATTTTCACTGTCCTATTGTCTTTACGTGAGTAAAACGAATAAATAAATATTCAATTACCTAAAAGATAGTGTAGAAAGGGCTAGGATTTGGATCTATCATTACAAAGTTATAGTCCTCAACTTCGAAGAAAATTGAATTTTTAATCTGAATTAAAAATGTATTCATAAAAATTATTTATATTAATTTTCTGGAATAGTATGCCTCAATGCCCACGTAAAATTATTTTTTAAATCCCAGACACAATTATTTTATTTTCTTTGTGATATCATCGAGGGTCGAAAATTTGTGCTGCACTTTGATTAATAAGTCCACGCCTAGCCACTTTAATATACCCCGGCAAATTGCTATGATAACATCACTCAACATTTATTATGACTTTTGTTCAAAACAATGATTGACTATATTCCAAAGTTTGTGCCTTAAGTCTTTTGTTTTGGTTAGAAAGCAACTCTTTGATTTATACATCCACTAACTATTTTATTTTTTATTATATTCCATCAACTATATAGCATGTGTAGCAACTTCATTTGCAAATTCTAACATCGGTAAGTTTGTCGCTGATGCTCGATGGAAAGCAGTTGCCTGCAGTTTGATTAATAGTGAGTGAGTCCACTATTTTCCATAAACAGAGACGACCGACTGAATATTTTCGTTTAGCCATTATCACACTTTACGTGTCTTCATTTGCAGCTGCTTTTCATTATGATAATAGATAATGGACGTTGAACGCTGGCGGCTAGAACAAGTTAATCTAGATAGCGTCAGCTGCTCTCCCAGCCGTGTCATCTTCTATTTATACCAGCGATAATAATGCAAATATACATTTATTATGTTCGATCGATGGATCGATCCAAAAGTACCGCTAGCCATGTCAGCCAAACAATGTATTTCGTAACGAAAATAAACTAATTCCCTGTCGCTCGAATTCGAATCGGTATTCGAATAGAAAGAAAGAAATCGTGTTCTAATTGGACCGGTTTCATTTCGTTTCGTTTATCGCCGCTAGATAAGAGCCACGAAAAAAACACAAATCGTGGCCGGGGAATTGTCATTCTTTGTGAAATCGAAATATATCAAAATAATGTCAGACATTAATCTTTCTCAGAGCAATCCCGAATCTAGTTTTGTGTGGCTGGGCTGAATTGGAGTGGAGTGGATTGCCCAACCAAGGGGCCGTTTACACTCACCTACATATCGATGTCGGCCGTATGTTAATAAGTCATGAACTATGACAACTTTGGGTCATGTTTTATGTTAATTAGGCTCTACGCAGAGACCAAGCCAAGCCAGGCAAAGCAAATCGTAGCACTTAAGCTGACATTGAAAACAAAAGCCGCCAGCAGATGAATCATTTATGTCTAAACCAGCCCACTAAATTAAGGCTGATCTATTTCTGTGGCCTAAAGAATTCTCAAACGATGTGATCTCTTGTTTGTTTGGTTGTTGGTTTTGTTCGAACAGAAAAACGGCTGAAAACGGCTAGTCCGGCCTGTTCAAATTACGCAACTATTTGTGGACTTGTTGGCTCTGCATAGCTGAGCGGTCGGTTGCTCTTGTTTGTGGAGCTCCAAAGTTTTTGTACCCTCAATTTGTCTGTAGTTGGCTATCAATAAAACAAACATTTTCTTGTCTTTACATAGTTTTACCTTAAACGTTTTGGTCTTTAACATTGCCGTTTTTATTTTATTTTTGTATTTTCGTTTTGGGCCCGTGTAGCACAACAAAACAAAAAATGTCTTTATATAAAAATATAAGTGTGTGTGTTTGCAGCAAAGTGAGTACTTGCAGCGAAGCGTAGAAAAAAATTGTAACAAATTGTTTAACAAATTGTTAACATAACATGACGTTAGACAAATTACATTTGGCCACACATGCACTTGTTACACATACTCTTGTTATCTGTGTTACGATCTCTTGGCCGTCTCCGTTAAGCTGGACAAATTTGGCTGCGCGTCTGCGTCAGCAGTGCGCGGTTGCTGGTCGAACTCGAATCGCACAGACGGAATAGGAAACTTGGTGATTTGTACACCTCCTCCACATTGTTTGGGTGTGTGTTGGAGGGGTGGGAGAGAGAGAGCGGAGGTAGTTTAAATTAGCAAAATGTAGTTCAACAATTTGCCATGAAATAAAGAGAAGACCTTCTGGTTGTTAACAATTTGGGAGTAATTAAAGGTCTGCCAGGCAATTCAATTGATTTAAGCCAAATTTGGCTGAAATGTAATGCCAAGAAAAAATGTGTAAAAGAAAGTTTGTGTCTTAAGTCTTTTGTTTGCGACATAATTGAAAAAAATAGTTCAGAGAAAGAAATTCTTTGAATGAAGTATTCTGATCACTAGTTCACATACTGACTTGTATCAATTATAAAATCGTCATCTCAAATTCATAATAAATATGGTTTGGTAAGAAAACTCTGATCAGAAATGGGTCTCTAATAACAGCGGACGATATGACAGTTTTTTAAGCTTACTATATTAACATTCTATTCGCTTAGTCGTAGCGACTTGGTCGCTTATTTGCTCGATTGCAGCACTACTATATCATCTGATTGTAATATTTGGACATTTTCGAATTACTGTGAATGTTTTTTTGTAAAAATAGTAACTCTAAAAATATTGAAATTGGGGAATTTTAACGCATTTTATTCAAAAATATGTAAAAATCGTTTTTTACTCTCAGTCAATGTTGCCAATTGGTTACACTTTATCGCGGCAGTGTTGCCAATTACACTCCAACCCAAGCTACTATAGTTTTCTTTGACAACTTGCTCGATTAAAAATAAGCGAGCTGAAAAAAACAAGCCGAATAAAATGATTTTAGTTAGAGCTGCGACAAATTAATGCTAATCCCGACATATAAATTATATAATATAAATAAATATAAATTACAAATATTTACAAATTTTTAATGATTTCTAAATTCCTGTTATGCTTTACGACAAGTTTGAAGTTTTAAATTGAAAACTGAAAAATATAAATAAATATAAATTATTGCAAGTGCAGTTTTTCAAAGTGTTCGTCAGATTCTTCATAGATTATTCTTCGTCTGAAATGCAAAATGACGAAACCCACGTTTTCACACGCTTCCAGGAGAATCAAAACATGTTCAATTGCGACACTCGTATTCTATTAATAAATTCTTTATGTTTGGATGTATATGCCTCTAGTTTTCTGAGATAATGTAGTGCAGTATAAAATGCAAATATAAAAATGTGAATTTAGTTTTAGGATTTAAAATATCGATATTTTATGAAAGAAAAAAATTTTAGATTTTTGGTATAAAAACTTAATTTCTAGGATCCGAAATCTAAACTGTTGTTATATTAAGTATTTTAGTCATATGCTTGATTTGAACTGCGATATTCTCCTGGCTCAAGACCATTTTGCATCTATATTTGATAGAATGCAAATTTATTTACAAATGGATGGACATTACCCCTATCATGATTTCTACCCTGTGATAGGCTTCGTCAGGTGGCTTCGCAGCGACTTTTCAACAACATACCCGGCCTCTTTAAGTATATGATGCTCACAAACGAATGAGAAGCACAACTCATTTGTAGAATATCCGTTAAAAAAATCGCACCAAATAATAAAGCACACATGCCACCTTACAAGCATCTCATTAAGAAATTTTATGGAGAATTTATAACCTATTATATGAGATGATATGATAGGTCATAACTTCGGAATTAATTCATCGATTTTCTTCTAGAATTTGGCAGATTCATTGCAAGAATACTGTCTTCTATTAAATTTCTTGTAGTGTTTCTTATTCAGTCATCTGAGTTTGGTCATCCGTTTCATCGGTTTATTTGTTAAGGTGGACTACGAACTAAATAATCAAAGAAAAATGACATTAAAATTATGGCTCTGCAAAGCTTCATACCATGTACAATCTTTATCACAAAGTAGTTATGTTTAAAATATGAAATAATCAAATAGTAGTAAAATTTAATCACTTTTAATCACGATGCAAAATAGGTTCAAATATTATAAATAATAGGGATAATTTGGGGGTATTTGGGAGGGAAAAGATTCCTTCCTATTCAAATTGTCTCAATTTGTAATATAAATCGTTCGTTTCATATCAAACCAATCGATTTATAGTAAATTTGTACGATTAGTCGACGTTAAGAATATTTCCATTCATTTTATTTATTCCATATTCAGTTCAATATTAAAATTAATATATTTAATTAACTATATATAGTTAAACAATTTTTTAAACATTAGACTAGAAATAGTAAAATCTACAAACTCACAATTAGTATTATAAAGTTTCTTTGATTTAATTAAGGATTCATTAGAAGCATAATTAGAAAATTGTCTATCGACATGAAATGTGTAATGTAATGACGCAAAATCTAGATCTACACGATGCACTAAACTGAATGGTAGGCATTAATAATATTTTATAAGTATTTGAAAACCCGTAATTTATTTTCAAAAGTTATGGCCAGCTGACAAAAAATACAAATTCTCTGACCAAGATCCAAAAACTTATTTTCTGAGCGTATTGAGGCATACTAATTCTTAACATCAACTACAAAATTTTTTATGAATAAATTTGGTTTTAATTTGTTTACTAAAATTTCAATGTTCATGAAAGGTTCCTTTAAGATTTGCACTCTCATTTTGACAATATGGGTCCGATCACACACGTAAAATCATATCGTAAAACAAATCATAGAAACATCATATCGTTGCATTTTTTGCTTGAGTGACGAAAAAATATGACATTTTCAACTTTAAAAATCTTCTTACAACTAGCAGCCATTTTTTATTAAGTACTTCGAATAGGTAATAGGATTTACGTTTTGAGGGTGACACAGAATGAATTCTTTATTTATGCGATTATTACTATTATTGTTTTAATATAATATATATTTTTGAGGCTATAATTTTGAGAGCATAAGTCGGATCACGCGGGATCATACCTTAAATAAAAGATAACTATAAATGCTGAGTAATGATTCAAAATTTCTTACTATATTTTCAACTTACTGAAAATAGCAGCCAAATTTTCATTTCTTATTATTAGTAACTCAAGGATGTCTCTAGTTCTAACATTTAAAAATATCCAAAGTTTTCCATTAGCATACAACATTCTCCGAAAATATTTTCTATAACTATTAACCTAAAATTATGAAGGTTATTATTTAAACAAAAAATACGCACACAAAAAATATTTAATTTTACTTAAAATAATGCCTTTCAAATTGTTTTAAGGAAATACGCTTTCAGTAGAAGATAATCTCCACGAAATTATCACAAATCATGAGGAAAATCTTTAAAAGCGGATTATTGATATCTAACTTGAAGCTCTGCTGAAATTAACCAGTGGATTAGAATGCAAGAAACAAATGTGGTCTTTGCTAAGACCTCCTGCAATTCCAAAGGTAAATCATGTGATGGCCATTATTATAAGTCAAGCGACATTTGAAGACAACTACAAATGCTGCTAAGCCCGTTAAATGATCTTTGGCTACCAATTGGAACAAACCTTTTCATCGATCGACCGACCAACCAACGGACTGACTGACTGAGTGAATAAAAGTGAACACAAGCAAGCATTTTTTATGTATCAATAATCCACCTAATAAAATATTCGTATTCAAATTCAATTAATTATTATAAGTAATGCCAAAATAAAGAATAAAGCGCCGAACAAAAGACTTAAGGCACCAGCGTCTCTCCGTCCGTTTCATAATATTTAAATCCTCCACAAAAAACCCCAGCCATGGTTCGTTCGTAGATGTTCTGCTTTTGTTTTGTCGGGTATTATTTTTTCAAATAAAAAATTCTCTAATAAAGATGAACTCATAAATTAATCTTTAAACCAGATTTGTGTCGTTTGTTATAATTGTGGCTAGCTGAGTGTCTGGTACATACCAAAGGTATTTAGTATTTATTTTTAACATTTAAATATGAAATACTGATTTCTAACTTAAATACCAGCGAATATGAATAATTAAAACGGACACAAAAAAGCGAAGAAAAAAACACATAATTTTGGCTTTTTGTCTTCTTTGCTAGGTGGTGGTGTAGTTGCGACAGCCAACATAATGAATCCAGTTTAAAGAAAATTAATAACAATTATTAATAACTGTCATGTAGGCAGTAAAACAAATCATTTCAGTTTGTTGTGTTTATATATCGAAGCTGTGGTGGCTGTGGTGCCACACACAAAAGGAAATCTTGTTGCTTGCTTTTCTATAGAGAGAGAGAGAGAGGAGGGGACTGGCCAAAAATGGTCTTTTGGGGGGCTTTGTGTCATTCATGTCATGCCAGTGTGATACGAGTTTTAGTTACCAAAAGGTGGGGGAGTTTTAGTAAAGATGCTGTTTTGGTGATTCTTTTATGTTTGGCATTTGACAATATTTGCTACCGATTTATCATCGCGCGAACGTAATCAGGGTGAACTTTAAAGACCACTGTGGTGGTTAGTGGGGGCGATATGTCATGGTCTGAGCTTGGGCGGTGGGAACAACCTACAGCAGATGAAATTGATTAATTTCTGGGTAGTTAATTATTTTTTTTTTTTGGTTCAAATTAAGATGAAGTTTTGATTTCTTTAGAAAAAAATTCAAATGAAAGTGAATAAAATCAAAAAATATAAAGATATAAAAATATAAAAATATAAAAATATAAAAATATAAAAATATAAAAATATAAAAATATAAAAATATAAAAATATAAAAATATAAAAATATAAAAATATAAAAATATAAAAATATAAAAATATAAAAATATAAAAATATAAAAATATAAAAATATAAAAATATAAAAATATAAAAATATAAAAATATAAAAATATAAAAATATAAAAATATAAAAATATAAAAATATAAAAATATAAAAATATAAAAATATAAAAATATAAAAATATAAAAATATAAAAATATAAAAATATAAAAATATAAAAATATAACAATATAAAAATATAAAAATATAAAAATATAAAAATATAAAAATATAAAAATATAAAAATATAAAAATATAAAAATATAAAAATATAAAAATATAAAAATATAAAAATATAAAAATATAAAAATATAAAAATATAAAAATATAAAAATATAAAAATATAAAAATATAAAAATATAAAAATATAAAAATATAAAAATATAAAAATATAAAAATATAAAAATATAAAAATATAAAAATATAAAAATATAAAAATATAAAAATATAAAAATATAAAAATATAAAAATATAAAAATATAAAAATATAAAAATATAAAAATATAAAAATATAAAAATATAAAAATATAAAAATATAAAAATATAAAAATATAAAAATATAAAAATATAAAAATATAAAAATATAAAAATATAAAAATATAAAAATATAAAAATATAAAAATATAAAAATATAAAAATATAAAAATATAAAAATATAAAAATATAAAAATATAAAAATATAAAAATATAAAAATATAAAAATATAAAAATATAAAAATATAAAAATATAAAAATATAAAAATATAAAAATATAAAAATATAAAAATATAAAAATATAAAAATATAAAAATATAAAAATATAAAAATATAAAAATATAAAAATATAAAAATATAAAAATATAAAAATATAAAAATATAAAAATATAAAAATATAAAAATATAAAAATATAAAAATATAAAAATATAAAAATATAAAAATATAAAAATATAAAAATATAAAAATATAAAAATATAAAAATATAAAAATATAAAAATATAAAAATATAAAAATATAAAAATATAAAAATATAAAAATATAAAAATATAAAAATATAAAAATATAAAAATATAAAAATATAAAAATATAAAATATAAAAATATAAAAATATAAAAATATAAAAATATAAAAATATAAAAATATAAAAATATAAAAATATAAAAATATAAAAATATAAAAATATAAAAATATAAAAATATAAAAATATAAAAATATAAAAATATAAAAATATAAAAATATAAAAATATAAAAATATAAAAATATAAAAATATAAAAATATAAAAATATAAAAATATAAAGAAATGATTTATTTAAATGAAATTAGATCAATCACAAGAGTGTTATTATTGTGCTTGAAATTATTTTTTAAAGAAATTTCATAAAAACCTAATATTTTCTCTGTTTTCTATTTTTTCTTTAATTATATATTCTTTTTTCTCCCTATCAAAGTTTTTTTCATTTTCGCTTTTTTTTCTGCCTTTTATTGTCAATTAATTTCATAATGAAAAAAAATCCGGCTTAAGTCACGCCTATCGTTAGCACAGTCGCCTAGAGGTTGCACATTTTCACAATGCAATATTGCAATGTCATATGCGAGTACAATGATAATTATCGCATGCAAATATAAACAGAGACAAATATCAAAACAAACAAAAAGCGATGAATACTCCTCTCTGCTGGCTGGATATTGAGTGTCAGCAGAAATAGTTGATACGAAAAGGGTAGCCTTTTGGCTTGAGTAAGACAAAATATAAGAAGTCTTCACTATGAAACTCATAAATATAGAATTGAATACTAATTTGGGGTATTCCACTTGGGGATATATTCAACAAATTGTAGCTGTTGCTAAAATCGCAGCCTCAGAATTATAATATTCATTTACAAGCACCCCTATTATGGAGGTTTCAAGCTTCTCTCTTGCTGTTATAATATATCTGTTTCGAGTCCTGACTCCGAAAACTAATATTATTTAAGTATAAGTATAATTATAACCAAAAATCCTTTCCTCGAAATTACATCATGCCTTCTCGGTCAACCCTATATTCTGTATTTATCATGGCTATTTTAAGATTGGCGCCTTTTTAATTAATAAATTCTAAGACTATTCTCTGTATTTAAATGTGTTTGACTGTTGTAACTATCATATATATAAATGTATATGTATTTTTATCATTTGTTCATCTCTAACGCCACAAAATAAACCACACATTTGTAGAGGTAGAAATTTATTTACGGGTGTATTGGCAACTTGGCTGATGTCTGGCACAAGCTCTGGGCCGCTGAGCGAGCCAGTAGTTGTGAGTATGTCAAACGTATCCATGACCAGCACCACCATCGCTAGTCAATACACTTGGTGCGGTGTGGCGTTATTGTAAATTTATATTTTTTTCGTTAGCTGGCGTTTCTACATAAGACTGCTCATTTAGTTGTAGTTTTTTTCTTGTTGTTGTTGTGCTCACTAAAAATATTTAATTTCTGTTTGTCGTTGCTGTCGCTGTTGTTGTTGTGCTGTTTTTATTATTTTACTATTCATATGTTGTAATGACGACGTGCTTTAAACATATTTTGCCTTCCTTTTTTCTCCCCAACACAAGAGCAGAGCTGTTGTTTATAGTTTTAGATGGTTTATAGCTGCGATTTGTTGCGTATAGATATATGTGTACATATATATACAGCACTAAGAGGATAGTACGAATATTTATGTTGTTGTTGGTGTTTTCTAAGAAAAAATGGCGTCTAATGTTGCGGTGGGTGGTCTTAAAGTTTTTTTAGGCGACAACAGCCAGTGGTCGGCGTATGAATTATGGACACGTCTAAATGGAATTCATAACTACGATGATACTACGCATGCGTATGTACGTGCGGCGTTGAGGTGTAAAATTTATGATACCCTTAAAAAACACTTGGAGGTAATTGTTATTGAGGTTTCATTGCCATTTGTAAATATGCCAAAAGCGGAAATGACTAAAGAAGAGGGGTGGAGAGAAGAGATGGATTTTTGGAAACCAAAAAAATATTTGGAAGACAAAATTTTATTAGACAGACAAAGATAACATTAGTAAAATTTGAAGAAAAATTTTAACAACCAATCAAATTTAAACTTAATTTGTTGTCATTTATAAGGTGTTGAAATATTGTATTTAAAATATAAAAATATATAAATATAAAAATATAAAAATTATAAATATATAAAACTAAATATATAAAAATATAAAAATATAAAAATATAAAAATATAAAAATATAAAAATATAAAAATATAAAAATATAAAAATATAAAAATATAAAAATATAAAAATATAAAAATATAAAAATATAAAAATATAAAAATATAAAAATATAAAAATATAAAAATATAAAAATATAAAAATATAAAAATATAAAAATATAAAAATATAAAAATATAAAAATATAAAAATATAAAAATATAAAAATATAAAAATATAAAAATATAAAAATATAAAAATATAAAAATATAAAAATATAAAAATATAAAAATATAAAAATATAAAAATATAAAAATATAAAAATATAAAAATATAAAAATATAAAAATATAAAAATATAAAAATATAAAAATATAAAAATATAAAAATATAAAAATATAAAAATATAAAAATATAAAAATATAAAAATATAAAAATATAAAAATATAAAAATATAAAAATATAAAAATATAAAAATATAAAAATATAAAAATATAAAAATATAAAAATATAAAAATATAAAAATATAAAAATATAAAAATATAAAAATATAAAAATATAAAAATATAAAAATATAAAAATATAAAAATATAAAAATATAAAAATATAAAAATATAAAAATATAAAAATATAAAAATAAAAAAATATAAAACTATAAACATATAAAAATATGTTGGTCCAATGCCTAAAACAAAGCAGAGATTATCCAATTCGGGAATATCCAAAAATTATTTGAAGCCAGCTTTAAATATATTGTCTTAATTATTCCTATTGAATCTCCAGAATAAAATTTTCAGAGAACTAGAATATTTTTAGTATACTCTGGCAAAAATAATAATCGATATAAAAGTTAAAAACATAATTTATTTAATGCGATTAATGTACTCCTTATTACCTTTCAAACAAAGTATATAACTTTAAAATCGACTAAACCAATTGCTAGATACATGGATACACTTGTCAGCTGGATTTTCATTTTTTGGGGAAATTAAAAATCGAGACAAATATTAAAAATAATTAAATGTTTGTAAACCATAAGCGAAATGGTTATAATTTATTTAATTTTATTAAAGTACTCCTAAATACCCTTCAAACCATGTATAGAACTTTAAAGTCGGTTAAACCAATTGCGAGAGACGAGGACTTGTCAACAGAATTTTCAATTTTTGTGGAAATGACTTAAAATTTTGCAAATAAAATTTTAAGAATTTTCAGAAAAACTGAAGTCAAGTGACATTCCTTGAAGGTAGTATTTGTGAATACCCAAAAATTTTCCTTAATTATTTCTATTATATATTTGTATTATAAGGTTATGCTGAACAAATTTTTAAAATAAACCCTTGAGTCGCTAGCATACAATTTTCAGAGAACACAGTAAACAATCTAGAATTATTTAGTGATTATTGTTGTATTTTTTTAATCGAGATAAAATAAATAAATTAAAAATAAATAAATGTTTTTAAAACGTAACCCTCATAATTTATTTAATCTGATTAATTTACTCCTGAGTACATTTCAAACAAGGTATAGAACTTAAAAACCGACTAAACCAATTGCTAGATAAACGGACTTGAATATATACTTCTCAGATCGATTTTAATTTTTTTGCGAAAAAAAATCGAGACAAATATTAAAAATAGTTAATTGTTTGTAAACCATAACCGGAATGGTCATAATATATTAAATATTATTAAAGTACTACTGAGTGCCTTTCATACAAGCTATATAACTTTGAAATCGGTTTAGCCAATTGCGAGATACAAACAATTGAATAAACACTTGTCAGCAGGATTTTAAATTTTTGTGGAAATTAAAATTCTGTAAATAAAATTTTAAGATTTTTTTCCTCAGGCACAGGAGAATATTTCAGGAGATTTTTAGAAAAATCGGAATCATTTTGGAAATTTTTTTCTGAATGTACTCCATGGTGTAGGGTGTAAAAAAATTAAATAAGAAACTACAAGTTCTTCAACATTGGGAAACCCCTCCTCAACATATCAACAGCATACAATAGTAAAACCAAAGAAAATAAGAGACTAAAACAAAAGACTTAAGACACAAACTTGTTTTCTTTGTCTAAAGCACGAAGTATCTTTTCAAACCGGCAATTGCTTATAAATTTTCCAGCAATTTCAAGCATAAATGTTTTAATTATAAAAAAACAGTAGCCACCAAATTTTCCTCGCTTCCCCCTACCCAACTTAAACACCCACATGCCAAGAAAAAATTTTATACAAAATTCCTTTGAAAATTCTCTTTCTTAACCAAAAAAAAGACGAACAACAAGAACCATAAACTGACACGTTTATGTCATTTCAGCGATACAAATCTCAACGAAAAAAAATAATAGAAAATCTTATAAAGCCAAGACCCTGTAAGTAAACGAAATGAGAAAAAAACTCGAAATCAAAGCAAAAACTGTCACGCTTTGTTCTCGTTTCTGCAGGAGAACAGATGAAAATAAAACTCAAGCAATTTTTTATCTTTTACTTAGAGCTCTTTTGGGCTGCTGTAGCTGGTGAAGAGTTGCCTCCAAAATGTTTGTCAATTTCCAGCTTCATCTCAACTGTCACCCAAAGGTGCCCATTAATGTTTAAGCCTTGTAAAGGCAGGCAGGCAGGCACAGGCACCAACCATTGCATTTCCATGGCAAAAGCTATGCAAAGTGCATATAGCGGCGGCAATGATGTTGGTGGCGGCGGCGTTGGTGGTGCCGGTGCTAGTGCCTGGCAAACTTCGTGGCATCATGGTGTGAACATTATCACTGGTAAGGTGGTGCTTAGCTGCCTCAAGTTGATGTTGCTGTTGCTGGTGTATACCCAGGCAGGCCACATCATCCACATGCCTGCCCAATGCCTGGCTCAACACCTGCTGTGTTAACATTACTTTAAATATTGCAAATAAGCGAAAAAAGGTTAAAAGTTTTCTGTTTAAAAAGAAAATAAATGAAGCGCACAAATAAGCTTAGGCCAAGACTACCAAACAAAAAATGAAGTCAATCTATTGTTGTTCGTTCGTTCATTCGTTTTGTAAGGAATTGTAAAATTTTATGGTTTTGTAGAATTTCTGAAGAGTTTCCATTCCACATTTCGTAACGTAACGAAAATTGCTTTTGTGAAAAATCTATTTGAAATAATGGATTTTCCAATAAATTTGATTCGATCAAATTCGATCAATGCCGTTGCTTAGAGCGGGGCAGTACTTAAGAAAATACCCAAGCTCGCATTTTAGTATCGGCTTTATTGATTAGTATGTGATTAGGATTTGTGGAGGAAAAAATAATTCAGATCATCCATAGAGAAACAATTATAGAATATTACTTCTTTACAACATAATAGTCGTACACTAACCAACAAAATTAAAATATGGGCCAAAAAATGAAAAGCTTCTCAAAATGAATATTATGCCCAAAAATAAATGCAGAATCGCCCACATGAAAAATTGCCTCAACAATTGGGTAATTTTTATTTTTTAATATGAAATATCAACCAAAATTATATCCTATCCCATGCATTACAGACCTTCGGCCGGACTTAAAGATTTTCTCATCTGGGGTATGTTAAAAGTCGAGTTAAGGTATTTTGACAAATATGAAATATTACCCACAAATTATGAATGAAAATCCAATTTTTGGGTTATTTTTTATATGAAATATCGCTCATTTTTGTATGGGTTCTTTTGGGTAATTGCTTCCATATTTTTTGGTTAGTTTTTCATTGGGTGATTTTTCGTAGCCCCGACCGGAATTCAGTGGACTACAGATCAAGCCGTATTTCATTGTTCTTGGTCCTGATACTGGAAAGACTAAGCGATCTACTCATTTATACAAATTGGAAGTTTTCCGCGTCTATCGAAGAGTTTGTATGACTATCAGAAAGGACTCTCAACGAAAATGGCTGTTTAGGATGAAGAGTGATTTCTTTAGAGTTTCTTAGTCTTTATATAGAGTTTCTTGTCATCTTCATACTTTGGATTTTTTCAACCGCTTAAATACATCGGCTGCATCAATAATGATCTCGAAAATTGCGAAAAAAATGACTGCAGTGTAATTAAATCGCAAACAAAAAATAATTAAAAAATGGATGAAAATGGTCCTGAGTCAGGACAATATCCCAGTTCAAATCAATCAATATCAATATCAATCAATAAAACTATAAAAATAGATAAAAAATATTAAAAAGACTAGATTTGTATTTTTGCTAAAAAAATAGCCGAATTCCCAAAGTGGGGAAAATGTGTTTCAAAATTTGAAATTTTTACTGTAATGTTCGCAACACTTCTCTTTACCATTTTTTTTTATCAATTTTGACGATTTTTAGGTATTTTTATTAAACCTAAAATTCTAACGTACAAACCTTTGTCATGAAATTTACGAAAAAGGGGATACCTAAAGGGTTAGCAATATTCCCTATGTCACTACAGCTAGTTATAAACTAAAGGTACTTGCCAACAAAAATAACTAAAATTCATAAAATTCAAACAAATTGAAAATTTTTACTAAAAAATAGCCGAATTCCCAAAGTGGGGAAAATGTGTTCCAAAATTTGGAATTTTGTTACTATAATAGTCGCAATACCTCTATTTACCATTTTTTTATCAATTTTGATGAGTTTTAGGTATTTTTATCAAACCTAAAATTCTGACGAAATTTGCGAAAAAGGCGACACCTGAAGGGGAAGCCATCAATCATGACTGCAACTTAAAAACCTCACATGGAATGTTCCAAAGCAGTTTAATTAAGGTAGTCGCCAACAAAAAACCTAAAATTCATTAAAGTAGATAAAAAAAACTATGAAAAATGGCTTGATTTGCATTTTTGTCAAAAAGTAGCCAAATTCCTAAAGTAGGGAAAATGTGTTCCAATATATGGGATTTTTACTTTAATGTTCACAATGTCTTTATTTACCATTTTCATCCATTTTGATGAATTTTGTGTGCTTTTATTGGACATCAGTTCGTAAAACTTGTATTGTATAAAACTTGTATTTTTGGCAAAATTTAGTTTTACTTCAGTAAAAATGTCAATTGTCAACAGATTTTAAACACCAAGTGGCGTTTTACTCCTTGCTAAACATGGTTTTTAAATAATTACAGCAACTGAATCGTTACTTTACAAAGTAATGTAAAAACACATTGTCAATGTTGATAAATTAAAAATTAAAAAAAAAAGTAAGGAAAGACTAAAGTCGGACGGAGCCGACTATATGATACACTCCACTTTCTATCCAATTACAATTCAATTCTGTAAAAATTTTAAATCGGAAAGGACATCTGTATGGGGGTATTCACACCATGTATGTTTATAGACGAAATATAATATGTAAAGTTTGGTCAAAATCGGTTAAACATTTGGGAGCAACATTTGTATATATATATAAATCGGAACCGATCTTACCCACCTTCACCATAGCTGTATCCAGTTCACTTATAGGGTACTGTGCCAAATTTGAAGCAAATCAAGTGAAATATGTTGTTTCCAGAGCAGAAAAACTGAAATCGGGAGCGACATTTGTATGGGGGCTATATCTAAATCTGAACAGATCTGACTGATTTTCACCATAGCTGTTTCCAGTTCAATTATAGGATGCTGCGTCAAATTTGAAGCATTTGAAGAAATATGTGGCTTCTAAGCTGAAAAAGTAAAATCGGGAGAGACATTTGTATTAGGGCTATATCTAAATCTGAACCGATTTGCTTCAAATTAAATAGCGTTCGTCCTTGATCCACAAAACTTACTTGTGCCAATTTTTGTTAAGATCGGATATAATTGCGACCTGTAATTTGATTACAACAATAGATGGATAGACGGACAGACAGACGGACATTGCTAAACCGATTCAAAAAGTGATTCTAACTCGTTTCATTTTGGGTGTTACAAACAAATGCACAAAGACACAATACTCTCGTGGAGGGTATAAAATATATAATAATATTAAATCTATAATAATATATAGAATAAAATGTTGATAGAATCATAAAATTTAAAATATTTTTAACATAAATTCTTCTCTTTCATATGATACCTATATCACTTTAGTATTACTCGCAAAAGTACGAAAATAAATTATTAAAACATCTATATCCTTTGGATATTAAAATTCCTGTAAAAAGGACAAAATATCAACAAACAAAAAACTGAATACACAGTTTTTCTACGCCTGTGGTTTCTTATGTGTATAACCCCGTCCAGTAAAAAATGTAAAATTGTCCCTTTCTCACAAAACTAAATATGCATAATTGGTTTCAAAATCGTTCGAATAAATTCAATTCGTCTTAAGAATATCTGCGTACAAAGGCATATATATATATATATTTCCATTGGCTATTTGTTTCATCAGAATTTTTTCTTACGTTAATCCTACCTCTTTAAATATTGAATTTCATGAAAATGTTGGCACTTTTTGAATAATATTCTACACAAATATTTAAAGATAAGAAGTCACCACTTAAATGCCATTAAAATGCCGCAATGCTAATTCGAATCAATGCTTTCGAAATCCGAGATTTTGAATTACACACCTATTGTCACACATGTTTAAAATGTAGGCTACATAGACCTAAGTTGTTTTTTATAATATGAAATTTTGAATTAGAATCGGCTATAAAAAATTAAATTGGCTATAAAAAAGTCGATTATTTTTTCAATTTTCTGGTTTTATTGCTTGAACTTTGTAATTTAATAATGGAACACAATATAATTCATGTGACTACCACGACTGGCTTGTGCGATCAACCCAATTTCAGAACAGCCCAAAATTCACACCAAAACGGTGACTCGTTGTGGAAGCAGTGGCTTCTAAATTGTCACGTGTGTGTCCTCTGAACCCCATATGCGACAATTTTGCTTATTGACATGGCCACCGAGATGAAACTGAGCTTTATCTCCTTCGTTATTTAACTATATTAAATATTTGCAATTGGTTTACTTTTAACTTCCATACTTCTGCCTCCATCTCTCCTCAATTATGCTCTGCTAACCCTCAAAAATATTTTCCCAGCTCATTGTTTTTTTTCGCCCAGTGTTATAAATGATTTACATTCTTTAGGAAAACAAAACATTGTTAGGCCATAAACCATTTTGAAGATTTCTAACAAGTCACTGGGTTTTCCACCGTTTTTCGGGTTTATTAAAAAGACAACCATCGACTTTGGCCACAGAGAGCAACATTTAGGCCTTCGGGCTATTGCACGCCTTATTTTGTTTTCAGCTTTTTTTATGTTGCCATGGCTTCATGGTTATGATTTCAATTTAAATGATTTGCAGACTATTACAAAAAACTGAAAAAAAAACGCGGACTAACTGACGGACTGACTGACGTTGAAGCCAACTCAGAATCAACAACAACATCACAGTGATCGTCACAAGTCTAACCATAACCGCAGAGATCGTCATCGCCATCATCCGCATCCTCATCATTCAGCATCATTTTAGGAAAATAATTTTCACGACATTGCTTCATATTCCTTTGGTTGTCGTTGTTGTTGCTGTCTTTAACTCAAGTTACAAATATTCTCATGACCTGCCAATCCAATTGAACGGTGTTTAGAGCTGAAACCCCCCCAAAAAAAAAAAAACAAAAACCAAGTTTATGCACTTCAACCAAAGATTTGTTGGATTGCGGTCGGTGCTCGTTTTGGGCAAGGAGCAGCAGCAGCGATGCAGCAACAGAGACTTTGTTGCCAATGTTAACATAAATTCACACCTCTGGTCATAACGACGATCGCGATGACGATGATGACGACGACGACGACACCATGTTATAACACACAACAAGTCAAATGCAGCTCCAAAGAAATCGATCAGACGTCAAGCGAGTGACGGCCCATTCTGGCCAACACCAAAAAACCGAAAGCAGAAACAGATCACAGCCACTCCAGATCAGTGCAGTCCAGACCAGACCAGGACAAACGGTTTCCTTTTCAGCTGTGGTTAAATTGTGGTGGCAGTTTTAGAGCTGTATTTATGCAAAAGAAATATTCCTATCAAGCCACCATTTTTTCCATTTTCTGGATGCCTGAATGATTTCGTTGTTGCTGCTCTTGGTGTTGCAAGTAAATACAATAAGTGCTGGGCTAAACACAAAAACAAAAAATATCAAAAAATTGCCATCTTGATTTATGACTTCATGACCAAACAATCACACACTCTCTGACACATACTACAGCGAGCAGGACTTGCAGTCGACACAAAAGTGTTTCAGTTTCTGATTTTTTCCCTGGCACTCCGGCATTCACTTCACTGGCTTTTTGTTGGCAGTTGCTGAAGTAGGGATTTGCTACGGTTTTCCACCAATTTCCGTTTGTTAGACAAACGGTCGCTCGGTCGCTTGGCGAGTTGCTTGGTTATGGTCGCGCATGCTTACACCAATCAGTGTCGCTTTGTGCAAACGTCACTCATTCTTTGGTAATAAAAAAGAGCAGCATCGCGAAAAGCACTGGAAAACAGATCAGCTTAAAACAAAGTTAACAGGAAATTTTCCAGAAAATTGTGGACAAAAAAGTATGAGGTGAGGCTGGGAAGTAAGTTTGCAAAATTGCAAAAAAATCGATCTACATTTTTCATTTGAAAAAAAAAAAACAGCTGGCACTGTCCTCTACACACATATGTTCATAGGCTGGTTACAGATTCAACCGAGTCAAGTAGGATATGTTAGGATGAATAGGAGATTGAAAGGTTCGAACTCCTTGAAGGCTTGGGTGATTTCCCAACATAGACGTCGCACTGTGGTTCAGAATCAAAATCCATCTGCCGAAATTCAATAACTTTTGTTCTAGTAATTTTTGAGTTCTGTAAAAAACTGAAATTAGACAAGGACCCAAGGATTATTTTGAGGTATTAATGCTGCAAATCGTGAAATTGGATAGATTTTAGAAATTAGCTCAAAGGTGACTGCTTTTCGTATTTTCCGATTTTAAAGAAAATTAAAATTTTAATTTTTTTGTTTTTGTGTTTTTTTAACATTATTTTACGTATTTTTGAGTTCCGTAAAAAATTGAAATTAGACAAGGACCCATAGATTATTTTAAGGTATTAACATTGAAAATAGAGCAATCGGATATATTTTAGAAATTAGCTCAAAGTTGACCACTTTCGTATTTTTCGATTTTAAAGAAAATTAAAATTTTAATTTTTTGTTTTTGTGTTTTTTTAACATTATATTACGTATTTTTGAGTTCCGTAAAAAATTGAAATTAGACAAGGCCCCAATGACTATTTTGAGGTATTAATGCTAAAAATCGTGCAATTGGATATGTTTTAGAAATTAGCTCAAAGTTAACCACTTTTGTATTTTTCGATTTTAAGAAAATTAAATTTTTAATTTTCTTGTTTTTGCGTTTTTTTAACAGTATTTTACGTATTTTTGAATTGAAATTATACAAGGACCCATGGATTATTTTAAGATATTAACATTGAAAATCGGGCAATCGGAAATATTTTAGAAATTAGCTCAAAGTTGACTACTTTTCGTATTTTTCGATTCTAAAGAAAATTAAAATTTTCCTTTTTTTGTTTTTGTGTTTTTTTTAACATTATTTTACGTATTTTTAATTTCTGTAAAAAATTTAAATTATACAAGGACCCAAGGATTATTTTGAGGTATTAATGCTAAAAATCGTGCAATTGGTTATATTTTAGAAATTAGCTCAAATTGACCACTTTTCGTATTTTCCGATTTTAAAGAAAATTAAATTTTTCATTTGTTTGTTTTTGTGTTTTTTTAATTATTTTATGTATTTTTGAGTTCCGTAAAAAACTGAAATTAGACAAGGACCCATGGATTATGTTTATGTATTAACATTGAAAATCGGGCAATCGGAAATATTTTAGAAATTAGCTCAAAGTTGACTGCTTTTCGTATTTTCCGATTTTAAAGAAAATTAAATTTTAAATTTTTTGTTTTTGTGTTTTTTTAACATTATTTTACGTATTTTTGTGTTCTGTAAAAAATTGAAATTAGGCAAGGACCCATGGATTATTTTAAGGTATTAACATTGAAAATTGGGCAATAGGATAGATTTTAGAAATTAGCTCAAAGTTGACTGCTTTTCGTATTTTCCGATTTTAAAGAAAATTAAAATTTTCTTGTTTTTGTGTTGTTTTAACATTATTTTACGTATTTTTGAGTTCTAGAAAAAACAGAAATTAGACAAGGACCCATGGATTATTTTAAGGTATTAACATTGAAAATAGGGCAATAGGATAGATTTTAGAAATTAACTCAAAGTTGACTGCTTTTCGTATTTTCCGATTTTAAAGAAAATTAAATTTTTCATTTTTTGTTTTTGTGTTTTTTTTTTTAACATTATTTTATTTTTGAGTTCTGTAAAAAACTGAAATTAAACAAGGACCATAGGATTATTTTAAGGTATTAACATTGAAAATCGAACAATCGGATATATTTTAAAAATTATATTAAATATGACTACTTTTCGTATTTTTCGATTTAAAAAAAATAAATTTTTAATTTTCTTGTTTTTGTGTTGTTTTAACATTATTTTACGTATTTTTGAGTTCCGTAAAAAACTGAAATTAGACAAGAACCCATCGATTATTTTAAGGTATTAACATTGAAAATAGAGCAATCGGGTATATATTAGAAATTAGCTCAAAGTTGACTATTTTTCGTATTTTTCGATTTTAAAGAAAATTAATTTTTTAATTTTCTTGTTTTTGTTTTTGTTTTTTTTTAACATTATTTTACGTATTTTTGAGTTCTGTAAAAAACTGAAATTAGACAAGGACCCATGGATTATTTTAAAGTAACAACATTGAAAATCGGGCAATCGGATATATTTTAAAAGTTAGCCTAAATTTAACTACTTTTCGTATTTTTCGATTTTAAAGAAAATTAAATTTTTAATTTTTTCTTATTATTAGAGGTTTTTGGGCATAGTTCCTGCAAATGAACACCGATTGGCATTACATTTAGTTTAAAGATAAAGGAAATTGGCTCATCTTTTTAGTGGCGTACTTATTTTTTGAAATTTAATAGAAAATAAAAATAAATAAATGAGTAATTCGCGTTTTTGAACTAAAAAATCTGACTTTATGCACTAATTGTATCCCTGTATCTTCCAAGGGTGCAATTCCGTGCAGACAAAAGTTAACCTGCAAAAATGGGCAACCCTTCAACCTTTCCAAATATGCATTTTATTCTTCAAAGACTTGCAAACGTAAAAAGTTATGTTGGTCCAAAATCAGACATCTTGCCAAAAAGGGTATTTTTTAAATATTTGTCACAAACACAGTTTTGCCGCCATAATAAAGCAAAAAAAAAACATAATTTCTACTAAAACCAAGTCGAGTGCAAAATCTCTTAAAATATGCGAGTAACAGTTAGACAAATTCGAAAAAAGAAATTACTTTTTTTTTCAATTTTCAAAATCTGAAAAAGATGAAAATTTGTTATAGGAAATAAATTTAAATTTTGTTTGCATATTATAAACAAATACGTAGTACTAATGTAAAAAATATAATAACAAAAAAATAAAAATTTTACTTTTCTTTAAAATCGAGAAATACGGAAAGTAGTTAACTTTGGGCTAATTTCAAAAACAAAATATATGCGATTGCCCGATTTCCAATGTTAATATCTCAAAATAATCCCTGGATCTTTGTCTAATTTCAGTTTTTTACAGAACTCAAAAATGTTTACTAGAACAAAATTTAAAATAAAATGTTAAAAAAACATAAAACGATGAAATACAAATTTTACTTTTCCTTAAAATCGAAAAATACTAAAAGTAATAAACTTTGGGCTGATTTCTACAAATATATTCAATTGCCCGATTTTCAATGTTAATATCTCAAAATAATCCTTGGGTCCTTGTCTAATTTCAGTTTTTTACAGAACTCAAAAAAACCCAAAATTTGTTGAGTTTTGGCCAAATGATTTTGATTCTGAACCACTGTGCGTCTGCAAGATAAATTATTTCCTGAATCACTTACGTTTGCTCTTTTGGTCTAAATGAGTCTGATGCTCAGCTTCTGTGCCAAACTCAAACCATACATTATTGTGAAACCCTGTGGCCACTGTTCGTCGGCAAGATAAAGTATTTCCCGAGTCACATAGGTTTGCTCTTCTGATCTAAATGAGTCAGATACCAACTCAGACCATAACTTATTGTGAAACACTGTGGCCAATTTTCAAAGAAGGCTAATGAAAATCTTAATTTTATTTTCATAGTTAACGGATGTTAGGTTACTCTAAAATAACCTATAAGGCCTTAGGCTCTAAACAGTGGATTCCATTCGGATAGTACAAAATTGTACCGACTTTATCCAATTTGAAATATTTGTGAGAATGTTTCTATTTTGTAAGTTCGGTGGCTTTGATTAATGAAAATTTACCAATTCAAGTCTTTGCCAAAACTTTCCCCGCCTACCCTCGCACAAGTGTGTGTTGCAGCCGCCGTTGTCTGAGAATTGTGTTAAAGTGGTACCAAGAGGTCTGGCTGATCTAGATTAAAGACTTAAGCACAAAAACCCCCCAAATCAGCAAAAACGAAAACAGGCAGTCGTCGTTTTTTTGCAATTTCAAAACATTAACCAACCAAAGGTTTCCCAAACAGAGAAGCGAGACAAAAAAAAAATCGAAAAAAAAACAACAACAAAAATCACAAAACTTAAATTGACAATCATTTGAATTATTATTGTTGCCCGGCAGAGAGTGAAACAAACTGAACTGAACTGAACAGCAGTCGTCGTCGTAGTCACCGTGGCAACATGGCCACGTTAAGTAAGTAGTGGCAGTGGCAATAAGCCAAGCGATGTTGCAGTTGCAACTGCAACACATCAAACAAAAACCATCAGCAGCCACCAACAAAATAGTTGTAAACTTAAAGCTTACCACTTTTTTTGTGGGCATAAGCAAAAACAAAAAAAAATAAAAAAAGAAAAACATCTACGGGTTATTTTTTGCGCTTTAAGTGAAAATGAGTAACAGAATTCTCACCATTATTGTTTTTGTTGGGCATAAATGGTTTATGTTGTTGCTGCTGTTGTTGTTGTATATTTGGGGGCATTTTGGTAAAGTGAAATAATGGCCAACGATTGTGTTTATTTGGCTGGCTGTGAATTTCAGCCATCGTTGCCGTATCTGCCGCTTTTTGTGGTGTTTTTTAGGAAAACCAAAAAAAAAAGAGTTTTCCTTAGCTGCTGCTGCAGTTGTTGTTTTTGTTGTTGTTGCTGCAACAGAAAAGCAAGAAAATCGTGAGATTCTTTAATGGAATTGGTTCGTGAAGAAGTGTTGATGAGGTCGATGATGTGAATGATGATGATGACGAAGATGATGACGACTATGACTACGACTGTGACTGTGAATGTAACTATGACGACCCCAAGAGCTGATGATTATTGCGAGGAGGACACAACACAACTCAACATATTTTTCTTTTTCTTTCTTTCACATATTTTTATGTGGCAAACAGTTGTTATATATGTATGTATATATGGTTCGAGCAGAGCAATGAACTAATATAGATCGTTTTCGTATTGATTGTGTGACGAGCAGGCAACTAAAGCCGAACCAAAATCAATGTCATTGCAAATCTATGGCTCTCTGTGGTATTGAATAAATGAGTGACAACCAGAAATTACCGAATAAATGACAACCATAAATTATATTTAAATACAGAATTTACTAAGAATAGTTTTTAGAATTTTTTGTAAACAAGTCAAGTTTCATAAGTCTTTTGATTTATTTTTCTATACTTACCCCATGGATAGATCAAGCCATACACACAAACTGTAATATTCACAAAACTTCTAGTAGTATATGGGAGCAACTAGAGAGGATTTTTTAGATTTTTGGACGGATATTGCCTTTCGCAAAAATCAATGACCTTACATTCATTGATTTCCAAGCCCTGATCAGTTATCAAGAACTAAGTTTGTCTTCACAAATTAATAGTTCAATTGTTCAATGGAAAAAATATTTTGGGAAATATAAGAGATGATGTATTAAATATTTGAAAGGAGACGATAAACTCCTTAGACATTTTCGAAATTGCTGTGCCGAGATTTGTTTCTTAAAAAAAAAAAATATTTTTTTTAATTAGTTTTTTTAAACTTCGACCAATAAACCTCCCAGAAATCATTCACTATTCGAAGGAAAATTGCGGAGTTCTTCTGAATTCAAATCAACAATATAACAACATGTTATTAAATAAGGGTTTTATAGATTTTAGGTCCTTTGGATATTACGATTCAACAGCAAGTAGTCATTGGTTCATGGAGTCTTAAAGATCGTCTCTCAGAAATGATTTCCTAAACTTGATGTCCATGTTAAGTAAGTGGGAATGCAACACCGTACAACAAAAAAATTGTCGAAGGGATATGTAAACATTTTTTGATGTTTTTATATAGTATTATTTTTTTTATTATTTATTTTTATTAAAATTCCAACTTTGCAGGATGTTCCTCTAATATTTGTATTCTCATTTGGGAAATATAGATCCGATCACACTCACTTATATGTTCAATTAAAGGTATAAATCAGGGCTTTAAATATAGCGAAATAAATATAGAAACGGTAGTTAAGGAGCAGTCACCAAAGAAAGAAAGAAAAAAATCATAAAAAAAGAAGAAATTAGCGGAAAGAATTACTTTGTTTTATTTTTTTATAGCTAACATTCTAAAGCAGAAAACAATGTCTACATGTAAAAGTGGAAGATCATCGAATTTTGAATTTTGTTTAATAATTGATCTCTTTCAAAAAAACTGTTTCCACAGTGTTGAAATCATGAAATATTATAGACCAAATCAACATCTGTAAAGTATAGGATTCTTAAATTTTAAATGTCTTTAAAAGATGTTTTTAAAATTAAGAAATTGAAAGTTGATTGTGGAAGTTGATACTATTGCCCACTAAATACTTTTTGCATGCGAGACCTTCTAAAAAATGTTGAAAAAAGTGAAGATTATTTTGAAAGAATTCTGTCCGCATTTTTTAGAAGGCATGTACCATTCTTTTTAAAATGTGGCTGAATTAAATAAAAAACAAGTAAAAAAGGCGTTAAGTTCGGCCGGGCCGAACTTTATATACCCTTAACCATGGATTGCATTCCACAGAGGTTGTCGGTTTTTATAGAAGCGCAGTAATATTACAGGAAAATATAATTTTTTTAATATAGCCAAACCAAAAAAAAATATTGAAAAATTAATTTTATAAATAAATATAATATTTTAATTATTTCAAACCACGCTTATATGGCAAGGCTACCAATACGTCAATTCCAAAAATAAATATTCTTCTATTTATATTTTCAAAAAGCTTAAATATCATAAATATTGGTAGATAGTGGGTGCTACAGTTGGTTGTATTTCCATTATATTTTAATTCCAAAAGTACAAATTTTGGAACATCCATTATCAGACGTCCACAGTGCAAAATAAGCTAACTTCATGATTCAACCAATTTTTGCCGTAAAAGAAAAGTACGAATTTGAAAAAAAAATTTATTTTGCGTGTCTATGCAGTCAGAGGAATGTATACATGGAATTCCATGATTCCAGCTGCGCCCATTTGGTGGGTACCATTTTTACCCCCTTGACGTTTCTACGCAATTAGAATTTCATCAGTCTAGCTGTAGTCGTTTAGTTGCTACTAGCTGCGGTCATTTGATTGGTACTATTTGTATCCCCTTTTTCATATTAACCCCAAAAAGTACGAATTTAGAAAAATCAGTTTATTGTCCGTGTCTACACACTCAGAGGAGTGTATACTCCGAATTTCATGACTATAGTTGCGGTCATTTGGTTGGTACTAATTTTATCCCCTTTTTCTATTTTAACCCCAAAAAGTTCGAATTTAGAAAAATATGTTTATTTTCCGTGTCTACACAGTCAGAGGAATGTATACTCCGAATTTCATGACTCTAGCTGCGGTCATTTGATTGGTACTATTTTTATCTCCTTTTTTTCATTTTAACCCCAAAAAGTACGAATTTTGAAAAATCCGTGTATTTTACTTGTCTATGCAATCTGAGGAATGTATACACCGAATTTCATTATTCTAGGTACAGCCGTCTGGTTGGTACAATTTTTATCCCTCCATACCCATTGTATTTGTACCATTTTTATCCCTCTATTCCCATTTTACCGCTTAAAAGTACGAATTTGGAAAAAATACTTTTATATTATGTATCTACTCAATTAGAGGAATGTACACACCGAATTTCATGTTTCTAGCTGTTGTCGTTTTCCCATTCCCATTTCACCCCCTACAAATAAGAATCACTTAATGGTGCACGTTTTTGAGAAGAATACCAAATATCAAGCAAATATAAACCGACATATTCAAAAAACATGCTTAAATACGCTAAACAATTAGGGATTATTATGGGTATTTTTAGTCCTTGTGAGGGAAAAAATTTCCGATTTCGCCCCGTTTCAATCCCAACCGATCTACGATTATAAGACGCATTTATGAAAAATTTGAACGTTCTAGCTCCTTTCGTTTAGATGCTAGCGTGCTATCAACAGGCGGACATGGCTAGATCGTCTTAGAATTTTATGACGATCAAGAATATATTTACTTTATAGGGTCTCAGGTCGATATTTCAAGGTGTTACCCTCTACCTCCACCTGGAGGTGGAGGGTATACAAATATATAATTTTCCACTACCTACTTTTTTTCATTCTTCATTGCTTTTAAAACTTGTGTTGATAAATTACTGAAAAAATTATCATTCTGAAGATTTTTCACTGAAATTCTTGTTGAATTTGAAAAAAAATTGAAAAAAATTTAACCCTTCACTCAAACTCACACAGTCGATAAAAAAGATATCTCGAAACACTACTTTAAAATTTCAAAACAATGGATAAATGTAAACATTTCGAAAAATTAAAATAAAATAAATAAAATTATAAAAACTTTTAAATATCTAATCGGGCGATAACATAACACTTCAACACTTTAGAGATAAAAATTACCTTACAAAACTGTTAAATTGGTCATAACCCTAATTTTATTACAAAAAAATACGTAGACAATATTTTAATGTAAACAATACATACACAAACTTTTGAAACAATCCAAGCTGTCGAGGCCAAAAATCGTACCGCTTGAAATGGAATGACTCATAATCTTCCCTTCCAAAAGAAAACTATTTATATTTTTGTTCTTTTTTTGTTATGATGCCTTGTCTCACTATAAGAAGGAGATCAACATTAAAAAAATGTAAGGAAAATTTTTCAAAAGCATAGGTTTGTGTCTTAAGTCTTTCGATTGGAGTACAACTCTTTAGTTTTTGATGTATCGGGATTGTTTCATTATTTAAGAAACAAATAAATCAACTGTAATTAATATAGATGCTCAGGAATAAACAGCTCCTCATCGTCTCATTATTCTCAGGAGAAGATAATATAATATTTCCTTAATATGACGCATTTAGGATACCGATGGAAGGAAACTTGGTTCGATAAATATTCGAGAAGTGATGTGAAATTACTAAACGTAGTAATTTAACGATTCGTCCACTACTTAAATTCTAAATTTCTATTCTACACCTGTTTCCCTCACTAGCATTAATAAATGGCATACGCACTTGACCATCACGATTTTTCTTGTTGAGAATTTTACCATTACTTAGCTGCAATTCTTCGATGAAAAATAGCCATTTAGTTAAAACTTATTATTTTTCCAACATGACCTTAACATTTCTTCGCATGAGAAGAAATGTATGAGGAAAAGGCACCATAAAAGCGTTGGTCATGTGAACGTAGAGGGGACAGCCAAGCAAATTTTACAAAGATAAATTCATGCGGGGACAACGATAGGCAGGCAGGCGTTGGTTTTCACAAGCCTGCCTAACTATTTATTGTAGCCAAATTCAACAAGAAATTATAAAAAAAGAAATATAAATGTATGTTTGGAAAAATCAAAAACCATAAAAACCGGTTGCAGATGTTAAACAAAACCAAAAAAGATTCCATTTGACTTTTTTTTGCCTTGCTCATGGGTCGCCTTTAACAGCAGCCCCCAAAACAGCGGGTCATTACACCAATTGTTGTAGATGTCTACATACAAACCCATTTCGCATCTTCGAACGATGTCTTTGGGACTGCAGCTACTTTTTTCTTCGTTTCTAGAGAGCTCAAGCATAAATGAAAATATTCACACAGTAATGGATGGGCTGCCATGGAGGAGCAATTTAGCGTCGTTTCTTTGCCCACAATTTACCTAAGAAATAAACCAAGCCAAGCCAAACTAAACAGAATCGGCCGTGTAGGCAAGAATTACCAACGACAAACCCCAAACGACCGGTGGGGAGCAGAGACACAGAGTGGCAGAGGGAGAGAGAGTTCAAAATCTATTGGCCATAACTAAAGGAAATCGTATTCATTCAATGGATAAAGCGCTTTTTCTGCGGCTAACAAATGTTGAATAAAGCTGCTGCTGTTGCTGCTGCCACATCTTCTTTTCCCCGTATGCAAGGCTTTTGACCTACTGACTGTTCTTGGTAAAAGAATGGTGGTTGCTTAGTGGCCAGGCTTGCCTGCCTATTGCCATAACCACACAATCACATACACACACACCGATAACACGGCGGAGAAATGAAAATGCTGAATGTGCCAAACAAGAATTTACTAACCATAAAGTGTTTTTAGAGGCTAAAAGGCGTTAAGAATTAAACACTTGTTATTATTACCTACTTCTTGTGCGCTTCGCCAGCTCTGTCGTTGTGGGGTGGGGTGGCAGCGGCGGGACTTGTTGGTTGTGCCAACCAAAGATGACATCAATTTAGAATGTTGTTGATAAATTTCGAAATATATTACACTCTTTCCCCGGCAGCGTTAAATAAATTAAATAGCTTTGTGGTGTCTGGCGTGACAATCGATTTTCTCACGGGTTGGGACCAGGCGAGAGGCTCGAACAGGTGACACATGCACCGCACCGGCTACAACTTTCAACCGGGGAACTCTGTAATATTTTGTAGTTTTTGAAGAGAGCGTAATTATATGGACATGAAAAAATCAAACTTGTTTTAATTATCGAATGATTCAAGAGATTTGTACTTTTGATTGGAAACGATGCAGACTCAAGCAACTGATACTGTTTTTGGCCGTGGAAATAAATCATTTACAGACAAATTGATAATGGTATTGGGCAGATAAAAATCCCTGCCGAACAGTCATGCAGAAGCCCTACAGGAAAGAAATCTTGACAAATTGTTTTAAAATAGAAATTGAAAACGAATATTCAAATATCCAAGACTTATTTTATTTCAATGACATGTGAATAATAAACTATGGCAATGAGTTTAGGTTTAAAGAGGTCAAAAAAGAGTTAGTTTAAAAACACACTCATTGTTTTTATACCCTCCACCTCCGAGATGATGGTATACTCCATTCCATTTGTAACACCTTGAAATATCAACCTGAGACCCAATAAAGTATATATATTCTTCATCGCCATAAAATTCTAAGATGATCTAGCCATGTCCGTCCGTCTGTACGCTAGAATTTAAACTAAATGAGCTGGGACCTCCCTTTTTCTATAAATTCGTCTTATAGTCGTAGACCGGTTGGGATTAAAACTGGGCAAAATCGGCCGAAAGGGATTTCCCTCACAAGGACTAAAAATATCCATAATAACCAACCCCTAATATTTTAGAGTATTCAAACATATTTTTTCAACATGTCTGCTTGTGCTTACTTGATATTGGGTATGCGCATTCCCCCTATAACAAAAAACGTGCACCATAAAACGATTTTTATTCGTAGGGGGTGAAATGGGGCAAAAAGGGATAAAAATGGTACATCTCAAACGACAACAGCTAGAAACATGACATTCCTCTAATTGACTGGAAACATAATATAAAAGTATTTTTTCCAAATTCGTACTTTTAAGGGCTAAAATGGGAATAGAGGAATAACAAGTAAAAGGAATAACAAGTAAAGTTCGGCCAGGCCGAACTTTATATACCCTCCACCATGGATTGCATTCCACAGAGGTTGTCGGTTTTCGTAGAAGTGCAGTAATATTACAGGAAAATATAATTTTTTTAACATAGCCAAACCAAAAAAAAATACAAATATTGAAAAATTAATTTTATAAATAAATATAATATGTTAATTATTTCAAACCACGCTTATAAGGTAATGCTACCAATACGTCAATTCAAAAAATAAATATTCTTATATTTATATTTTCAAAAATATTTTCAAAGCCATAAATATTGGTAGATAGTGGGTGCTACAGTTGGTTGTATTTCCATTTTATTTTAATTCCAAAAGTACAAATTTTGAAAATCCTTTATCTCATGCACATATTGCAAAATAACCTAACTTCATTATTCAACCAAGTTTTGCCGTAAAAGAAAAAGTACGAATTTGAAAAAAAAATATTTTGCATACACCGAATTCCATGATTCCAGTTGGGCCCATTTGGTTGGTACCATTTTTACTCCCTTGACGATTCTACGCAATTAGAATTTCATCGTTCTAGCTGTAGTCGTTTAGTTGGTACTATTTTTATCCCTCTGTATCATTGTATCCCTTGAAAGTATTAATTTCTTAAAATTCTATATTTAATTTAAATTTCTATTTTCCGTGTCTACGCATCAGAGGAATGTATACTCCAAATCTCATGACTCTAGCTGCGGTCATTTAATTGGTACTATTTTTATCCCCTTTTTTTCATTTTAACCCCAAGAATTACGAATTTCGAAAAATCAGTCTATTTTCCGTGTCTACTCCGAATTTCATGACTCTAGCTGCGGTCATTTGATTGGTACTATTTTTATCCCCTTTTTTTCATTTTAACCCCAAAAAGTACGAATTTCGAAAAATCAGTTTATTTTCCGTGTCTACACACGCAGAGGAATGTATACACCGAATTTCCTTATTCTAGGTACAGCCGTTTGGTTGGTACCATTTTTATCCCTCTATTCCTATTTTACCCCTTAAAAGTACGAATTTGGAAACAAAATACTTTTATATTATGCATCTATTCTATTAGAGGAATGTACACACCGGATTTCGTTTTTCTAGCTGTTGTCGTTTAATATGTACCATTTTTATCCCTATGTTGCCCCATTTCACCCCTACAAATAAGAATCACTTTATGGTGCACGTTTTTGCTACAAGGGGAATGCGCATACCAAATATCAAGCAAATATAAACAGACATATTCAAAAATCATGCTTAAATAGGCTAAAATATTAGGCATTATTATGGGTATTTTTAGTCCTTGTGAGGGAAAAAATGTTCCCTTTAGGCCGATTTCGCACCGTTTCAATCCCAACAGATCTACGACTGTAAGACACATTTATGGAGAATTTGAACGTTCTAGCTCCTTTCGTTTAGATGCTAGCGTGCTTTCAACAGACGGACAGACGGACGGACGGACGGACATGGCTAGATCGTCTTAGAATTTTATGACGATCAAGAATATATATACTTTATAGGGTCTCTGGTCGATATTTCAAGGTGTTACAAACGGAATGACAAAGTTAGTATACCCCCATCCTGGAGGTGGAGGGTATAAAAAGGTGGAATGATGAATGCCAACAATGAAGAGGAGGTATCTGATATCTATGTTGAGGAGCTTGAGAGTTGCAGCTTTATAGAACTAAATGACACTCAGAATTAAAGATTTTTTTCTCAAATTCATTGCATTTATTTGGTATGTTGGGTAGATCTTGACCACCATCGTACAAAATAATTATAGAACCCATTTCTGATTATAGATAAAATTAACCTGAATGGGTTTTTTGGTTAGATGGGCTCACCTTCAAGTAGTCAATTAAGGAATCGTTTTAATGTACAGCATGCAAAATTTCTCGTCTGTAATATTTATATATTTGGTCTGATGTCCTACATTGATTCACAATATCTCGTTAATGTTACGAAGTAATTATTTCCCAATGGACCTTTGGCTGCGCTTTATTTTATATAGACAGTCGCATAACAGATGCATGACCGTCTATTCTTCATCTTCGTTATCGCAGCTATGGCAGTGATCGATGAATTGTAGCTTCATTCGTCTTGATACATGTCTTCTATTGAGATCAGAAGAGATCCGGCATGTATTTTATTACATATAGGCCAGATATGTCTTAATATTTCACAAGATCTACAGTAAAACTAACCAAATATTAATGTTTAAAATGAAACAACACCTTTACATAAATAAATAATAAATAAATAAATACAGCCCTCGGTCTAACAAACAAAAGACTTAAGCAACGAACTTTAGTTTTAATTGTTTTTCCCAAAACGACCAACAGTAAACCAACATCTAATTGGTTCAGTACTCCGCTTGCTCAAAATAAATATAAATAAATAAATTAAAATTTACATAACCCACTGTGTTAGCCTGGAGTAGCATGAAATCCACAAAATTGGCATAAACAACGGAAAACATATTGAAAACCTGTGGCTTTAGCCAGCCGCAATAGAAATCAGTTAAAACAATATTTATGCACAACAACGCATCCACAAGAAGCGACAAATAAAAGAAAAGAAAATATTTAAGAAGTCTTTCCAAAAACTACAAAGTGTTTTGAAACGAAAAGAGACCCTCAAACGGCAGAATCAGCAACCGTGCCAGTAGTTGATGAACAGGCAAATATTGAAGAAGGCAGTTAAGCATTTCATATGCATTTCAACAGGCTTTCTTTTGAGCTTTGAGTTCTTTTGTAATAAAAAAATTTCTTTAATTTTTTTCCGTAGCAGTCTCACCACTCAATGTTTATTGTTGTTGGCAAATTGCATGCTGCCTTGTGTGCCTTCATGGGATATTTATTTTGAGCGGCTACGGCGGTGGTGGAGGCTTGCGTCGCCTTGCCAGCCATAAAATAGGTGCCACATTAGATATTGACAAATTCTTTTGGCCTGCAGTGCAGCTTTTATTTATTTTTTTAACGGTGTTTCAGTCATAAAACCAGCTCACCGGAATAAAGAAAATGTTGTTATTCATCTCATCTCATTTCTTATGCAAAAATGCGTTTCATGGCTTTCAACAACTGCCACCACCAGCCAGCCAGCCACCAGCGCGGCAACCCTGTGGTGTGGGGATCCGTGTTGGCGCAAAAATGCGCACAGACGCCACCTACTTTTCGCCGAATGGCCAAAGCAATTTCCTAACAAAACGAACAACAAATCTGTTTCTCCTCTGTCCCCCCACCACGAGCTTCCATATTTTCCCGCTTAATTATGCAAAAAAAAAGAAATTGCTTATACCGGGCGTACGTACGCATTAGAGGAAGAGTTGCTATTTTATGACACCATAAACAGCCAAAGTGTTGCAGGCACACTTGTAAACCGTGGTCTCAAATGGGGGTACTGTCACAGTGGGACTCAATAAAATTCCCTAGAGGGGGGTGGGAGAAAATAATCAATTTTTAATACCTCGAACATCAATTCTAAACTCCCCCAATTTGGGCTCTCTACTTTAATTTCCACTTCTCTGTGCAGAGATGTTAAATTCCAGCTTAAACTTCTTAATTAATAATTATGTTAAACCAATTTTTATTTGCTTTCTTTATTCGTTTTAGATGAACCAGCTGTGCAAAGTATGCGGCGAACCAGCGGCTGGTTTTCATTTTGGCGCCTTTACGTGTGAAGGCTGCAAGGTAAGTTGTCTCCATGTCCACATATAATAAATTTTAGGACCTTTTTTTAGAGTTCCATAAAATTGGATGCTAGATTCGGGGAATTTGAAACATTTTCCCACACCTCAAAAAGTTGTTTATTATTCAACGATGACGAGAGGAATAATAAACAAAAGACTTAAGACACAAACAGTAGTTCATTTCTTGGGATTATGTAAAGTAAGCAGAGGAAATAAAATTCAGAAAATCTCTTGAGGAATTTACACACATAAGACTCGGGATAAGACTAATAAGTTTCGCTAGAAAGGAAGATCAGGGACCCACTGTGCTACACGAAAGAATGAAGTACAAAAAGTCTGTCTGTGGCTATTGTCGAGTAGATCAAGAAATTGTGATTAAAATTTCCCAGACTCCCCGAAAATCTTGAGTTAAGGGTAAAACCCCGGTTTTTCGGTTCTCCAGAAAGGAAGATCTAGGTCCAGCTGGCATATTGAAACAATAGATGACACTGTTCTACAAAAAAAAGAATGAAGTAGAAGTTGCGTTACTGACTGATTGACTGACTTTTAATTAAGCAGCGCCCAGACCAAACGGCTGAAGCCAGGATCATGAAATTATCAGAGTAGTTCCTAAAATATGACAGAGACGCGAAATAAGAAATTCGTACTTTTAGGTGCTGAAATGACACAAAAAGGGATAAATATCGAACCTTTGTCCTCAGTAAACGGCAGTAGCTAGAAACATGTGTGTTTTGTACTTACCATGCAGATGAGCTACAAAAAGGAATTTTTGGAATTTAGTACTTTTTTTGGGAGGAAAGAGACAAAAAGGGATAAAAATGGTACCAATTTAAGTAATGCAGCTATATTCGTGAAAATCGTTATAGACATTTCTCTGATAATGTAGACTAGCAACATAAATGGACTTTTCGAAACTTGTACTTTTAAGGGACGAGTGGGAAAAGGGATAAAAAAGTACCAATTAAAGTAAGGGCCGAGCGGGACCAAAAGGGATAAAAATGGTACTAATGTAAGTATTGCAGTGTTTCGGCGTGTACATACCACCGATCACGTAGATAGAAAAGATAAATTATTTTTTTGGAATTTGAACTTTTAAGGTGTGAGCGGCATAAAAAGGGATAAAAATGGAACCAAAAATAAATTATTGCAGCGTGAAATTTGATATGTAAATTCCCCTGACCATGTCGAAGCGCAGTAAAATTGGATTTTTCGACATTTGTACTGTTAAGGGCTGAGCGGGCCAAAAAGGGATATAAATGGTACCAACTAAAGTATTGCAGCTAGAATCGTGAAATTTGATATGTAACTTCCTATCACCACATAGAAGAGCGTGGGACAAAAAGGGATAAAAAAGGTACAAAATTAAGTATTGCAGCAGTAGTCGTGAAATTTGTTGTGTAAATTTCTCTAACAACGTAGAAGCGAAATCTAAATGGCCTTTTCGAAATTTGTGGTGGTGCGAGTAAGAAAAAGGGATAAAAATGGTACCAATTTAAGTATTGACAATGTAGAAGTGTAATCTAAATGGTTTTTTTTTTCGAAATTTGCACTTATTAGGGGTGAGCGGGACAAAGAGGGATAAAAAGGGTACCAACTGAAGTATTACAGCTGGAATCGTGAAATTTGCTAGGTAAATTCCTATCACCACATAGAAGCGCAATGTAAATGCATATTTTTACTTTTAGGGAGTGAGCGGCACAAAAAGGGATAAAGATGGTATGAACTAAATTATTGCAGCTGGAATGATGAATTCCTCTGACCATGTAGAAGCACAGAAAAATCGGATTTTTCCATATTAGTACTTTTAAGGGGTGAACTTGACAAAAATGGATAAAAATGGTACCAACTAAAGTAGTGTAGCTAGAATTGTGAAAGTCGGCGTGTACATTCCTCCGACCATGACCAAAATTGAACTTTTAAGGTCCGAGCGGGACAAAAGGGGATAAAAAAATTACAAACTAAACTACTAGAATCGGGAAATTTGGTATATAAATTCTTCTCACAAGCGCAATATAAATGCATTTTTATACTTTGAGCGGGCGAGTGGGACTAAAAGGTACAAAATGGTACCAACTGAAGTATTACATCGTGAAATTTGGTATGTAAATTCCTCTGACCATGTAAAATGCACAGTAAAATTGGATTTCCGATATTTGTACTTTTATGATGAGCTTGGGACAAGTGGGAATAAAAATAGTACATATTTAAATGTTGCAACTATAGTCGTAAAATTTGGCGTGTAAATTCCTCTGACAACGTAGAAGCGCAATTTAAATGGATTTTTTTTCAACAAAAAAGGAATAAAATTGGTACAAAGTAAAGTATTGCAGCTAGAATCGTGAAACTTGGTATGTAAACTCCTCGCAGCACTTAGAAGCACAATATAAATGCATTTTTGTACTTTTTAGGGCGAGGTGGACAAAAATTTGTTCCAACTAAAATATTACAGCTAGAATCGTGAAAGTTGGTATGTAAATTACTATCAGCACATAGAAGCGCAATATAAATGAATTTTAACACCTTTAACGGGCGAGTGGGACAAAAAGGTTTAAAAAATGTACAAAAATCATTCTAGTTCACATTTCTCATTATTTTACGAGTTGAGGTCCCATAAAAATATTTAAAACTCGTGAAACCAGATGAAAATGGTAAAAAAATCATGGCGACCATTTTAATAAAAACAATCCCCAATTTTGGAACACAGTTTCCCCACATTGGGAATTTGGATATTTTTCTGGAAAACATGAAAAATGTAGTAATTTTTCATCGCTTTTAACATTTTGACGAATTGTTGTTTGTATGTATAGTTGGTCTGTTATGTTGTATGTCTTGTCATTTATTTTGGTTTAAGACCATAGGTTGTGCTGAAGTCTGCAGCAGAACCCAAAAATTAGCAAAAATTGACGAATTTTAAGTATTTTTATTAGGGTTGAATTATTAAAATAATGAGGATTTCAACTGGAATGACCAAAACTTGTATTTTTTAAATTAGCATCAATAAAAACTTCAATAACTCAATCAATTATTAACGGACTTTTAATAACAAAACGGCTTTTAACTCCTTACTAAATGTGTCATTTAAATGAATTTACAATTGGCTAGTCGACCAAATCAAATATTGTGCAAAAACATTGCTAAAATTGAAAAATTACTAAAAATTGTTTTAAAGATTGTGTTTACTGGACAAAATCACACATATTTCTTCAGTTTTCTTAAATGAACTATATATCTAACGAAATCTCCAGGTTTCTTCTTCTTTAAATCCCATGAGAAAGTGAAAATCGGTGGATAACCAACTATGTTACAGGTTTATAAGTTTGCAACGGTACGAAAACCCGGTTTTTTGTCCGAAACTTTAGATTTGGAGGTGTGTGCGAAATTTCAAATACATATTCTTGTTTTACTCGACAATACCTAGAAGAAAACTAATATCACTTTTCAGATTTGTCTGCTGCATTTTTTGTTGTAGCCCAGTGCAACCTTTATATGAAGGGCGCTTAAGAAGATGTCTATAAGAAGTGAGTGCTCTGATCACCTACTTTATTCTGCGGTGGAATTATTAACTTCATTTGTCAGTGCTAATCCCTGGAAAACTTAGCAAAATTAG
Source organism: Polietes domitor (assembly GCA_947397865.1). Classification (NCBI taxonomy): domain Eukaryota; kingdom Metazoa; phylum Arthropoda; class Insecta; order Diptera; family Muscidae; genus Polietes; species Polietes domitor. The sequence goes on along the minus strand of OX377621.1, from coordinate 168,950,611 downwards.
CCGTTCCGACCCTGTTGAAACTGAAAGTCCCTTTTTTAGTGAATACACCGTGTGTGAATTTTACATTTATTTTATTGCTCTGGAGCAATATAATAAGCATGTGTAACTAGAGATCGTGTGTAGAAAAACTGTGTACTAACTTTTTCATTTGGTGATCAATTGTCCTTTCAACAGAACTTTTACTTTCTAAAGGAAGAATATGTTTGCATAATTTATTCCCCTACTTTAACGAGTCATACAGATATGATATGGATATCAAATGAAAGAGAAGAATACCTATTAAAAACATTTTAAATATATTGCTTTCATATATATTAGTTTAGTATTAACAACAATTTCAATTTTACCCCTTATTTATTTTGTTTATTCATCTTTTACTATTTAAAAGAGAAAACTTGAAATTGTTGTTAATGCTAAACTAAAGCAGATAGAGGCATGACATTTTTAGTGTTTTTAACAGACATTCTTCTCTTTCATTTGATACCCATATCATCATTGTATAGCTCTCGAAAGTGGGAAAAGAAATTATCAAGGCAAATATATTCTCCGGAAATTACAAGTGCTGTAGAAAAGATCACCACATGAAAAACTGAGTACTCAGTTTTTCTACATATTTGCCTTAGTTTCATATGTACATGGTCTTGTTCAAGTCCAAAAAGTTCTGCCGAAATTATAACATACAATTTATTGAATGATTGCCCCTACGGGGATGATTCTGGGATTGTTTATTATTTTATGAGGTTATAAAGGGTGATTTTTTAGCTATTATCTTTTTGGCAACACTGATTTAAACAGCTGACGCACGTTTCGTTTTTTGTTTCACTGTCAAACATCTTCAGTTTGGTCCATAATTTAACCATGAATCGTCATACAAACGAACAACGCTTGCAAATTATTGAATTTTATTATCAAAATGCGTGCTGTGTTAAGAAAGTTCATCGCGCGCTTCCATGTTATGGTCTATTACGGGCTATTGTGACTAAATTTCGCACCAAATTTACATTGTTGGACATGAAACCACCAACACGCTTACGTAGAGTGCGAACTGAAGAAAATGTCGTAGCTGTATCGGCCAGTGTTAATGATGACCATCAATTATCGATTCGTCGCCGTTCGCAGCAATTGGGCCTCTGTTACTCAAAAACGTGGAATTGCCAAAATTGGACTAAGCGGATGGACCATTTGAGGCGAGTCAAGGTCAACATTTGTATGAAATAATCTTCAAACATTAAATTATATGGACCGTACTATCGATTCAAATAAAGATTTCATGCATTTTTCTGAATTGTATGTGTTTTGTTTTTTGAAAAACTTTCCTATAGCTTTTAAAAAATCACCCTTTATATACTCTAGGGTTTTATTTACCCTATATTACGTGTCATTTCTACTACTCTGTGGCTTTTCTTTCAAACTTCCAAACTTGCTCCTGTTCCCTGAAAAAGAAGATTTTCTAGTTGATCTCCTGATCACATCAATATTCTTTTCAGAAGATCTCTTTTTATTTCTGAGTAACTGAGCACTCAAAGTTTCACTTCATCTTCGAAACGTCTTCTTTCCCAACGCCGAAAGTAAGACATCCATACAAAAACTGAAATGATTCATCAATTGTTCTCTTTAAGCGCTGCATGCATGTTTCTGCCATTGAAACATTAATCAAGGACTTAGTCATTTGCTGTTGCTGTTGCTCTCAATGGCCAAAGTTTCCCATGAAAATCGTCTATTATGCCACATGAATCAATATTTTGCTATTATTTGCTGTTGTTATTGTTATTGGTCTTGCGGGGCGAAAAATTCTCACACTTTTTTGTTTAATGATACATCTTGTGGACGACGAGTGAGACAAAAATCACCATAAAAAGTTTGCAAAAAAGCAAAAAACTTTTACTTTTTTTTGGCGCTACAAAGAAACCAAAACGAACATGTGCGAAATCCCACAACCAGCAAAAATATTAAATACAAATCAATGGTTTTGCGGCCAAACGAAGTGAGTACAACGAAGTACCACGAACGGTGGTGGGGACGAGCAGAGTGGAGGAGCGGTGGGGTGGTGGTGTGAGTACAACAACGAACCAACGAAATCACTAAAGAATCGCGGACAAAAGTAAATCGATTTTTAATTAACCCACCAAAGAAAGAGCACATCAAAATTATAACTTATCAAATGATGGGAACAAAATTTGACTTGTTTTGTTAGTGTGTACTCGGTCCATGTGTACCTTGGAGTGAATGATAGCAGCCAAGTCAAGCCAATGGACCAAATGAATTGATGATTTTTTTTTTCAGATTTTTTTCTATCGTTAGATGTGGCAAAAAGTCGGATGTGTTGTTTGTAGATGATCTCCATTGAATTTGAAATAATAATAATAAAATATAAATGTATATGTATATGAAAATGCAGTCAATCAATATAAAATTACACACATATTAGATGAGTTGGCAGAAAACGCGAGACACATCATCAAACGATCCCTGGCATAGAAACAGCTCGCGAGAGAGCCAGAGAGTTGGCTAGAAAAAAAAAACAATAACAATAACTATGGCCACAACAAGTATTGATTTAGTTTTTCTATAAAGAAAAGTTCAATGTTTAACAATGAAGATCAATGAAAATCGATTGTGCTGCCTCCTCAGCACAATTCACACAATCGGCCGCAGCCGAAGCCGGGGGCTTGTCGTTCAACGTTGTTGTCCATGTGACTTGTGGAGCAGCACACAATCACAATCAAACTAAACTGAAACCTCAGATGATTTGGCAAAAATCGAGCTTTTTTTTCTAAGCGAGAGATCTAAATATGAATTAGTTGAAAAGAAAGAAAGAAAAAAAACTGCCAACATTTTGATTCTTTTTTTTTTTGCTCCAACTCAAAATCTCAACAATATGCGGTTATTCATCATCTGTTGGCGAACAATAACGCTATAAATTAGTTACGCACATTTTGTAATTGAAGCTTAAATCGTTTATTAATGTAGCCCCCCTCACCACTCTTTCCAACAGTGTGCTTCTTTCGATAGGTTGGGGGGGGGGAATTTGTTTTAGTTTTTCATTCAGTTTTACTGTCGATTCACCTTTGGGTTATAGCCCAAAGGCCACAATGGGTTTATCACTTAGAAACGGTTGTTAGTGGCGGTAATATGGGTAGCCAGAGTTCAGTTTAAAGAAAACAGGTTCAACACCACTTCAGTCATCAGCAGCACCATCATCACCGTAGTGGCTATGAGTAGTGCTACTGTGCTGGTTTTTTTTCTGAAAAAATGAATGAAATAAAATAGATCTAACGAAAATTGTTATTAATGGTATATGTTTTGCAGGAAACATACTTATATACCGATGATTCTGGTATAGAAAACCTAATTAAGGTCACTTATGCGTATCAATTGAATTCTTGCCAAATATATTGGCAAGTAGTTTGAAATTTCATTCACACATATATTTAAACTTCCGGGATGTTTAATTTTAATATAAAACAAGTAAAAAAGGGCGTTAAGTTCGGCCAGGCCGAACTTTATATACCCTCCACAATGGATTGCATTCCTCAGAGCCTGTCGATTTTCGTAGTGTAGTAATATTACAGGAAAATACAAATTTTTTAATGTAGCCAAATCAAAACAAATACAAATATTGAACAAATAATTTTATAAATAAATATAATATTTTTATTATTTCAAATCACGCTTATAAGGCAAGGCTACCAATACGTTTATATATCGAAATAATACTTCATACTTATAACTATATTTTCAAAAAGCTTAAATGCCATAAATATTGGTAGATAGTGGGTGCTACAGTTGGTTGTATTTTCATTCTATTTTAATTGCAAAAAACCATTATCAGACGTACATAATGCAAAATAACCTAACTTCATGATTCAACCAATTTTTTGCCGTAAAAGATAAAAGTACGAACTTGGAAAAATATTTTTATTTTGCGTGTCTATGCAGTCAGAGGAAGAGTAGGACTTTATAAAATCTCATCATTCTAGCTATAGTTGTTTAGTTGGTACTATTTTTATCCCTCTGTACCCATTCTATCCCTTGAAAGTACGAATTTGTTAAAACCCCTTTTATTTTCCGTCTCTACGCAGTCAGAGGAATGTATACACCGAATTTCATTATTTGGTACTATTCAACCATTTCATTTGGTTGGTACTATTTTTATCCCCTTTTTCCATTTTAAACCCAAAAAGTACGAATTTCGAAAAATCAGTTTATTTTACGTGTCTATGCAATCAGAGGAATGTATACATCGAATTTCATTATTTGGTACTATTCAACCATTTCATTTGGTTGGTACTATTTTTATCCCCTTTTTCCATTTTAAACCCAAAAAGTACGAATTTCGAAAAATCCTTATATTTTACGTGTCTATGCAATCAGAGGAATGTATACACCAAATTTCATTATTCTAGGTGCAGCCATTTGTTTGGTACCATTTTTATCCCTCTATTCCCATTTTACCCCTTAAAAGTACGAATTTGGAAAAATACTTTTATATTATGCATCTACTCAATTAGAAGAATCTACACACCGAATTTGGTGTTTCTAGCTGTTGTCGTTTAATATGTACCATTTGTATCTCTTTTTGCCCCATTTCACCCCCTACAAATAAAACTCATTTTATGGTGCATGTTTTTGTTATAGGGGCAATGCGCATACCCAATATCAAGTAAGTACAAGTAGACATATTGAAAAATCATGCCTAAATACTCTAAAATATTAGGGATTACTATGGGATTTTTTAGTCTTTGTGAGGGAAAAGTTTTTCCCTTTGTGACGATTTCGTCCAATCAATCCCAACCGATCTACGACTATAAGACGCTTTTTTATAAAATTTGGACGTCCGAGCCCCTTTCGTTTAGATGTTTGCGTGCTTTCAACAGACGGACAGACAGACGGACGGACATGGCTAGATCGCCTCAGAATATAGGGTCTCAGGTCGATATTTCAAGGTGTTACAAACGGAATGACAAAGTTAGTATACCCCCATCCTGGAGGTGGAGGGTATCAAAATCAAAATTTGTATACAAAAACTTTGTGATTTGTATACCCTACACCACTTCGTGGGCTAGGGTATTATAAGTTAGTTTCGCGCCAAATGTTTGTAACAAGAAATAATCGAGCTAGACCCACCTTTAAGTATATCGATCGGCTTAGAATCACCAGCTGAGTCGATTTAACGATGTCTGTCTGTCCGTCCGTCTGCTGTCCATCTAAGCTTGTTCGCACTCTACAGGTCGTCCAGAAGTTATTTTTTCTGGCCAAGGACCATCGGTATTGAATTTGGAGGAAATCGGTTCAGATTTAGATATAGCCCCCATACAAATGTCGCTCCCGATTTCACTTTTTCCGCCCTATAAAGCACATATAGTACCCGATTTTCTTCAAATTTGACTTAACACCTTATAATCAAACTAGAAATACCTGTGGCGAAAGCGGGTTAGATCGGTTCAGATTTAGATATAGCCCCCATACAAATGTCGCTCCCGATTTCACTTTTTCCGCTTCAGAAACCACATATTGTACCCGATTTTCTTTAAAATTGGCACAACATTTTATAATAGAACTATAAACACCTATGCAGAAAGTGGTTTTTAAAAGAGCTATATCTTTTTAACGAGTAATCAGAAAAAAACTCAGGGGGTGTTTTTTAGTTGCTACTAAAAATGTAAACAAATTGAGGAAATCAAAAATATTTTTTTAACTGTCCGATTTGTCGTGGAATGCCCCATATACACTATATTCTTGATCGAATTTTTGAAGAAAAAAAAAACACAACACAAGTATGAAATGCAAAAAAATATATACGGGAAATATTTGGGCGTTTTTAGAAACGTTTAGCTCTCAGACGGCTTGATCTAATATGGTTAATATATTATTCACTTTTGATTGATCTTTCAAATCGCCTGAAATTTATGCCTGCTTATGTGTTAGAAAATCAAATCGTTAAGATTCTTGGTATAGGAACCATATCTGGACAGATGTGATTCACTAATGAATATTTTCACTCTTTGCCGTTCCTGTTCCAACAATTACTCTTCGAAATTGTTAAAATGTTTAAAAATCGTTTTCTGTTGGAAAATTTGTTTCGAGCTACGAATTATTTGCAGACGAAATAATCTCCAACCAAGCGATCTCTGTTCTCTCAAGTTGGGGAATTTCGCGAATATCCAACAGACAGGCCAATTTGCGTTGATTGGGCTTAGAGTGGAATGGGATCTAAATTTTGGTAAATAAATCATCTTCAGTGATGATTTGGTTCAACAGATTCGTCGATGCTTATGGGCCCTTATTCCAAATTTAAACATCAGCATTGATACAAGTTTTCCTTATTTCGATCAAGTATTTTTTACGAAGAAAATGTATTTTTGTTATTGGAAAATTAAATTATTACCGATATATTTCCATTTCGTATTCCTCCACTGTGCTTATTAACGTGATGGAGTAGTCATACCAGTGTACAAACTTATTGAGTTTTTAGTTTGTAATTTTTTTCCACTGTGTCTAAATTAAGGTAGCTATAATAAAAATACCAACTGGCTATTACTTTCAATACTATATGGTGTTAATTTTCAAATAATAATTGCAATTCCCTTCCAATGAAGAGACGGAATCTCACACCAAAACGTTCTTAAATATTTAGTTCATTTGTTTAATTTAATGCTGGCATAAATGTAAATGGCACAATAAATATTAATTAAACCAACATTGTACAGCAACAGCTACAAGCAAGCAAGCGCTGGAACACACGCTGGCGGGCTGGCTGAAGTAGTGAAAAACGCCAAAAGGGGGCAGGTTAGCTGGTAGCAACAGCAGCAGTGGCAATGGCAGAGTGGTACTTAAGACCATGAAGTGAACATGTGTTACTTTATAAACAGCTACCATAACAAATGATGATGGCTACCACTACAAATACAAATAAAATCTTTAGTGTGTGGTGGTGGTGATGATTTGGAATCAAAATACTAAACAAGAAATCTTTATGGCATTCGCATTCGGTAAATATAAGAAAAAGTCAAGGTCATTTTCAGTCATCTTCGGTGGGTACATCAAATCATCAGCAGCATTTAAGAGCAAAGCGAACAAATGAACGTGAGTTGTGGCATTAGCCACAAACCCAACAACTTCTGTGCTGCCACCAAGAAAATCACTGTCATTGTTATGCAAAGCAACAAAAGCCAGTGCGGCTTTAGAATAGCATCGAATGGAAATAAAATGATGCTTTCGACTAGAATTGATATTTCTCAGTTGGACTGACTGGCTGGCTGGTGAGCTAGAGCTCAACTGGTGGTGTTGCCATTTTAATCTGGAAACTCATTTACGTTTGAAATTATAATTAAATTTAATTAATTTTTAAAAATTGTAAATCTAATGTAAATTTATGTAAATGCTAACACTTGTAAACCGTGGCAATTTACAAAACGCTCACCTAAACAGCAGATTAATGTAAGCAGCATTTAGCGGCTCAGCATCCCGCTGCTTACCGGGGGCTTCTTACAATGTCTAGAAGGGAAAAAAGAGAGTGTGCGCATTGTGATTACAGCCAGCTGAACGCTTGTAATTAATTATAATTACGTTTTAACATAAGGGAAAAAACAGGCCTATTAAAGCAGCTTTAAACAGCAGCAGCGAAGCGTTGAAATGGATGGTTATACGGCTGGTTGGCTGGATGCTTGGCCATTACTTTGTCCATGTAATTATAACGAAATTATAGGTAATGCGAAATACAAATGAAACGGTTAAGAAAGTGTTGGAGGGGGTATTTAACTTGCTTCAGCTTTAGCTTCAGCTTTTTAAAATGTAATTTTGCACACACTCACTTACCGAAACTTAAGTCTTAAAGTGCCAAATAATTAATGGCCAAAACTATTTGTACTCGCGCCTGAAAAGGTGCTCCATTTTTCGGCTATTGCCACCTTTGGCCATTAAGTAAATGAAATTTTGTTTTTAAGGCGTTCCTAGTGTTGTTGTGTTTTTTGTTTAATTTATTTTTTTTGGTAGCCAAAAAGAGCTAAAATGAAATCTGAAAGTACCAATTAAATGGTGATTTGGCTGGAGATCTAATGAAAAGATTTTGCATTGAGGATGGCCCCAAGGAAAGTGGAACGAAGGGGGCAATAAAGGGGTTTAAAGAAAAAATTAACACAGAAGACAAATGTTTTTTAATGGTTTACTAAATTATAACATTAAAATTAATTATATTCATACAAATATATAATATTAGTTTACTAATTTATCCGAAGGATTTGTATAATATTTTCTAATGTATTTAGTTGTCCTTAACTCGAAAACTATATTAAAATTTCTTTAATGGATATTCTTCAATTTTCTACAAATTAAGACTTTTCGATTGGAACAGAGAAGTGACCTGATAATTCTGAAAGGGTGTGATGAGTAGACAATTTTTTGCAGAATAAACTTTTATTTTTACAGTGGGCCAAAATTTTCGTTTTTTGGTCGAAGAGAACATATAAAAGTGTTGTAAGTTAAGTTCATATAAAGTGTAAGAGTTCTCATAGTCAGAATTATAATGTGAAATTTTATGAGGATCAGTTTTGTGGAAGATTTTAACCCTCTAGCTCCTCTCTTTATGGGTCACATTGACCCTTTTTTCAAAAATTTTTCGTTAGAGTGGGCCATGCAACATTTTAAATTTGAACTACCGATTACTTCGACTTTTAAAGGTAGAATAACATTAATTTTAATTTTCAGGTTTATGTTGGACATTTTTTCGAACAAAATTGGGAAATATTAAAAACTTATTTCCAAAATAGTGAGTCTTTAGAGCAAACTGTAAGAAATTTACCAGGAAAATTTTTGTGTTTTCAGATGAAGCTCATTTTCATCTCGCTAGCTATGTCAATAAGTAAAATTGCCGCATATGGGGTACAGAGAAACCAGGCGTGACTAATGAGAAGGCAATGCTTCCACAAAGAGTCACTGTTGGGTGTGGATTTTGTGTTGGCGGCATCATTGGGTCATGTGTCGGACAATTGGGTTGCTCGGATGAAGTACTGCCAAGCCCGTCATATGGTCGTATGAATCATATTGTGTTCTATTATTAAATGACAAAGTTCAACTTAAAAAAAAAAACAGAAATTTGAAAAAATGATCAGTACTTTTTTATAGTCGATTCTAATTTAAATTTTTAAATGACTCATCCTGTATAACATATTCTGATGTATTTTGCTTTCTTAATTCGCAAACGATATTTTTTAATTTTATATTTTTTTTGCTTTCTTAATTCGAAAACGATGTTTTTTAAATTTTATAGATGTTCTTTTTTTTAATTTCTCAATTTTGTAGCGTGAAATCAGAAAACAAAAAAAAAATATATATTTTCCATAACCTGCTTTTTCTTTGTCTTTAAACCTTGTGTTAATAAACTACTGCAAAAATTATCATTTTGTTGATTTTTCACTGAAATTCTGATTGATTTTGCAAAGAAAAAAATCGAAAAATTAGTCAACAAAAATACAACTCATCATTTCACCACTTCCAAACTCATGTAGTCACTAAAATAGACATCTAAGGACACTGCTTTAAAGTTTCAGAAAAATTAATTAATTTAATCATTTCGAAAATAAAAATAAAATTTTAAAAACTTTAAAAAATATAACGCGGCTATATCACTTCACTTCAATATTTGAAAAGTAATTGCAATTGCCTTCAAAACAAGGTATAGTACATTAAAATCGGTCAATTATTTTAGTAGTTACAGGCGATTGAATTATCACACCATTTAGAAATTTTTTTTACTAGTGAAAAAAGAATTCTAATTATATTTCCAAAAATACTTATACATAATTTTTATGAGAAGAATATATGCACAAACTTTCGAAAAAACTCCAATCTATCGAGGTCAACAATCTTACCGTTAGGCATGCAATGACTTATATATTGTACTATTATTTTGGTAGTAAATACAAGACCGGTTTTTCGTTAAATAAAAGGTAATTATAATGGGATTAAGAAATAATTATATGTTATTAAGAAACAGTTGACTCACCACAAAAATGTTCTTTTTATTAACTTTTTTTTTGAAAATGCTATAAACAAAACTACTGAATATTTTCTCAAATTTATTTTTTATTTGAAAGTACAATCCTTCCGATTATTAATGGAAAATAATTTCATTCAAATGGCTGCTGAGGGCACGCCACAAATAACAGATGGCGGACCCTTTATGAAGTTCTATGCAATTTAACTTACCAATAACAACTTATTTAAACCATTATAAGGAGGTAATTATTTCATACTTCAAAATAATAAAGGGCGTAACAAGCTGTCATTGCCAGGTAATGCTAAAAATAACGAGGTGTCATTACAAAGGTTTTGCTGGGCAGTGCCAAATATGAAGTCAGTGAGTATTTCTGGAATTTACAAAGGCTTTTATTTCACCTCTGCTGGTGATAGTTTTTTTGGAGTGTGCAGAGTTAAAAATTGTAAAAAATATATATATTTTGAAAAGATGAATTGCTGCTTTGCCTTTCAGTGGTATTATCGTAAACTAATTATTATTCCTTTGGTAGTACTCGCATGCATTCCAGACAACTTCAGTTGTTCGTTAGAAAAATGTTGCAAAATATAATTTGAAGAATTATCCAAACCTCCAGGGGAGAAAGTTTTTTCGAATATACGAATTTTACAAGAATTTATAATGTAAAAGACATATCCGAATGTAATTAGAGAATAACATATTTATTATTGAAGTTGCTTCCAAGAACCCATAAGAACCCAAATTAATTAATGTGGTTTTCAACTTACTTTATATATATCACCATATATCGACATCAGGGTGGATACTTCACAGAAAATCCCAAAATTTAGTTTTCGTCTGCGATCAGTGGCTTTTCAAAACACAAATCGGACCTTAAATGTGAAAGATATTGTAATTTATAAAAATCCATCAAACATTGCTCTAAAATCATAACAGGCAGTGATAAAGGCGACATGTTTTGAGGCAATGCTAAAACAAACTAAAGATTAATTTTAGTTGTAAATTTCTATAAATATATGTCGTTTTAATTAATTCTATTATAAATATATTTTTTTTTAAGATTATGTTGAACACAATAAAAAAAATAACAATAACACAGTCTATATTACACTTGATGACATACATCTGAAACTATAGATGAAATAGAGTTAATTGGCGTTTTTAGTTTTTCATTTTCTCATTCTGTTGCCCCTTAAAAGGATTTCCTTTTAAGTCCTTTTAAGGATTACAAATTTCAAAATTGTATACAATTTTTCAAAAATAATTTTTAATACTTATTTGCACCCTATGACATTGGTATAAATACCAAATTAAAGAAGAAAATATGTGCTATAAAAACCTTAATATTTCAAGCTCTTATCTGTATTAGTTTAATATTAACATCGATTTAAAATAGTGCCTCTAAAAAGCAAGATATGAATAAACTAGAAAAACTAAAGGGGTAAACTTGAAATAGATGTCAATGCTGAACTAATACAGATAAAAGCATGATATTTGAAGTATTTTTAATAGATGTTCTCCTCTTTACTTTGACACTAATATCATTATCATAGGTCGCCAACAAGTATGTAAAATAAATTTTTGAAAAATTGTCTCCTTTGGAAGTTTGTAGTCCTGTGAAGGGGCAAAAGGATGAGGAAATGAAAAACTAAAAACGACAAGTAATTCCATTTTGCCTACAGTTATATACGTATATCATCCGTGTAACAACTTTTTTTTTAAAATTGTCGTACGGTGGAATAGGCTAAAAAATTTCTTTTTTAAATATCCCAATTTCTATTGATATTTTTTTATATAAAGGGTGATTTTTTAGCTATTATCATTTTGGTCACACTGGTTTAAACAGCTGACGCACGTTTCGTGTTTTGTTTCACTGTCAAACATCTTCAGTTTGGTCTATAATTTATCCATGAATCGTCTTACAAACGAACAACGCTTGCAAGTTATTGAATTTTATTATTAAAATGCGTGTTAAGAAAGTTCATCGCGCGCTTCTATTTTATGGTTAGTTTAATCGACCCACTGAAGCGGCTATTCGGGCTATTGTGACTGAATTTCGCACCAAATTTACATTGTTGGACATTAAACCACCAACACGCTTACATAGAGTGCGAACTGAAGAAAATATCGCAGCTGTATCGGCCAGTGTTAATGATGACCATCAATTATCGATTCGTCGCCGTTCGCAGCAATTGGGCCTCTGTTACTCAAAAACGTGGAAATGCCAAAATTGGACTAAGCGGATGGACCATTTGAGGCGCAGTCAAGGTCAACATTTGCATGAAATAATCTTCAAACATTAAATTATATGGACCGTACTATCGATTCAAATAAAGATTTCATGCATTTTTCTGAATTTTATGTGTTTTTTTTGAAAAACTTTCCTATAGCATTTAAAATATCACCGTTTATATATTATATCTACTGCTTTATTATGTTCGGTGACTTATAGTGAAATTCGACGTAGAATATTTTTTCCATTCACACCATACCCCAAAAAGGCAGTTTTGTGGGGCAGTTTTGCATCAAATCGGAAAAGGTGCGAAATTAACCCCTGAAAGAATTCTAAGTTTTGACTTATTTTTGTTATTTATGTTAAGTTTTGAGTTTTGCTGTATTCGGAGACTCATAGTAGAATTTTATGGCAATTTTTTTTTTTTGTAGAACATTTTGACCCTCGCAACCGCTGTTTTAGGGGTGATTTTTACCTTTTTGTAAAAAGGGGTCAAAAAGAGACCAAAAAGACCCCTATATTGAAGAGCTAGAGGATTAAAGTGTTGCACAAAAATGTTGCTCGTGGTCTTCTAAATAATATTGCTGAACACATCCTATACTTAAAATGAAAGGGCCACAAGGTTTCCTATGTCGATTCATTATAAGAATCTGTTCAAGGGAGGAAATATTGACAATTTGCACAAAAGGCACCAAAAAGACCCCTATATTGAAGAGCTATAGGATTAAAGCGGTCCAAAAAATTTCCCTTGTAGTGTTTTAAGTAATATTGCCCAACACATTCTATACTTAAAATGAAAGGGTCACAAGGTTTCCTATGCCGAGTCACCCACCTCTAAAATGACCGCCACAATCAAACGTTCAAAACGCCAATACACGTATATTCTATATTTGTTAGCCCCTCAATCAGAATTCGTTGTCAGAACTTTGTTATTTTCAAAAAAAAGTTTAATTTTGTTCCACAGTGTTATCAGATAGCATAGAAAACATATAGCTCTTGTTCCTTTCCGAAATTGGGACCATGTATTCTATTGAGACTAAGATGTTGAAAAATCCCCAAAGTTTGTGTATCACTTATAAAATGCAAGATTAATAAATAAACTAAGTTTCCAAAGCTTTAAACGATTTTCTTATAACATCACAAGTTTGTGTCTTAAGTCTTTTGTTTTTCAAGTGATTGCTGGCATGTCACTCTAAGGGCAACAAAGAAGATTACTTTTAATTTTATTTTAATGAAATGTTTACTTTATAATATTTTAATATTACCCTCAACTAATTCCCCCCATTTTCTCTTCCATTCCAGTCCTTCTTTGGCCGCACCTACAACAACATCTCAGCCATAGCCGGTTGCAAGAACAACGGCGATTGCGTGATCAACAAGAAGAATCGCACGGCGTGCAAGGCATGTCGTCTACGCAAATGCCTGCTGGTGGGCATGTCCAAGAGCGGTTCACGCTATGGTCGCAGATCGAATTGGTTTAAAATCCATTGCCTGCTGCAGGAGCAACAGTCGGGAACGGGGAGCCCTACACAAAATGTCACCAATAATGCAAATAGCAATTTGGAACAGCTGGCGCGACTGCATCAGATACATGCCCGCCAAACGTATCAGGATAAGACGAATCCCTGCATTAAGTCAGCCATGGGCGCCACAACACTGAGTATACCCGGCTCCAATAATAACAATAGCAACAGTGTTGCGGGGCATACGGGGAATAGTTTGAGCAATTTTCTCAATCCTGCCAAATTTTTCAATGGCACTGAAGCCCTCAACAACAACATTAACAACAACAGCAGCAACAAAAGCCACAACGAATCCCGCCTTAGCGATACCCCCAGCGACTCGGGAGCCTCCTCGGCCGGAGATCCCACCGATGATTGCACCAGCTCGGCTAGCCTGCGGCATCACCACCATCATCATCATCACCATCATCATGCCTTGATCAAGGCCGAGAGGAATTGCAACTCGGCCCACCAGTCCCTGGACAATGGCAATGGCGAGGAGGATTCCGATGAACGGGAACGAAGACGACAACAATTTCTGCAAATCTTTCGTAGTCATTCGGAGCCGCTGCACAGTCCCTTTGCTCCGTTCGCCTTTACGCAACTACCACCGCCCACTACAGCGGTAACGGCGAGTGCTGCGGCGGGTTCACCGCCCGCATTTATGTTGCCTGCCTTGAAGAGTCAAGAAGATTTCTTGAAAGTGGAGGAGGTGGAGGTGCAGGATGAGCCTATAGATCTGTCGCTGAAATCGAGGCTAAGTCAGACACCGGAAAGGCGGGGGGAGAAAAGTCTCACGCCCGAGCCGGAGCTGGAGTGCGGCAAGGGGAGTGTGGGCGTGCTGGACTTGACCTTGGTCAGATCAACGCAGACATTGACGGGATGAAGACACAAAAAAAAGGGAGAGAAGATGGCCCCTCAAGAAGAGTAAGGGAAAGCTGAGCTTTGGAGCTTGTGAGTAAAGAAAGTTTCCGATAGGCTAGCTTCCCCACCACATCAGTCCAAATTTTAAACTTTGTCAAAACCAGTATTTTTGTCACAATTTTCATTTAGATTCCAAAATTAAAATTCCAGTGAACAAAATTTAAATTATTTTTATTAATTTTTTATACAATCGTAGAGTATAAGTCTAGGCATGAATTATAAATTTTAATTGATAATGTGTATATATATGAGAACAGATATTAGAAGAATTACCTTTGTGCCATAAGTTCAAAAATGTGCCAGCATTGAAATTGGTTTAAATTTGAAAACCACAAGACAAGGCAGCAAAGGATAAAGGCCAATTTAAAACAATTTTTCAATTGGCATTCCACTAAAAATTATAATTTCTTAATTGCTTGGCTTTCCAATAAAAAATTATTTTTTTAATCAGTATCTTTGCTCAAAAGTCCACAGAAATTAAAGTAAAAATTTTCAAATCGTGGCATATCTCCAGTTGCTTAATCAATTTAATTTGTGTAGCCCACTTTTAGGCGAATCTCTACCAAATTAAAATTATTTTCCATTCCACAGCCATCGTTTGACCTATCTTCACTATGACAACAAATTGAGTTCAGTTCATCTAACCGAATTGAAATTTCCATGAGATTTTCTTTTTTATATTGTAACTGTAACTGTAACTTATTGTAATTACAACAATTTAGTTAATTTAGCCTAATTCCAATTCATTTGTAGCTCATTCATCATGTAGTAGTTTAGTTACAATTTTTTGTTGTTTATTTTTTAATTAATTTAATTTATTACCAATAAATTGTTTTTATATGTGTTTTTATTTTATTTTGTGTCGTATCATAATTTATTTATTATTACTATTATTGCTATTATTATTGTGTGTGTATGTCAACATAAGAGTCTATATTTTTTATAAAATAATAATAATAATAATATACAAAAGCAAATCACAAAACTATCAATAAATAAATAAAACAGAATTTAGTAAAAAAAAAAAAACAAAAACAAACCACATGGCAATGTGTGTGTTTTTTCTTTTCCTCTATCTTCCAGGCAATGCAACATGTTGTGGCTGGCTGGCTGGCTGTAGCCAACATCCCTGTCAGGCCGTTTGATTTATTTTCCTCTATATTTCACTAAACTGTCTATATTTCATTTTTCTTAGTGGCTGCGTTTTTTCCCCTTCAATCGGTTTGTCAATAACTTCTCCGAGCTTCCTTATTGTCATCGTGACATTTGGACATCATATCGTCGGCGTTGTCATCGTCGTCGTCTTCTTCTCCAGCTATGAAAAGAGAAACGCACTCTGGCCAGAGCCAAGAGTTCGAGAAGAATTCATTGGGAAAACAATGACATGATGTAGCAATGTCAAAATCTAGACTTTTATGGAGACATTTGAGCTGTTGTCTCTTTAGCAGATATTTGCGAATGAAAATGTAGAAGACGAAAAAACAACGACCACGACAAGCAACAGCCTTGTTCGCTGTAAACACGGCTGAACACACAGACTGAAATAAGATATCAATTGTTTAACAAATTATAGACTTCCGAGTGTAATGTCTGCCAACGTCTGCACAAAAATGGCCTCAACTAGTTTTAGGCAGTATTTAGGAGTCCAAATTGTCAATCCCAAAAGATATGAGGAATTTGTTGACATTTTTTAAATTAAAAAAATCAAGAAGGCCGAGGAGACCAAATAAAAGAATAAGACTTAAGACACGAACACTTGAAAACAAAACAACTCAAGAGAAAACCCACATAGTAACTGCACAGATTTATGATTAAAATTCAAAATTGAAATCATATACAATCTAAAGGATTAAACAATTTGTTATCTTTTCTTTCATAGTTTCATAGTTCACCAAAGTGAACTGAAATTTAAATTTTTCGTAAAAACATCATCACAACTTGGCTAAATAATTTCAAAAATCAATCACTAAGATACCATGTGAATCTATTCTTCTCAATCGATGGGTAGTATACGATATCAGTTTACGCTCACAGAATGGACCTACTGCTGAGAACCCGCTCCAAACGGTTTATTTAATTGTATTTAATAGATACATTATTAAATACATCAAGAAAAAAATTGCTGCGGTCATCCAACATAAGTTTTAATGATTTGCAAAATATTTTATCGCTGGATCATGCCGTCTGTTAGCTAAATGCTCATGAAACCACCTCTATGTAATCATGTTTTTCGGAATATTATTTTTATTTTGCATTTTTGTCCATTTTTCAGAATTTTATTCTTGTCTAAGAATAAAATGGTTGTATTACAGAACGTTTATTGAATTCTTTTGTGATTATTCGAAATTAAAATTAAAAACTCTATATTTCGTTACATTGTTTTTTTTTTGTATAGATTAACAGAAAGAGTCTATAACCTTCGAATGGTGCCAAAATGAAAAATATAATAAAATATTTTAATATATAAAAATTATTCAAACTATTTTTTAAACAAAAATTCATTATCGTTCAGGCATTCATCATTTAAAAAGGTATTGAATCCAAGTGCTAATTTATTAGAAAACGTTATGAGTTGTCACTTTGAAAAAGACACTAAAATGTTAATATAAATGTCCAAAAATTCGGCCAATATGATACCCCAAAACAAGACCAAAAAATTGTATTTAAATTGATTTCTGGGTTCTATTTTTTACAGAAAAAAAATTGACGAAACATGATTTTTAAGTGTAACTTCAAATGATGATTTCACAAATCATTTTTACACAATCCAAGCTTTATTTCTGAGGTGTGACTGGAAATTGTAGTTTTAATAGTATAATAATAGTTCATTCAATGGTTATAAGCAGTACAACAAATTAAGTTTTTAAATAAAACTGAAACTTAAAAATATGAAACAATTTCGAAGAAATTAGAATTTGTGCTAAAAACACAAAATACTCCAATTTTTTAGAAAATATTACAGATTATAATAAAGACTTCGCTTCGTAAGTCATAAGTGTTGAATTGGAGATTTGCAATTTTTCAGAATCATGTAATAAAGGGTGATATTTTAAAAGCTATATGAAAATTAAAAAAAAAACACATAAAATTCAGAAAAATGCATGAAATCTTTATTTGAATCGATAGTACGGTCCATATAATTTAATGTTTGAAGATTATTTCATGCAAATGTTGACCTTGACTGCGCCTCAAATGGTCCATCCGCTTAGTCCAATTTTGGCATTTCCACGTTTTTGAGTAACAGAGGCCCAATTGCTGCGAACGGCGACGAATCGATAATTGATGGTCATCATTAACACTGGCCGATACAGCTGCGATATTTTCTTCAGTTCGCACTCTACGTAAGCGTGTTGGTGGTTTAATATCCAACAATGTAAATTTTGTGCGAAATTTAGTCACAATAGCCCGAATAGCCGCTTCAGTGGGTCGATTAAAGTGACCACAAAATGGAAGCGCGCGATGAACTTTCTTAACAGAGCACGCATTTTGATAATAAAATTCAATAATTTGCAAGCGTTGTTCGTTTGTAAGACGATTCATGGTTAAATTATAGACCAAACTGAAGATGTTTGACAGTCAAAACACGAAACGTGCGTCAGCTGTTTAAACCAGTGTTGCCAAAATGATAATAGCTTAAAAAATCGCCCTTTATAAACTTTTGTCATGCAAGTTCATTATTTTTATGAAATATGATATGATTTACGAAAACTTTCATAGATTTTATAAAGAAACTTCATTAATTTTATGAAAAAGTTTCATAAATATTAATATTTTATAACAAATATAAACAGAAAAGCAAAAAGATCTGACTTGTTGACTAACCAATCAACACACACGCAATCATTGCCAGAGTCTTTGCTAAATTTGCTTTGCTTTGGTACATTCTTATGTCAGAGTTAACAGAGGACAATCGAATATAGCCGACACACTAAAACGTAGTTGTATGTTATGAAACATTTCATAAAAACTATGAAATCCTTCATTACATTTATGGAGACATTTCATAAAAACTATGAAATCTTTCATTATATTTATGAAGACATTTCATAAAAACTATGAAATCCTTCATTATATTTATGAAGACATTTCATAAAAACTATGAAATCCTTCATTATATTTATGAAGACATTTCATAACACAAATATATATTGGTTATGCCATATTTCGATTTAGCAATGTCCGTCTGTGTCTGTCTGTCTGTCTATCCGTCTGTCTGTCTGTCCATCTATTCTTGTAATCACGATACAGGTCGCAATTGAACTCAGAACTAAATGAAACTTTGCACAACGAAGTTTTTCGGGACAAGGACGAACGCAACTTAATTTGGTTAAGATTTAGATATAGCCCCCATTCGAATTTAACTCCCGATTTGACTCTTTTCACTCTAGATACCACATATTACAATAGATTTTCTTTAAAATTGGCAAAAAATCGTATATTTTAACTAGAAACACCTGTGGTAAAAATGTGTTAGATCGGTTCAGATTTATATATAGCTCCCATACAAATTTTGCTCCCGATTTGATTTTTTCCGCTCTAGAAACCACAAATTGTATCAGATTGTCTTCAGATTTGGCAAAACATCTTATATTTAATCGGTTCAGATTTTTATATATCTCCCATACAAATTTCGCTCGCGGATAGAATTTTTCAGCCCGAATTTCTTCAAATTAAGCATAACACGTTATATAGGGTCCGCCAAATAACTTTTTTTTTGAAAATGCTATAAAAAAACTACTGAATATTTTCTCAAATTTATTTTCTTATTTGAAAGTACAATCCTTCCGGTTAATAATGGAAAACCATTTCATTCAAATGGCTGCCTCGGTTCCCCACAAATAATAGTCCAACGGTTGGATAGTTGAAAAAAAACGTTAGATGGCGGACCCTGGAAGAACTTATTGTGAAAGTTAGTCACTTTATTCCATGTTTGGATATAGCCCCGATACAAATATTCTTTTCGATTTGACAAATGGGACCAGGTCATACATATTAGCCTATGATTAGGAAACATACAAAAATTCTTCCCGTTTTCACTTTTTACCCAATTGAATTGTATTCGGATAGAAAGTGGAGTGTATCATATAGTCGGCCCCGCCCGGCTTTAGCCTTTCGTTACGTGTTTTATTGTGCATTTTAGTTTAATACAAAAATGTTTTTTAGAGTCATTATTCATCATTAAGACATCAATCAAGTGATATTGATTGCAACTGCTTAAAAAATTCTTTACAAAATTGTACCACGAAATACAAGAACGTTATTAGCTGTTACTTTGAAAAAAATACTAAAGAAGTAAAATGAACGTCCAAAAATGCAACAAAAACTAAATTTTGTATTTAAATTTTCTTTTTTATAAATTGATCATCTGGTGATTCCAGATGATAATTTTGCAAATCATCCAGAATCTAAACTTTATTTCTGAGGGAAAGTTGAATTTTGACAAAAATCAAAAACAATAACCGAACACGGGAAGAATACGTCATGTTCGTGCTCATTTTCCAGAAATCTATACCAATTCCAGCAAACATAGTGGTTATATATCGAAATAATACTTCAAGTCAATTCAAAAAATAAATATTCTTATATTTATATTTTCAAAAAAGCTTAAATATCATAAATATTGGTAGGTAGTGGTTGCCACAGTTGGTTGTACTTCCATTCTATTTTAATATAAATTTTGAAAATCTATTATCTCATGTACATAGTGTAAAATAACTTAACTTCATGATTCAAACAATTTTTGCCTTAAAAGTACGAATTTGGAAAAATCTTCTTATTTTGCAGTTCCATGATTCTAGCTGCGCCCATTTGGTTGGTATCATTTTTATCCTCTTTTTCCAATTTTACCCCCTCAAGAGTACGACTATCTAAAATCTCTTTATTTTACGTGTCTACGTAATTAGAGGGATGTACGCACCGAATTTCATCATTCTAGCTGTAGTCGTTTAGTTGGTACTATTTTTATGCCCAGTTCCCATTGTATCCCTTGAAAGTTTGAATTTGGAAAAAACCTTTTATTTTTGGTGTCTACGCAGTCAGAGGAATGTATACTCCGAATTTCATACTCTAGCTGGGGTCATTTGACTGGTACTATTTTCCCCTTTTTCCATTTGAACCCCAAAAAGTACGAAATTCGAAAAATCCTTCTATTTTACGTGTCTACGCAATCAGAGGAATTTTCATGGTGCAGGCGTTTGGTTGGTACCATCTTTATCCCTCTATTCCCATTTTATCCATTAAAAGTACGAATTTGAAAAAAATACTTTTATATTATGTATCTACTCAATTAGAGGAATGTGAATGTGTTTCTAGCTGTTATCGTTTAATAGGTACCATTTTTATCCCATCTTGCCCCATTTCACCGCCTACAAATAAGAATCACTTTATGGTGCACGATTTTGCTATAAGGGGAATGCGCATACCAAATATCAAGCAAATATAAACAGACATATTAAAAAAATATGCTTAAATACTTAGGGGTTATTACGGGGTTTTTCAGTCCTTGTGAGGGAAAATATTTTCCCTTTGGGCCGATTTCGCCCAGTTGCAATCCCAACCGATCTACGACTATAAGACGTATAGGGTGATTTTTTAAGAGCTTGATAACTTTTTTTAAAAAAAAAAACGCATAAAATTTGCTAAATCTCATCGGTTCTTTATTTGAAACGTTAGATTGGTCCATGACATTTACTTTTTGAAGATAATTTCATTTAAATGTTGACCGCGGCTGCGTCTTAGGTGGTCCATCCGCTTAGTCCAATTTTGGCATTTCCACGTTTTTGAGTAACAGAGACCCAATTGGTGCGAACGGCGACGAATCGAAAATTGGTGGTCATCATTAACACTGGCCGATACAGCTGCGATATTTTCTTCAGTTCGCACTCTACGTAAGCGTGTTGGTGGTTTAATGTCCAACAATGTAAATTTGGTGCGAAATTTAGTCACAATAGCCCGAATAGCCGCTTCAGTGGGTCGATTAAACTGACCATAAAATGGAAGCGCGCAATGAACTTTCTTAACAGAGCACGCATTTTGATAATAAAATTCAATAATTTGCAAGCGTTGTTCGTTTGTAAGACGATTCATGATGAAATGTCAAAGCATACTGAGCATTTTTCTCTTTGACACCATGTCTGAAATCCCACGTGATCTGTCAAATACTAATGCATGAAAATCCTAACCTCAAAAAAATCACTCTTTATTTATGCAAAATTTGGGCCTCCTAGCTCCTTTCGTTTAGATGGACATGGCTAGATCGTCTTAGAATTTTATGACCATCAAGAATTTTATGACATCAATATATACTTTATAGGGTCTCATGTCGATGTTTCAATGTGTTACAAACGGAATGACTCACGAATCGAAATCGACTTTCTTCAAATTCTATAGTGCCTGGGATCGGGGAACAAATTTTGAAACACTTCCCTTAAAATCCATTTATGATTCAGTCTTTGGTCACTCTTGTTTGTAATAGCAATTTAAATATTGGTTGTCTCCACCTCGAAATAACTCATGAATCATAAATGTTGACAAAATCAAAAGACTTAAGACACAAACCTGCTACTCTCAATGTAATCCACTACGACCTCCCCCTCATTTGCGAAAGTCGTTCAAAATACAATGTATGACAACTCAACTCAGAATGCTCGAAGACAATTGAAATTTAAAACTCTTATGATTTCATGTCACACGATAACATTTTCTAGAGCAACGTCAACCAACCGAAAACAAAAAACGCTTAAGACCCGAACTCGATGCCACAAAGTTTATCCGAACATAAACAAATTGAAAGCTGGATATTTGTTAACAAATTGTCACATTATGACAAATGTTAATAACATTTAATCCCTTTCCGTCTCACAAGTGTGTGTGTTTGTAATATAATTTCTGGCTGCAAACTCAATTATTGGCTGGGAAACATTTTATCACACATTTGAAGCCAATCCAGCCAACAGCGACAACGACGACAACAACAACTCGTTGTTGGTGGTAAACAGACCACCTATTGCGATTAACCTACAAATGTCTTTTCTTTACTATTGACAATGAAAACAAACACAAAGCGAGTGGCAGGCAGCGCGAGAGAGAACTTTATAAAATTGATTTGAAATTCAATATTATTATTTTTGTGTTATGGGATTGTAGTGGCTGGCTAGCTGGCTGGCTGACTGACTGGAAAAAAGTTTTACGTTTTGTTTGAGGTAATTTTTCTTCCCGGCATGCATTGGCTGGCCACCATAAAGTATTGTCATGACAAAATATCTACAGAGATGTTATTCAACAACGTTTTACAAAGTTACAGCAATCATGTGCAACAACTCGCGCATACACATACGAACGATGGATGGTCAGACATACATAGATCCAGATATAACCTGTGTTTTGCAAAATGTATAGTAGTAGTATCGCTGGGGATGAAGACCAAGGAGATGACGACAAACGACGACGACGACAACGACATCGACAACATCGATGATGATGATGTTTTGTATATATTTTCATTTTTATTTTTATTTTTGTATTTTTTGTTTTCCTTTTTTCTCTACAATTTACAAACAATGAAATTCAATGCAATCATTTAAAATTCAATTGAATTTTAAGTAGTCATTCATACAACACAACCGCACACACACACACTCATACATACACATCTCCGCGTATTCTTACTTATGGAGAGGTAAGATGCTGCGAAATCTGCCGTCTGTGTAAAGTTTCCGAGGGGAAAGACAGGGAAATAAATAATAGTGGAGTGAATTGACAAAATTTGCCAAAGGTGTCATCTAAAGTGGGAGGATAAATTCTATGGCCAGAAAAAATAACAAGTTCTGGGGTCACGTCTCACAAAAATTTTGTATTTTTGTATTTTTAGCGAATAAGTATTTAAACTATTTGTTTAAAAATTTTATCTTTTAAAACATTGTAGTCCTTTTAAGGGGCGGGGCAAATGAATGAGGAAAGGAAAAGCTAACCAATTACCTCCATTTTGCCTATAGTTTAAGATGTATATCACCTAGTTCAGGTGTAATAGTTCAAGGGACAGTGTAATAACACATAATAGCAAAAAGAAATAAAACAAGTAAGGAAAGGCTAAAGTCGGACGAAGCCGACTATATGATACACTCCACTTTCTATCCGAATGAAATTCAATTCGGTAAAAAGTGAAAACGGGAAGAATTTTTGTATGTTTCCTAATCATAGGCTATATATGACCTGGTCCAATTTGTCAAATCGAATAGAATATTTGTATCGGGGCTATATCCAAACATGGAATAAAGTGACTAACTTTCACAATAAGTTCTTCCAGTTGAAGTATAACGTGTTGTGTCCAATTTTAAGAAATTCTCTGAAAATACGCGGTTTCTGGGGGAACGAAATTTGTATGAGAGCTGTATGTAACTCTGAACCGATGTAACCCATTTTCACCGTGGGTGTTTCTAGTTGAAATATAAGATATTTTGCAAGACATGAAGAAGATCTGTTAAAATATGTGGTTTCTAGAGCAGAAAAAATCAAATCGGGAGCGAAATTTGAATGGGAGCTATATATAAATCTGAACCGATCTAACACATTTTTACCACAGATGTTTCTAGTTAAAATATAAGGTTTTTTGCGAATTTATAAGAAAATTTTTTAAAATATGTGGATTCTAGAGCGGAAAAATTCAAATTGGGAGCGAAGTTTGTATGGGAGCTATATATAAATCTGAACCGATCTAACACGTTTTTACCACAGGTGTTTCTAGTTGAACTATAAGATGTTTTGCCAATTTTGAAGAAAATCTTTTGAAATATGTGGTATCTTGAGTGAAATGAGTCAAATCGGGAGTGAAATTCGTATGGGGGCTATATCTAAATCTGAACCGATTTTCTTCAAATTAAATAGCGTTCGTCCTTGTCCCGAAAAATTTCAATTGCGACCTGTATCGTGATTACAACAATAGATGGACAGACGGACATTGCAAAATCGACTCAGAAAGTGATTCTAAGTCGATCGGTATAATTAACAATGGGCCTATCTCCCTTCCTTTTGGGTGTTACAAACAAATGCACAAAGACATAATACTCTCGTGGAGTGTATACAAATTGAAACCGAAATTTTATGGATAAATTTCTTATTAAAATTTCAACTTTTGAACTGGGATATTGTTCTGGCTCAAGACCATTTCGCATCTGTATTTAATAGAATGCAAATTAATTTACAAATGACATGGTGACATTTATTACTTGGCTGCAGACTACCACGATCATGATTTCGACCATGTCAAAAGTCTTTTGAAGTGGCTTCGCAGCGACTTTTCAACATCAAACCCGGCCTCTATAAGGAGATGATTCTCACAAACGAACGAGAATCACAACTCACTTGCCGAATTTGCGTTTAAAAAATCGCACCAAGTAATGAAGCACACATGCCATCTTACAAGCATCTCATTGAGTTGCATATGTAAGTATGTGTATATGCAGGTATAGTTACCCAGCAATACTTCTGCCGTGCCAACGCTCATTTGTTTTAGTTTTTTCGTTTGCATTTTTTGGTCTGTAATCAATATTTGATTTGAACTGGGATATTGTCCTGGCTCAAGACCATTTTGCTTCTATATTTAATAGAATGCAAATTTATTTACAAATGTCGAAGGTATTCTTAATAAATCCTTGTATTATCATTTTCGGAGTATTGGTTCTATATAAATGAAAGTTAAATATATCAGCATCAAATGTCCTGAATTTCACTTTTAGGTAGAAGAAGTGAGTTAGTCGCCAGAATTAGAAAATATATAAAATTAAAAATTCTCCCGATTTCTGTGACCAATTCAGAAGTTCATGATAGTACAGAGCCCTGCACAGAAGGGAAGGTGTGTGTGTGCTCATCCGCAGACTACTGGTTTCAAAATTGATGTTTTTATGAATTTATAAAAATAAATTTAATTGAAAAAAATATTTTTTCTTGACAATACATAATTTAAAAAAATAATGTATTTAATTTTGTATGAACTAAAGCCCCCTTCAATTTTAATTATTGTTCTCTGAAAGTAGCTCAATGTTTTTACTTTCAGTTGCAAAAATATAATTCCTGGGATCTAATACGAATGATAGATTATAGAAGAAACGGTAACTCTGTATTTTTCAAAGAAATACTATTTTAATTTAGAACGCCAAAAGCAGCAGTAAATGATATTTGTTAAAATTCTTCCAATCTAGTGGAATGATCCCTAATACTGCGTTCGAATATATACCCAGAATCCACTTTTTCCGGATTTTGGAATTTTTCGTATAAGAGTCATTCCATGACAAGTGGTAGGATGTTTGAGCTCGATTGTTTGAAAGTTTGTATATGTATGGTCTCATAAAAGTATTGTATATGTATTTTTGGGAAAGAAATTAGAAAATTATTTTTGAAGGGTTATGGCCAATTTAACAATGAAAAAAAAAAGATTTTTTTCAAAAATGGTATTCATCCAATAGTCTGTAATTCCTGAAATACTAGAACGATTTTAATCCTATGTTTTGAAGGAAATTTCAATTATTTAAAATGCTGTAGTCAGAGTATATTTTTTAAATTTCTTACAATTTTATATTAAACCATTTGTGGAAATTTTAAAGTAGCGTTCTTACGTCTCTTTTTTAGCAACTGTGTGAGTTTGGAAGTTATGAAATTATGGTTTCTATTTTTTACGAATTTTTTCGATTTTGTGCAAAATCAACCAAAATTTCTGTGAAAAATTGTCAGAATTATAATTCTTTCATTAGTTTAGTAACACAAGGAATAAAAACAATGAAAAATCCAAGAAACAAGTAAGTAAGCTTCAGTCGGATAAACATTAACTTATATATACCCTCACTCTCAGAGAACATATATACGGAAGTTATAAGGAATTAAATTTATAAATCAATTGTAGATCTCAATAGTGGATCTCATGTACCAGTATAGAAGTTATGAAGAATTTAATATTACCTAGGATAGAGACAATTATGTGGCAAGTACAAGAATGGGAGTGGCTAAAGCGTAAATATTTTTTAGGTTTAAAGTGTTTATAAAAACATTTTTAAATATCAAATTGGAAATGATTATGACTACCCGTATGGATGTTATGTCGATTTTTTGTAACCAACGATTATGCCACTTTGTGTGGGAGGTACCAGAAGGGGTGTGGCAATATCGCTCATATTACATGCGAATATAACCACTATACAAACATTGCTAAATATCAAGTTTCACAGTATTCCGATCATCAGTATACAAGTTATAACAGCTTTAATTTTATGTAGTCTTACGTGATTTGTGTGGGAGGTACTGGAAGGGGCGTGGCAAACCCCGTCTTATGTAGTACACTTAAAGTGACTATAAAAATATTATCAAATACCAAAATATGGCTGATTCCGAATATCCGTGTGGAAGTTACAGTGGTTTTAATATAACATAGGAATATGGATCCTTTGTATGGGTGGTACCAGAAGAGCCATGACAATTTCGCCCATTTTCGAACTTAAACTCAGTTTGCGAAAAATATTATTATGTGCAAAGTTTGAATTGATTCATTAACTTCTTTCAAAAGTTATCGTCTTCACCAGCAAGCCAGATGAAAAGACGGGCGGAAGGACATGGCGCAAACAGCTTAAAAATTCATGGAACGGAAACATACTTAGGGTCTTAAGTCACTCTTTCAATGTTTTACATTTTTTGTCTGCCCCAAATGATATATACCCTCCAACTCTGTGGAGTGTGGGTATAAACATATATATTTTTTTACAATAAAAAATTAAAAAATATATATTAACTAATATATGAAATTATATATTTTTATGAAAAATACAGCCTTGCCGTTTAATCTACAACATTTAATTCGTATGAAATCCATTGAATATGATTTTTTTAATTGAACGATTTGCCTCTAGTGAAAGATTATTAAAATCGGAGTAGATAACAGTTTATTAAATATTAGATTTTTTTTTTTAATTTTTTATTATCAAGAAAAAATATTTTTTGAATTAAATTCATTTTTAATCTATAAGAAAATGCCATTCAAACACATCTTCCTTCGCAAAACATCTTAATCTTAACTGTGTCAGAAGTTTTGGAATTTAGAAAACAGTAACCTTTACAGGTCACACGGAATATTCCCCCCATGTTGGGCGGAAACAACGCAACATAACCACATAGTAAACTGAGCAAAAAAGATTATTTTTTTATGATCCAAAAAAATATTTTTTAACTGGATGAAAACGATGACCATTTTGAAAATATCTATGGACAATTGATATAGATTTTGACAAGTGAGATCCAGTCAAAGTAGATTGTGGGCAAATCTCAGATTGTGGGCAAATCAGGAAGGTGTTTAATGTCAACTCGCCAGGCGAACATCTATTCTTTTACATTATTTCGTACAACTTTAAAATGTCTACTAACTATATATTAAAGGTTAAATTCACAATTATGAAGCAAATTTCCATTGTAACAGCGTAATTTAAATCTTCCATAATTTCTTTTCAAATTGGAAGAGAAAATAAGCATATTCTGTTGCAATTTTATTGCAATTTTCATTCAAGAAAGCGCCACAACTGACAGCCCTGTCTCATTGGCATTATTTATTTTTTTATGAATTACAATACAAAGTAAATTTATATTCTAATTTTGGGTTCAGGAATTGAGCCGGGGTGACTAAGACCATTTTAGTTAGTTATTGCAGCGACAGACCAGAGACTCTGGTGGGAATCGAACCCATTATTATTTTCCATACGGAAATTTCCACATTTTGGGAGATCAGTTGACTTGTCCTTGCAAAATAATATTTTTTCATAGAAAAATATATCTTCTCAAAATGATATAAACATTTTCATGGATATTTTTGTATTATTTCTTAAAAATGAAAAACGAAATGTTTGTAACTTTAATGTTTGTTGTACAATTTTGGGAGAATAACTTGTACATTTACAAAATATTTCTTTGATTCTTATGAGTTTTTCGTGATAGCAAAAACTATTCAAAAAATCAATTTAAAACCAGTAAGGAAAGGCTAAAGTCGGGCGGGCCGACTCTATGATACACTCCACTTTCAATCCGAATACAATTCAATTCGGTGAAAACGGGAAGGTTTTTTGTATCCTGTAAATGTATGTGTTGACAAAAAATTTTATATCGGAAAGGACATTTGTATGAGGATATATTGAAACCTGGAACGAAATAGGTGAAATATAAAATGTATAGTTTGGCCAAAATCGGTTAAACTTATGGGAGCAACATTTGAATTTGGGCTATATTTAAATCTGAACCGATCTTACCCACTTTCACCATAGTTTTGTTTAGTTAGATTATAAGATGTTGTGCGAAATTTAAAGAAAATCGAGCACAATATGTGGCTTTTAAAGCGCAAAAGTCAAATCGGGAGCGACATTTGTATGGGGGCTATATCTAAATCTGAACCGAACTTACCCAATTTATGCATAGGTGGTCCTAGTAAGATTATAAGATGTTGTGCCAAATTTAAAGAAAATCGAGTACAATATGTGGTTTCTACAGAGGAAAATGTCAAATCGGGAACGACATTTGTATGGGGGCTATATCTAAATCTGAACCGATTTGACCTATTTTCACCATAGATGTTCTTAGTTTAAATATAAGATGTTTTGCCAAATCTGAAGACAATCTGATACAATATGTGGTTTCTAGAGCGGAAAAAGTCAAATCGGGAGCGAAATTTGTATGGGAGCTATATATAAATCTGAACCGATCTGACCGATATTCACCATGGGTGTTTCTAATGGAAATATAAGATGTTTTACCAAATCTGAAGACAATCTGAAGACAATCTGATACATTATGTGGTTTCTAGAGCGGAAAAAGTCAAATCGGGAGCGAAATTTGTATGGGAGCTATATAAAAATCTGAACCGATCTGTCCGATATTCACCATGGGAGGTTCTAGTGGGAATATAAGATGTGTTGCCAAATCTGAAGACAATCTGATACAATATGTGGTTTCTAGAGCGGAAAAAGTCAAATCGGGAGCGAAATTTGTATGGGAGCTATATATAAATCTGAACCGATCTGACCGATATTCACCATGGGTGTTTCTAGTGGAAATATAAGATGTTTTACCAAATCTGAAGACAATCTGATACAATATGTGGTTTCTAGAGCGGAAAAAGTCAAATCGGGAGCGAAATTTGTATGGGAGCTATATATAAATCTGAACCGATCTGACCGATATTCACCATAGGTGTTTCTAGTGGAACTATAAGATGTTTTACCAAATCTGAAGACAATCTGATACATTATGTGGTCTCTAGAGCGGAAAAAGTCAAATCGGGAGAGAAATTTGTATGGGAGCTATATATAAATCTGAACCGATCTAACACATTTTTACCACAGGTGTTTCTAGTTACAATATAAGATGTTTTGCCAATTTTAAAGAAAATCTGTTGTAATATGTGGTATCTAGAGTGAAAAGAGTCAAATCGGGAGTGAAATTCGTATGGGGGCTATATCTAAATCTGAACCGATTTTTTTCAAATTAAATACCGTTCGTCCTTATCCCGAAAAACATCGTTGTGCAAAGTTTCATTTGGTTCTGTCTACAATTGCGACCTGTATCGTGATTACAAGAATAGATGGACGGACGGACGGACGGACGGACAGACAGACAGACAGACAGACGGACATTGCTAAATCGACTCAGAAAGTGATTCTAAGACGATCGGTATAATTAACAATGGGTCTATCTCGTTTCCTTTTGGGTGTTACAAACAAATGCACAAAGACATAATACTCTCGTGGAGTGTATAAAAATATTTTTACAACTAAATTTATTTTTTATATAAAATATTTAGTTTGAACTAGGATAATGTCCTAACTCAAGACCCATTTGTTGTATTTAATAGAATGAATTTTTTTAGAAAGTCGCTTCGAAGCCACCTGACGTAGGCTTTCACAGGCCAGAAATTATAGATAGATGTATAAAATATAGATGGTCTTGATCCGGGTCAATATCCCAGATCAAATCAAATATTGATAACAGACCGAAATATTTAGTTTATTTATTTTTTAATTTTTATTTGGCAAAAGTTAATAATTGTTCTTCAAAATACGAAAAATTATAAGTTGCAAGGTTGCCACAGGTTTTATTTATTCATTAATTTTTCAAAGTAAATAATGACTTACATCAAACTCATAAAACCTTAAAATAATTCTCATTGATTTAACATAGAAGTCACTGCATAGGTCTATCATTCATCTAGAAACCAAAATTATTACTTTTGGAATTGAATAAAAAATACTAATTTATTTGTTCAAATATTTAATATCACAGTCACTTATTAGCAAATAAGATTTATTCAATTTAATTTATTTTGCAAAGGGAACTAAAATAGGCATTTATTTAGCTCCTCCCTCTATGCTATCCCCGCTACGTCTCTGAGCTATTTAATGTTAAAGTTGTAAAAGTGTGTACATACGTACGTACGTAAGCATATGTCTGTCAAGTTAAAAGCACGACAATGAGGCTTAAAGCAATAAAATTGGGAGCGTGTGCTTAAAACGCATAAAATTTAGACAACAATTTCTGTTGTTGTTGCTGTTGTTATTGTTTAAAATTCACAGACTGACAAACAAAACGACCAACAACAACAACAACAATACAAGCAAACTCAAAACGAAATAACTAAAAGTTGACATAAGCTTTTCAGGAACCGAACTCCAAACTCGCTTAAAGATTTATAGCATAATGCTCAAGAGTGAAATGAATGATGACATAGAATTCTTTGGCACAAAAGAAATTATTTATAAATAAATAAATTATTTTGCTAATAAGTCTTCGAGCTTAAAATTGTATAATTTCAGAATTACGTGGACAAAGAGAGCAGAGTTGTCAATACGGGCGGTCAGACTCAATTGCCTGAGTGGCCAATGATTTTGTTCACTTTATTTCTCCGCCAGAGATCATGTGGTGATTTTTGCTGATCCTCTCGCTGCTGTGCCGTGAGCTAGAGTTGGCTATTGCAGCCATTTGATTATTCATATATGTATGCCTTATGATGATTATCACCGACACCAATAAAATGATTGCCAAAGTCTATCATATGTTCAACATCTCTGGGTACACCAACCACAACAACCCAGCCAGCCAGACAGACAGACGGGCGGACGAATGGATGGATGGATGGACAACAGGTACACAATGTGTTGGGCGGACGGACAAATGTTGCTGTTGATGTTTGTGTTTTCGAATCGATTCCATGCGATTCGAAAAACTGCATAAATACATTTTGAATAGAAAAGCACATTGTCACCATTGGATTGCCTTAAACTCACAGACATGAGTTTGGCATCACTAACACCACTAATTGTTCCAATGGCTCCATAGGAATACAATTCAAACGTTGGCCGTATGTATGTATTCCGTTCTGTGGTGAATGTGTGCTCGAAGCTGTCAGCTATTGTCGTTGTCGTTGTGGTGCTCGCACTTGTGTTCCAATGCGCGGTCTCAGGGGGCGTGTTTGTCATATGTTTCCAGTCGAGTCGACTCGATTGCTGTGATTTCAAATGCATCAAGCGGTGTTTCAATTCAGCGCTACGAACACGAAAACAAAATTAAATATAATTTTCTGTGGGGAAAACGAGTAAACAGACAGACAGATTTCCAGACAAGATGAAAGCTTCGAGATTAGAAGATGAGCAAAATCAATGGGAAGACTATCAATTGAAAATGTAATGAAACGGAAGATTTAGTTTCGGAAATTAAATGTTGGAAGAATTTTGGAAATGATAAACACAGACTTATACTTATAAAAATGCAAATAGCTAACAGAATAATCAACACAAATATTTGTATATTAGGGTTATCAAAAGCACTACTTTTTCGAATTAAATACATTTTTTGAAATTTCAAGATAAAAGGGTTTTTCTTTAAGCCGGGATAACATGCTGCGATAACAAAAAGGTTAATAAAAATTAAATTTTTTACTCAAAATAAAAAATTACTCTTTCCAACAAATTAAGATTTTGAATGCAACAGAATAGCGACCCTATAATTCTGAACTTATAGACCAGCTGGCCTGAGTTTCTTTTTACAGTGGGTCAAAGTTCTCTTTTTTGGTCTAGGGAGTATTATACTAAGCGAAGAAAGTCTTGTAAGTTAATGTCTGAGAGAATTCCTATTGTTAGAACTATATTGTGGAATTTTATGAGGATAAGGGTCAATTTGACCCTTTTTTTTCGAGAAAATCAAAAACAAGTCCTTTTAAAAGGGACAAAACTCTGTACAAAAAATGCTGTTGAACAGTGTTACTTTTTCTCATTGTCGCCAACTACAATATAAATATTTGTATCAAACACACATTTTCAAAAAAATATTGTGTGTCGACTTCTTTGGCTTAGCCTCGATAATCATAATTTTGATTTACAGCGTATAATTATCTAGAATTTTTAAAAAAAAATTATTTTTCAAAATTTATTTTCACCAGAGCTGTTAAATTTCGATTACGATTGGTAATCAATTACATTACTTTTTAAAAAGAATCGTAATGATTATATAATCCACTATTCAACAATTTCTTATTACTAATTGATTACGATTACAAATAATCAAAAAATAATCAGGGTTTTGTGTGTGTGCGAATATTATCCCTCTTTCAGCTCTCCAGATTTTTCAGCTCTTAATATTTTGTTCCTTGCGGTCCTGACCTCCTATAGGCCCCTGTTTCCAAAAAAAGCCCCTTACCCTTTAACAAATATAACAGTCAAGTGTTTTCCAAAAAATCAAAAGTAATCAAAAATAGTCAAAAGTAATCTTTTAAAGTAGTCGAACTTTTACTTTTTACTTTTGATTATTTTTGATTATTTTTCAGTAATCGAAAGTAATCCTGATTATTTTTTGATTACTTGTAATCGTAATCAATTACTAATTGTATAAAACTGAATGTAATCGTATTGTAATCATTACTTCTACTTTAAAAAAAGTAATCTAATTACTAATGATTACGATTACTAATCATTACTTAACAGCTCTGATTTTCACACAAACATTAATATTTCTCTTGCCGATAATTGAAAAAAATTTAGGATTTTGTTATTTATTTAGGATTTTGTTAACGCAGCATAGTTATCCAGTCTTAAAGAAAAGCTGTCTTAAAATAAAAAGCCATTGGCAAACAAAATCTATTTTATACACAATACCGAGTCACAGTGGTTCAGAATCAAAATCCATCGTCTAAAATGCAATAACTTTTGATCTAGTAAATTAGTTTTGTGTTAAAAATTGAAATTAGACAAGAACTCAAGGATTATTTTGAGATATGGACATTATATATATATTTTAGAAATTAGCCCAAAGTTAATTTTTCGATTTGAAAGAAAAGTAGAATTTTATTATTATTTTTTGCTTTATTGTTTTTTAACATTATTTTACGTATTTGCTAATAATGCACAGATTGTTTTTGAGCTGAACAAGATCATATACACGTGAGACTAGACATCGTAAATAGGGGAACTGTATAATACGTTTTCCTTGGGTGATATTTTCTCATTTTTACAGGAATTTTAATTTTCAAAAGATGTATATGTTTTAATAATTTATTTTCGAACTTTTCCGCATCATGCAAATGCAATATGGATATCAAATGAAAGAGGAGAGTATATGTTAAAAATACCTAAAATTTTATTCGGTCTATAATTCTATATTCGAAAGTCTTCTATAATTCTTCTGTCTAAAAGTTCCCCCTTTAAAAATAAAAAAATAATTAAAATTTATCTTTTAACAAGTAAAATTTGAAATAGCTGTTAATGGTAAACTAATACAGATAGATACATGAAATTTTAAGTATTCTCCTATTTCCCTTCCTATTCATATCGGCTTTGTATGAGTCGCAAAAGTATGTACATAGATTATTAAATCTTCTATATCCTTAGGAAATTAAAAGAACTGTAAAAATAGGATTATTTAATAAATTATTTTCGCATTTTTCCTTATTATACAATATGGATATCAAATGAAAGAGAAGAATATATGTTAAAAATACTTCAAAATCCAAGCTTCTATTTGAATATGTTCAGCTTTAACAACTATTTCAAAATTCCCTCTCAAGAATAACAAAACTTTAACTTTTTATAAGAGAATATTCGAAACAGTTATTAATGCTAAGCTAATACAGATAGATGCTTGCGATTTGAAGTATTTCTAATAGATATTCTGCACTTCCATTTGATACCAATATTGTCTTTGTATGGCTCACAAAAGAATGAAAATAAATTATTAAATCTTCTATATTCTTTGGGAATTAAAAGTTCTGTCAAAAATGATTTATGATTGTTTATTTAATAATTTATTTTCGAACTTTTCCGAGCCTTGCAAAAGGGATAAGGTTATCAAATGAACGCTAAGAATATCTGTTAAAAATACATAATTTTTCGTGTTTCTATCTGTATAACTTCTGCATTAACAACCATTTCAAATTTCCCACTTAAAAATAAATGAACTTCAACTTTTTAAGAGGGAAAACTAGAAATAGTCGTAAATGCTAAACTAATACAGATATTTACATGAAATTTGAAGAATTTTTAACAGATATTCTTCTCATTCATTTGGTACCCATATCTTGTATGGCTAGGAAAAGTACGTAACCAAATTATTAAATATAGAAGATTTTGGAAATTAAAAGTCCTGTAAAAATGATTTATGACTGATGATTTAATAATTTATTTTCGTACTTTTCCGAGCCTTGGAAAGACGATACGGGTACCAAATAAAAGATAGGAATATCTGTTAAAATTACTTAAAATTTTGCGCTTCTGTCAGTACAAGTTCAAGATTAACAACGATTTAAAATTTCCCTCATAAAAATACAAATAAATAAACTTTAACTTTTTAAGTAGGAACGCTGGAAATAGTTATTAATTCTAAAGTAATACAGATAGATGCATGGAATTTGAAGTGTTTTTACCAGATTTTCTTCTCTTCCATTTGATACTAAATATCGCCTTTGTATGAGTTGTTAAAGTATGAAAATAAATTATTAAATCTTCTATATCCTTTCGAAATTAAAAGACCTGTAAAAAAGGAAAAACTGAATACACAGCTTTTCTACATCTGTCTCTAGTTTCATATGGTGGTGGTAGCTCCAATAAAAAATGTAAAAATGTCGCACAGTGTAAATGGGCTGCACAAAAGGCTGGGTTACAGTCCATACAAATGAAAATTTCCAGTCACCCCACGAAAATAAAGTTTCGTTTGTGTACCGATGATTTACAAAATATTTCGTTGCTAGGTCATGTTATCACCCAGAAATCAGGTTTTTTTTGTTGCATTTTGATCACCTTTGTTGAAATAATAGACCCTTGTGAGCACTTTAGATATAAATTTTTGATTCTTGTCTTGGAGTAACTCATATTTATTTTTTTTTTTCATAGTGACAACTGAAATCTTGTCCGTATTTGGTGGCAGTATTTTATAAATAATAAAAATTGACTCTTTTTTCTTCTGTTTAATATTCATAACAACTTTTACAAAATGTTTCCAAGAAATATCAGTTTTTAGCTCTCACTTTGAAAAACTACAAACGAATCAATCTAAACGTCCAATTGTAGGACCCATGAGTTATTCTAAGACCAAAAAAAAATTATATCTAAAGTGCTTCCAATTTAGAACAAAAATGGAAAAAAATGCAACAAAAAAATTACACCGGAAAAACATAATCTTTAGCAAATAGCTGGCTAAAGGTCGATTTAGAGTGATTTAGTGTGATTTATTTTCCTCAATTTTTTTTTCACAATATAACTGAGGGCCTATTTAAAGAAGGCAATATATATAAAGTATATCGTAAAACAATATGAAAAATCAACCCAAAAACCCCATGCAAAAATTGGCGGTTTTTTTCATATGAAAAATCATGCAAAAATGGGTCTTTCTTTACAATTTTTGGGCAATATTTCATATTTGCTACTTGGACGATTTTCGGGTCATATTTCATAAAATCAATTATGAAAAAATTCACGTTTTCATAAATTCAACCGGTTTTGGAGGAAAAAATCTTTGAAAAAGTCGCGGCCGAATGACGTCAACGTTGAATCCCTTTACTCTTCATATTCGGACATAACCCAGCGGAGAAAATTTCCAAGCCCTACTGAAGGCCAGCAACGCTGAAAACCTTTATTCTCCTGTAGCCGGTGTTGGATGATATATTTTTGGGCAATATTTTATATTAAAAATTACTCAAGTTTTTGTGGCTTTTTTCATGAAAAATGACTCAATTTTTGGCCGATTTTACATTTCTTTATGGGTGTTTTTCATTTTCCATTTTGCGACATTTTTCATATCTTTGGCCTATTTTTTGTTTTGGGCAATTATTCATTTATTTTTCGGTCGATTTTTCATGACGTGAAAAAACCCAAGTTTGGGGATTTTAAATTTCTTTTTGGGAATTTTCAGAACAGTACTTTTGCAATACAATTGCTTGTACAATTGCAATTTATATAGAAAAATCTTAAAATACAATTCTGAGTAAAATTAAATAATATAAAAAATAGGATGGAGCTATACTAAGTTTATCATTATATTTGTTACAACTTGAAATATCGATCTGAGACCCTATAATTTCTGATTATATCCACGACTTATTTATTAAAAATTCAAATATATTCGAAAAAATCCAACTCAAATAGATTCTCTGGCAAAAAGAAAGCAATTTTCAAGTGATAACATTAAATGGAGTGAATTCTACTGTAGATGATGGAACACCAACATTTTCTCATTGAAGTAATTAAGTATGAAAGGAACTACAATTCGAACAATGTTCATTGAAGTCCATTAAATTTAATGTCCACTTCCATTTAAATAATTCCCATTTTCACGCTTTTAATTTTAAATATTTCACTTTTTCTCTTCATATTTTTTAGCCATATCCTCCCAACCTCCCCCCCCCCCTCCCTCATCAGCTTCTCGGTGCTTAAGGTTAAGACCCTGAAGTAATTAATATAGTTTTTACTCGACTGTAGCCGCGGTCTAACTGCTCAGAGTCAGCACAGTCCTGCTGCATAACTCCAGTCCGCACACAATCACAGAAAGGCATACTCCAATTCCAATTCCTGTGATGATTTATGAGTCTATATGATCCACAACAACAGCAGCCACATAAACTTTCTTAACAAAAATTTCACCTTAACACGACGACAACAACAGCAACAACAAAGAGAAGTGGAAACGAAACGGAGTATGAAACATAAATTTTTGGTGTCTGTTTTAGTCGTTGCTTTTAGCAGCGGCTGGCTGGTGGTGGTTGCTGAGTTGAACAATAACAACGGCCACCGCCCTCCCACCATTAAATTAAATGTGAAAAAGGCTTAATATGCCTTTTAAGTAACGACCCGCAATATAAATCATATCGATACATGGTCTGAATGAGCTGAGCTTTATTTAAGCCCAGGCCAAAACCAAGTCAACAGCTTGCGACTGTATGCAGCAGCGATTGTATACATATACGGGATTCGGATGGTGTTCATCACATGCTGAAGTTTTGTGAAAATAATTAATGTTTTCTCGTTTTCCAGTAGTGCTGGTAGTGGTGGTGGTGGCTGGCTCATCGCCAGCAATTCCAACAACACAAAATGAAATATGCCATTGATTACAAAAGAAAAATTACATGGGCTTAAATTGCGCACCTTAAGGGCCAAAGATTTTGGCACTTAATTATATAAATTATTAAATTCATATGATTTTATATAAACGTTTACCAAAATAAAAAGAAGAAGAAAGATACGCAATTTTCACCCAAGAATGAAAGTAAATATTTTGGCAATAAGGATTATGTGAACGTTGAGGAAATCCTGTTCTGAGGGGAGTAACTGTGAAACTGCCGGGGTAGTGTTGAAGACGATAGTTGCTCATGGAAAAGAAGCAGAGTACTTGGAGGGATTTTATGTCCCTTCCACCATGGGATGATATCATAATTTTATCGGAATCTAAACAAAAGGATTAAGGAATTCGAAATTTTCCAGGAATACCTCTAATAGTTGCGGATCGGTAGTGTTTAAAAATGTGAGAAATCAATCCAGATGGAACATGAACTTGGGAAGTCCAAATTTTCCAGTAATACCTCTAATAGTTGTAGATCGGTAGGGTTTAAAAATTTGAGAAATCGGTGCAGATGGAACAAATTCTACCTAACAAGGACTGAAAATACCAGCCACTAATATTTCTAGTATTTAAGCACATTTTTAAGATTTCTGCATTGCATCTTCTTTATATTTGGTACGTTAAATCCTTGTAC
Source organism: Polietes domitor (assembly GCA_947397865.1). Taxonomy (NCBI): domain Eukaryota; kingdom Metazoa; phylum Arthropoda; class Insecta; order Diptera; family Muscidae; genus Polietes; species Polietes domitor. Next base: position 168,911,711 of record OX377621.1, on the reverse strand, counting down.
ACCGCCTACAAGCACCACAAAGTGATCCATACATTTAAGGGGTGAAATGGGGCAAAAAGGGCCGAAAATAGTACCAATCAAATATCGTATTTATCGCATAGACAAGCAAAATAAAAAGATTTTTCAAAATTCCTCATCTTCAGGGGAAAATGTGAAAAAGGGATAAAATTGGTACCAATATTTAGTGAGTGAAATGGGGTAAAAAGGGATAAAATTAGTACCAATCCAATCTCATATATGGGTATAATTGCATATACACGTAAACTAAAGAGATTTTTCGAAATGCCTCCTCTTAAGAGGGAAATGTAGAAAAAGGGATAAAATTGGTACCGACCAAATAGCTCAAGCTGAAATATCGAAATTCGGTATGTACATTCCTATGACTGTATAGACGTGTAAAATACAAAAAAAAATAGATTTTTCAAAATTCCTCATCTTCAGGGGAAAATGTGAAAAAGGGATAAAATTGGTACCAATATTTAGTGAGTGAAATGGGGTAAAATGGGGTAAAAAGGGATAAAATTAGTACCAATCCAATCTCATATATGGGTATAATTGCATATACACGTAAACTAAAGAGATTTTTCGAAATGCCTCCTCTTAAGAGGGAAATGTAGAAAAAGGGATAAAATTGGTACCGATCAAATAGCTCCAGCTAAAATATCGAAATTCGTTATGTACATTCCTATGACTGTATAGACGTGCAAAATTAAAAAAAAATGTATTTTTCATATACTTTTTTCCTTCATACTTTTAGGGTCAAAATGAGCAAAAAGGGATAAAATTGGTACCGACCGAATGGCTGCAGCTAGAATGTTAAAATTCGGTGTATACACTGACATTTACTATTGCATATGACTATGTAGAAAAGTGCAACAGAAAAGTATTTTTAGCTATTTGTACTTCTAATGAAAACGGGGCGAAAGGAGATAAAAATGGTACCAATCAAATTGGTTCAGGAAGAATCATAAAATTCGTTGCATAGACGTGCAAGATAAAGGAAATTTTCGAAATTTGTACTTTTAGGGGAAACGGGGCGAAAGGGGATAAAAATGATACCTTGCAAACAGCTGCAGCTGGAAGGATATCGGGCCAAAAAGGGATAAAAGTGGTACCAAGCAAACAGCAGCAGCTGGAGCAATCACAATCGATGTATACATTAGCTCTGGCTGCGTGTACTTGAAAAATTATGCTGTCTATCAATATGTATACTTTTCGGCACGAAATGGACAAAAAGGGATAAAATTGGTACCGATCAAATGGCTGGAGTTAGAATCATAAAATTCGATGTGTTCATTCCCATAACGTAAAAAATAAATAAAATTTTCGAAATTTATATTTCTAGGGAAACGCGTCGAAAGGGGATACAAATGGTACCAATCAAACGACTGGATAGGGGATAAAAATGGTACCTATCAACCGGCTGCAACTGGAGTAATCAAAATCGCTCCGGCTGCATATATTCGAAGAATATAGTGATCTATCGATTTTCGATACCCAAAATGGGCAAAAAGGGATAAAAAAGGTACCAACCAAATGGCTGCAGCTAGAGTCCTAAAATTCAGTGTATATATTCCACCAAATGTGTAAACGACATGAAATAAAGACAATTTTCGAAATTTGTACTTTTTATGATAACGGGAAGAAAGGGGATAAAAATGGTGTTAATCAAACGGCTGCAGCTGGAATAATCACAATTGGTATCTACATCGTTTTGGCTGTGTATACTCGAAAAATAAAGCGATCTTTCCATATTCGTACTTTTAGGCTCAAAATGGTCACAAAGGGATAAAATTGGTACGGAGCAAATAGCTGCTGATGGAATCCTAAAATTCAGTGTATACATTGCTCTGACTGTGTAGATGTGCAACATAAATGTTATTATTTTTTTTGTTATTTGTACTTTTAATGAAAATGGGGTGAAAGGGGATAAAAATGGTACCTATCAAACGTGTGAAATTAGAATCATAAAATTCGATTTATATTATTTATTTCTGACTGCGTAGATGTGCAAACTAAAATACTTTTTCGAAATTCGTACTTTTAGGTTCAAAATGGAGTAAAAGGGATAAATTTGGTAACAGCCAAACGGCTGTAGCTAGAATTAGGTGTGTACATTTATTCCACTTTTATAGAGAAATATAATGGATTTTAGGATAAAAATGTGGAACCACGATATTCAATGTGAATGCTCCTCAGACTGAGTGAAAGACTAAAGCAAAAAAGTTCTTCCCTAACAACGAGTGAGAATATTTAATATTAAAAAAAATAATATATTTTTAAATATAGGGTTTTCCAACAAGAGGTGTTGTTTTGGTATTCAAAGAAAAATGTCATTTTTTGGGTAAAATGATCGGATGCTTATTTCATAATACAGAGGAATGTATGCCGTTAATAATGAAAAACAACATCAGCCAAATGGCCAACACGTCCACGCTTACAGGACCATATCCTTTTCATGAAAATTTCCATAACCAAATCGCAAAGTGGCTGCCCTATGTCCTATATTTGAGGTCTTGAATCGACGCTGGGCTGTTTGCGTAGACCTTATCTTTCACGTGGCCACAAAGGAATAAGTCGCAAGGTGTTAAATCACAAGATCTCGGTGGCCAATTGTGATCACCTCTTCGAGAGATAACACGGTCCGGAAACTTTTCCCGTAAAAGAGCAATGGTTTCGTTGCTTGTGTGGCACGTAGCGCCGTCTTGTTGGAAATAAACGTTGTCCAGATCAATACCATCCAACTCCGACCATAAAAAATCATTAATCATCTCTCGATAGCGCAATCCATTCACAGTAACTGTTGATCCAACCTCATTTTCGAAAAAGTAAGGTCCAATGACCTCGCCGGACCAAACAGTCACACAATGAGGATGGAGAGGCTTCTCAACTAACTTGGGGTTTCCGAGCCCCAGATGCGACAATTTTGCTTGTTGACGTAGCCACCGAGCTGGAAATGGGCCTCATCAGTCAAGATGATTTTTCGATGGAATTTCGGATCATTTTCATTCATGAGTTTTAATAATTGCAATTCGTTGTTGAATCGTGTATCGTTCCATTTGTAGTAATTGCGTAGTTTCTACTTGTCAAATGTCAAAGAATAAAAGTTTCAAAAGTGACAGCTACCGAAATACCGGGTGATTCAAAATAACACCTCTTGTTGGCAAAGCCTGTGTAATCCATTATTTATCCACTCAAAAATTTCCAGCGTTTGGTAGAATCTATGTGGGACATACGCGCACTCTTACATTTGCAGTTGGTGTTGTCATATGGAAAACTAGAAAAGAAAATGAGAACTCAAAATATATAAATATTTGTTCAGTACCGATAAACATCCACGTCCGTCAACGAATGAAAATAACCCCGTACTGTTTTAATTGTGTCCACTCGTTTTCACACTACACTATTTTCAATATTCCTACCTCATCACTTTTATCTTGATTTTACCAATATCTTCAAAAAGCGGTTTCTTCGTCCTCTACAAATCAAATATTTCAAAGGGTTGAGTTTTGCTATCAATTTTCAAAGTGATGTAAAAAGGGTATTCCGTCTGACATGGAATGATCAATATATAGCCAAAGCCCATCACGCTATAAAAAATGTAAGCAGCCTGGACATTTAAATGGGCTTTATCTTATTATTTTATCTCAAAATTATAATTAGGAACCATTGCAATTTATTTAACAGATATCGCAATTTTTTTAAAATAAAATTTCTATATAATTTTTTTGGGTAAAATTAATATTATTATTATTATTATTTAACAAATATCGGATATTTCATTTTTGTAATTAAGTTTTATATATAAAACAAATACACAAAAAATAAAAATTTAAATTTTGTCCTTAATAGAGAAATAAAGTCAAATATACCTGCATGTTTGAAAACAATGAATGAACAGTCGAACTGCCAGATCAGTAGCCGATTTTGTCATGATCGTCCAAGCGCTTGTCCTGATGTCCGATGTACAAATTTGCATCGATCCCCCTCTTCCCCCCTGCACATTGCAATCCAAAATCTTGTTCACAATTCGAAAAATGTTCGCACAGTGCCCTGGTTTGAGCTGAAATTTTATGCATTTTTTATGACATTTCATTTCTTCAAATCCTTCTTTATACGGCTGCGCTGACATCATTTAATATTGTTTCAACAGAAACATCTTGACTGTTTTCCAAGTGTTTTGTTGCTGTTGTTTCTTGGGTTGTTTGTAATCTGTAAACTGTTCGTTTTTACGGACGCACGTGTTGCTAATTTAGGCCCGAAGCTTTACGGGCAGCGAGCGACATCATCATGATCAACATCATCATGGATATTCGAGCGCAGATCTCTTGAAAAGTACAAGTTGAAGTTGGCTCGAACAACAACAACAGCCAATACAAAGGGCACAGAACACACAGTCGCAGTCAGCAGCAACAACAACATCATTACCACCGCCAGCCGGCATGAGGGCTACATGGAGGAGCGAGCATCTTCTTCCTTAAAGGAAAGTGAATTAATTTGCGTTGCCGTTGCTCAGCATTTAGTGTGTTGACCGTTCGTTTGGTCGACTGGGCCTTTGACTCGTGTGGCTCATATAAAAATTTGGGTCAGTGGAGGTTGTTTTCAGCGGTGGCTGTGTCTGTGTCTGTGGCTGATGGTGGTAGTCCGAGACAGAGACATTGTACATTGTGGTCTCCTTAGCGACTTCCCATGTGTTAAATCATAACAATTGCTTTTGTATTTTCAGTTTTTTTGCTGTTGCTGCTGTTTATATGGCGGTGCTGCCAATGCAACAATGAACACGATTGGCCACTTCGCGCCAGTGCCGGCAGAAAGTACTACTTGATATTCTGTCGTTGTTGCGCATTGCAATAAAATTGCAATTAATTTTTATTGACAAATTTTCGTTTCTTCTCTTTTTTGCTGTCAACAGTTTGTTGTAATAATTTTTGTTGAAATTTTGATTACTTTTTTACCTTAAGCGTGTAAAAGAACTGTTTGTTGCTCGTTGGTAGCAGCAGCAACAGCAGCAGCGACAGCGACAGTTTCAGGTTGATTGATAAAAATGGACGGGCTTGGGTTGCTTAAGTCTTCGGATATGGTGCTCGGTGTGCTCATCGATGACAATTGTCGGCCGCCAATTGGGGGTGATGGGATGGATGAAGGAAGTGGAAGTGCAAATCAGTCAAATCGGGAAATGTGGCAATTTGTGCAAGTACATGATGAAGTTTTGTACTGAAAACTTGCATAGTTATAAGCAGTCTTTGATTGGAATTTTAAAGGTTTTGAGGGATACTACGATATTTGGAATAATCTTTGAATTAAACAATAAAAATGTGCAGACATATTTTTTTAAATTTATTATTTAAATATTAAAAAATAAAGATCGAGGCCAATTATTTTTTTTTAATATTTAAATAATAAATTGAAAATACATATTTTAAATTTTATTTCGAACGTATTTTTTTTTAATTTTTCCGAAGGTATTTTTTACTTTCCAGGTCACATCTCCTCGAGCCAGGAGCAATGGATTCGAACGCAAGTTTTATAAATTAATAAAGAAGTTTAAAGTTTCAGTCCCTTTAAAATTTTTTCACAATTCAAAAAATGGAAAAATTTCACAAATTCAAACATTTCAGCCCAAGGTACGATAAATCTACAATATTAACTCTTGCAACCCTTGGGGCATGGAATATGGGGCGTATGCAAAATATTGTCATCATATCATGGAAAATATATTCAAACAATAGATTACACTTCAATAAATATTCTGATTAGAAAAACTGTACTATTTGCCGTACACCGCATTACCTACACACTCGATAAGGGTTGAAGTCTTCGCTAGACTAACTGTGCTAAGCCGAAGTTGCCAGATTGAAACTGGATTTTATGCTTTAGCTGAAGTCTAGCTTACAACCCATAAGTTGATCTCAAGCAGTGCCAGATTGTAAACCAGTTAAAATTTCCGTAAAATTTTGCGGAATTTCAAACAAATTGTTGTGGGTATTTCCGAAAAAGTAGATATTTCATTGAAGTTGGCCATTTCACATCTCATCCGAAAGACAGTAATTTTTGGAGCTGGACAAAGCCATTAACACGAGTACGCACAGTGGTTCAGAATCAAAATCCATCGGCCAAAATTCAATAACTTTGGATCTAGTAGACATTTTTAAGTTCTGTAAAAATCAAAGTTAGACAAGGACCCAAGAATATTATTAAACATTATTATTATTATTAACATTAAAAATCGGAAAATCGGATATATTTTAGAAATCGGCCCAAATTTGACTACTTTTCATATTATTCGATTTTAAAGAAAATTTAAATTTTTGTTTTTTTTTTTAAATATTTTTACGTATTTGTTCATAATGCGAAGTAAAAATTTTATTTTTTTGTATTACAGATTTTCACGTTTTTCAGATTTTGAAAATTGAAGAAACGTAATTTCTTATTTTGACTTTGTCGAACTGTTTCTCACACATTTTAATAGATTTTGCACTCAATTTTTTTATTAGAAATTTTGGTTTCTTAGCTTCATTATGACGCCAAAACTATGTTTGTGCCAAATATAGTTTGGTTGTAATGAATATTGTAAAATATATCCATTTTGAACAAATGTCCTTCAAAAGCCTTTAACGAAATATATACATATTTGGAAAGTTTGAAGGGTTCCCCGTTTTTGTAGGGTAACTTTTGCCCGCCCGAAATTGTCACCTTGGAAGAAAGAATATATTTAGTGCAAAAAGTCTGATTTCTTAGTTCAAAACGCAATTTTCTAATTTTTCTCCCATTAACTTCTGAAAAGTAGGTACGCAGATCAAAACATGAGTAAATTTCCTTTATGCTCATGCTAAATTTTATAACAATCGGAGTTCATTTGCCTATAATATGCCCAAAAAACCTTAATAGCGAATTTTCTCCTTAAAAATAAATAAACTTTTTCTTTTCAAGGGGGGAATCTTGAAATAGTTTTATTAATTCTAAACTAATACAGATAGGTGCTTGAAGTTTGAAGTGTTTTAACAGATATTCTTACCTTACATTTGCTACCCATGTTGCTTTTCTGTGATTGGGAAAGGTATGAAAATAAATTATAAAAAAATAAGGCCTTTGGAATTCAAAAATCCAAAGATCACCAAACGGAAAACTAAGTGCACAGCTTCTCGACATACAATCTGTAGTTTTATGTGTATATGCTCTTGTTTAGCTCCAATAAAAGTGTAAAATTGCCACACGGTGCAATCATTTCCCCGCAATCTAAGTCAACTGGCACAAAATCAACCACTGTCCTATAGGAATATTCTATTGCGATAAGGTTAATTTTCGACTTAATGGACATGTCAAGAAGCTAAAGAGCTTACTGGTCCATTCCAGAATGCACCCAGTTTACACTGTGGAACACAAAAAATAACAAGAATTTTTATTTTAGAGGGGGTCAATATTTCTCCTTTTTGCACATTCTTATAATGAATCGACATAGGAAACCTTGTGATCCTTACATTTTAGCATAACATGTGTTTGGTAGAATTACTTAAAACACTACGAGGAAAATTTTTGTGGAATATTTTAACTCTCTATCTATTCAATATAGGGATCTGTTTGATCCTTTTTTGCAAAAGTGTGATAAACACCTCTAAACCAGGGGGCTTAACTGGTGAAAACCTTGTGACCTTACATTTTAAATATAGGTTTTGTTAATCAATATTACTTATAATACTATAAGGAACATTTTTGTGGAACATTGTAACCCTCTAGCTCCTTAATAGAGGATATTTTGGTACTTTCTTTATAAAACGTAAAAACGCCCCTAAAAACGTGAGATCTTTACATTTTAAGTATGGCATGTATTCAGCAATATTACTAAAAACGCTACTAGGAACATTTTTGTGGAACATTTCATCCCTCTATCTTCTCAATATAGGGGCCTTTTTGGTACTCTCTTTGTAAAAGGATAATAAATATCCCTAAACCGGACTTTAACGGGACAAAACCTTGTGATCCTTACATTTTTAGTATAGGATGTGTTGACCAATATTACTTAGAACACTACGGGGAACATTTTTGTGAAACATTTTAACCCTCTAGCAACTCAATATAAGGGTCTTTTTGGTCCCTTTTGTGAAAAAGGGTAACAAATGCCAATAAACAAGTGTTTCACGGATAAAAACCTTGTGACCCATACATTTTAAGTGTAGGATGTCTTCAGCATCATTACTTGGAACACTACGAGAAACATTTTTGTGGAACATTTTAACACTCTACAAGTCTTTTTGATCATTTTTTGCAAAAATGTAATAAAATCCCCTAAAACCTTGTGACCCTACATTTTAAGTTCAGAATATATAATATAGAATAGTATAGTATGTTCAAATTTCACTTAAAACACTACAAGGAACATTTTTGTGGAACATTTTAATCATCTAGCTCGTCAATATAAGCGTCTTTTTGATTCTTTTTTGCAAAGATTATTAAACGTCCCTTTTTGATAAAGGGTAAAAACACTTGTACAACAGGGATTTAACAGGTCAAAACCTTGTGATCCTTAAATGTTATGTATAGAATGTGTTCAGCAATATTATTTTAACAACAATGAGGACAATTTTTGTACAACACTTTAACACTCTAGTCTCTAAATATAAGGTTCTTCTTTGAACACCCCTAAAACATGGCTTTAATGTGTCAAAATGTTCTATAAAATTATTTGCCATTAATTCTATTATAAATCTCTGAATACACTGAAACTCAACTTAAAAGTAAGAACTTTGTCAAATCTTAAAATTCATTATAAGGTTAATTTCGTAATTTTAAGCAACATTATGTTGTTTATGGTTTTGGTTTTTTTTATTTCTTTTTTCGAAATGTAATTCAGTGACATCTGGATATAGTCCCCTTTACTAAAGGTTACTTAGTGACAGTAATACTTATGAATTTTGCTATTACCGAAGTTGCCATACCACTATGTTATGGCAACTCCACTAATAATAGGCCGTTTTTACACATGACCTTAAGTCTAGTTTACAACCTTTTAATTTTAATTTTCATAATATTACCAGATCTTGCATTTACTAATACCAGATTGTTGCTAGCACACTTATATAATTGCTGAGGGGTTTTAGAGGCATAAATAAATAAAAAGGTGATTTTTCTTCAAAATGCTAAGTATGAAAAAAAAACCTATATCAATATGGCATTGATTTGTTTACAAATTAAAAATCTATTACAGAACGATTGCTGCGGAAGAAATAAACGTACGATCGGGTAACACGAATCGCTTGAGCGGGTTTATGTCTAAGCTGAAAACAGATTATTTTTTTTGTCATACCAAAGTTATGCCCCAAACATATCCTCTTGGAAAGCATGTCAAATAAAACAGTTTCAACTAGATATTTGATGATGAATTATGAAGAACAATTTAGATGAGTTTTCCTCTCAATTCAACCATTGAATGACCAAAATGGCAATTTTTTAAAAAAAAAAACCTTTGCCTAAGACTATAATAAGTTTATGGTTGAAGTAACCACATATTTCACATTTAACCCATTCAGGACGAATATGTTGAATACAATGTGTAGCCCTTAATGGGTTAAAAAGTTCTAAAAATCGCATTTAGCGATCAATGCCTCTCTGACATAATCCATATATCAATGTAGTGGGGAACATAACATTTTTTTTCTCCATCAGAAAAGAATTTATTGTTGATTTAGTTTGAAAATCACTGTGTTTTTGTCTAAAGAACGACCACCAGATGTCAGCTCTTTAGGTGCTGATTTAGCTCAGCCATAATCCAATCTTAAGCCAAACTTCGCTGATACTTCTGATGAAAAAATAATATGGAAATATCTAAAATACTGTAGATTCGAAGAACCAAACATCTGCACGGCAAACAGTTTGACAATCACCGATATTATAAGACCGCTAAACAAGCTTTGTTGCTTAAGTCTTTTGTTTTCTCTGAAAATGGGAAATACCTCTTTGTGGTTATGAAAGACACTTGCAAATTTTCGATGATGAATTACTGTATATAAATACATATACATAAAGCATGTATTTTGATATAAATTTCCTCAATATAATAAATTAAAACAAAAAATTAATTTTTTGAAAATGAATTTTATTTAATTATTTTTTTTTTTTAATTAAGTAACATTTAAATATTTTTTGCTATGTCATTTCTGGTTATTTACAATAGTTTTCTTAAGAAAACTAAGAAAAACCAGCACATAAATGGTGGCAGTTCGTCATCAGCCAAAGGGTAAGAATCACAAGGCAATGCCATCAGCAGCATTGAACAGGATACCTCAGGGCTCAAATCGCTCTCCATAGTTCAGCGAGTTGAAAATGCATGTTTCGGCATTCAGGACAAATCTTCATTTCACATCTCACAGTGAATTGGGTTTGTTGAGCACAGCCATAGGATTTACTGAGCAAAGGCTTCTTCTTGGGACTCCAACAGTTCGTTCAGATAATTCTGATGTTCCTCCTCTGTCAAGCAGGTATGGAAAACTGGAATCTCAGCAATTTTGCTGGAAGATTTTTGCACGAAAATCTTCTTTAACGAATTTACGATTTTCTTCAAAGCCTTGGCCGGAGTGTAGCTGTTCTTCTTAGCCAAGGACATCTTGTTGTAGTTGAAGGCGTTTGAGTTGTTGTAAGCGGCAGCAGCAGGAGAGAACATGTTGAATGTATATTTTTTTGATTTGGAAAAACTAGTTTGTTGTTAACTTGTTGAGTTCGATAGAACGAATGATGTGTTTTTCCAAAACTCCTTGGCCTTTTATACAATTTCCCTTGGCAGAGAAAATTTTGCACTTTATTTGCTTGCCAACAACAATGCGAGATAAGATTAAAACCAAGGACATTTCTCCCGGGTAGTTTTCCTTAATCTTTCGAGGGATTTTCTATCGATCAGGTTTTTACCTGTTAATTCACCACAGCAGGGATTTTCCTGGTTTCACAATAGACAGTGGAAAGAAATACCTTTTTTGGTGTGTATTTCTGAAGAGAGTTAAAATGTAGGCAATTAAGAGTGTAACAGAAACGTAGCCTAAGTTTTTTCAAGGGGAAAAGTTTCTCCTAATACTCATTCATTGGAATATATGATGGAAAATAATTTAGCAGCTTTACTCTTATACTGCATTCAGATATGTGCACAAAATCCACTTTGACCCGATTTTGTCTATCAAACCATATATATAAAAAATTCGAAAAATCCGAAAATTTTGTTTTTGGGTATATATTCGAATATGAATAATATTGAAGTAAATGTACATGCGATGCTCGTTACCGGAAATTTCATTATTAAATATCTGATCCTAAGCTATTCAAATTCACAATCGAACTTAAGGACAATTTGGACTAGCAATGAAGTGATTAGGCGTCGAGCCTAAGCTTCATATAAAAAATATTTCTACGACAAATTCGAAAATTATTATTTTTAAAAATATACTTTCTGTCAATTGTGCCGACTGAAAAGCACTAAAAATTCATTAGTTTTTATTTAATATTTTTACAAAATAAAAGGTTCCATTTATTTTAATATAGTTCTTTTCGAAATTGCAAAAAACACGTCACGAATCTTAATTTAAAAAACAAGTTAGGAAGGGCTAAAGTCGGACGAAGCCGAATATCTGCTACTCTCCACCAAACCAGGATTTTAATTCATCAGTTAAAATATAACAACGCTGTGTCAAATTAATAAATTGAATATGTAAGCTACATGGAACGGCAAGAAGTCAAATCGTAAGGAACATTTGTATAGGGACTACATAAGAAAAAGGAACTATGTGATCCAGACCCATGATGGACCTACCTTGTTTCTATTTGTGTTTTACAGTCAAATGCGCAATGACACAATACCCAACTATAGGGTTTTAAATAATAAATTCGTTATTTTATAATAAGGATGGATTTTTTAATATAAACAAATCATTATTCATTATAAAATATTTTTTATTGTACAACGAAAAACATATATTGTTAAATTGTTTAAAAAGATGGATAATAAAAAATTTAATTACTTTTTTACTATTGGCGGAATTTTGTGATGAAAAAAAAATATGAATTAGAACAATATGAATCTGTTGTTCTAAAACGAAATTCAATTGCAGATAAATCGATTTTTGGAAGACGAATAATTGTTGTCTACAGCGACACAAAATTAAAATATTAGATCAATTAAAAAATCAAGAAATAAAAATAATAATTAATAATGCGAACGATGCGAGCACATGCATTGAATTGGCAAAGTGAGATTTTTAGTGTGTCGACTTAGTTCGGTGGAATATTTTGTTTATCAACGCTTCTCATTTGTTGTATGTGACCGCTGGTACTAATATGAACCCTGATTTAAGTCAAAGACATACATTAGTTGCGAAAGTTCTGACGAGATGGGGTAGCGTCCATCGAAACTGCGCAGTCAACTTTTAGCTGCAACAATAAAGGTCTCACTTTGCCTTTTTGCTAATTTTGGGTTCTGCTGAAGACTTCAGCACAACCTTTTGTCTTAAACCAAAATAAATGACAATACAATAATTAATAATCTTATTAGTTTTTAATAATGGCAAAATTTTCTGATGTAAAATAAATTTTGTAATAAAAATAATAAATTAAAAAAATATCAACATTAAGAAAATAAATTAATTTAAAACACCAACTTCAAGAATAAATAAAATTATGAACTTGCCTTTCGTTTTTTATAATACGGATAATAATAAAAAATAATTATTATTTATTTTTACTCAATAACGAAACCACATTGAAAAATGCATGCGAACAATATATTTTTATATTCTTAAGGGATATAAAATTGCAGAAAATAAGATCGAAAAAAATAATTAAATTAGTTGTTTTTAATAAGACGGATAATAGAAAAAATATATATTTAAATAAATGTGTAATTTTCCGATATAAAATAATTATTTTCGTTCTATTCTCTCGGTGGACCTTAGTGTATAAGCAAGGGAAATATTTTTCCAAATAAATTGTTTCTCAATTTTTAGAAGACTATTCATAAGCCACTAATTCTATGTGAAATAAATCAGAAGTTATAGCCATAATAATAACCTTTAATTTGTCATAAAAGCGGCTGCGATCGGACCTATATGATAGTAGAAATATTAAAGACACCATTAACGAAATAAAAATTAGTAAAAAAATTATCCATAAACATTTTTTGGCGTTGGTCTCATGAATCAGTATACCTCCTAATGCACTTAAAAACTATTTTTTTATGTTTCGGTCACAAAAATTGTATATACGATATTTTAAAAACTTAAAAAAAATAATTCTAGCTATAAAAAACTTTTTCCTATTTCTGTTATCGATATTTAAATCGAACTGGGATATTTTGCTGGCTCAAGTCCTTTTAGCATTTATATTTTATTTTTAAAACGCAAATGTATTTACATATAGCATGTGATATTTAATACTTGCATTCATCACAATATCTGGCCTTTAGAATACCCGGAATCTTTAAGTCAACACTTTTCCCAAGCGAACGGGAGCCACAAATTAACGAAAATATCATATCTCTAAAGAGAAACCAAATTAATAAACGATTTGATATTTTATAGTTTTTACTACAAATTGACATAGAACTGCAGAAAATATATCGAGTTCGAGAAGAATATTTTTTTAAGATGAAATAAATTCAGTTTTAAAATTATTTTTTTGTTTTTTTGAAGATAATAATTAATTTTACTCTGTAATTAAACAAAATAAAAAATATTGTTTTTAATAAAAGCTGCATTACAAATAAAATATTTTTTTACTTTAGTTTTTTTGGTTTGTATTTTTTTGGTCTGTAATCAATATTTGATTTTAGCTGGCATATTGTCCTAGCTCAAGACCATTTTGCACCTATATTTAATAGAATGCAAATTTATTTACAAATGGCATGGTTACTTGGCTGCAGACTGCCACGATCATGTCCATGTCAAAGTCGTCCATGTCAAAAGTCTTTTCAAGTGGTCTTCAAGTCGTAGAGTCCGGGTTTGATGTTGAAAAGTCGCTGCGAAGCCACTTGAAAAGACTTTTGACATGGTCGAAATCATGATCGTGGTAGTCTGCAGCCAAGTAATAAATGTCACCATGCCATTTGTAAACAAATTTGCATTCTATTAAATATAGATGCAAAATGGTCTTCAGCCAGGACAATATCCCAGTTCAAATCAAATATTTTTTTACTTTTAACGAAATAAAATTTTAAAAGTGACATCGTTGTACAACTCTTGAAAAAAGTGATTGTTTTGGTTAATACAAAGATATTATGAAAATAACTAGTAAATCAAAAATTTTTTTTTTCAAATCCATGCTTTATGCAAGCAGAATTCTATTGGGCCTAGAAATTCTTTTTTAGTTATCTTTTGTAGAAGGAAAAATTACTGCGTTATCAGGAGCAGAAATAATAGATTTTTAATTTGTGGTTTGTATGGGAGGTACCACGCCCCTTTGTACAATCCCGCCCATATTTGCAGCAGCACTTAAAAAATCCACACCAAACCGACGTACCAAATTTTGTTCAAATACCGTTATCAGGAGCAGAAATAATAGATTTTTAATTTGTGGTTTGTATGGGAGGTACCACGCCCCTTTTTACAATCCCGCCCATATTTGCAGCAGCACTTAAACATGCACACCAAACCGACGTACCAAATTTTGTTTAAATACCGTTATCAGGAGCAGAAATAATAGATTTTTAATTTGTGGTTTGTATGGGAGGTACCACGCCCCTTTGTCCAATTGGTCAAATTTTTCCATTTCCTTGTATTGTCATCGAAAATGATTAAGTGTGCAAAATTTGAGCAAAATTGGTTGAGAAAAAAGCTTTCAAAAATTGATTTCAAATTTTGTGGCACACAAACATATATAGAAAGTAACCTTATATAAAGCATGGAAAAAAGATGTCTATTTTTCAATTATAATTATTCTTTTAAAGCGAAATAACTATTTTTGTTACTACACAACCAATTTAAAAACATATATATTTTTTATTTTTTTAAATAAATATGCATTTTTATACCCTCCACCTGCAGGATGGGGGTATACTAACTTTGTCATTCCGTTTGTAACACCTTGAAATATCGACCTGAGACCCTATAAGTATATATATTCTTGATCGTCATAAAAATCTAAGACGATCGAGCCATGTCCGTCCGTCTGTTGAAAGCACGCTAGCATCTAAACGAAAGGAGCTAGAACGTTCAAATTTTCTATAAATGCGTCTTATAGTCGTAGATCGGTTTGGATTGAAACGGTGCGAAATCGGCCCAAAGGGAACAATTTTTCCCTCACAAGGACTAAAAATACCCATAATAAACCCTAATATTTTAGCGTATTTAAGCAGTTTTGATGAATATGTCTGTTTATATTTGTTTGATATTTGGTATGCGCATTCCCCTTATAGCAAAAACGTCCACCATAAAGTGGTTCTTATTTGTAGGGGGTGAAATGGGGCAAAAAGGGATAAAAATGGTACATATTAAACGACAACAGCTAGAAACACGAAATTCGGTGTGTACATTCCTCTAATTGAGTAGATACATAATATAAAATTATTTTTCTCAAATTCGTACTTTTAAGGGGTAAAATGGGAATAGAGGGATAAAAATGGTACCAACCAAACAGCTGTACCTAGAATAATGAAATTCGGTGTATACATTCCTCTGATTGCATAGACAAGTAAAATACACGGATTTTTCAAAATTCGTACTTTTTGGGGTCAAATTCTATTTTGAAGGGGATAAAAAGAGTACCAATCAAATGACCGCAGCTAGAGTCATGAAATTCGGAGTATACATTCCTCTGACTATGTAGATACGGAAAATAAACGGATTTTTTGAAATTCGTACTTTTTGGGGTCACAATAGAAAAAGGGGATAAAAATAGGACCAACTAAACGACTACAGCTAGAATGATGAAATTCTAATAGCGTAGAAATGTCAAGGGGGTAAAAATGGTAACAACCAAATGGGCGCAGCTGGAATCATGGAATTCTGTATATACATTCCTCTGACTGCATATACACGCAAAATAAAAAGTTTTTTTTTCAAATTCGTAATTTTTCTTTTACGGCAAAAATTGATTGAATCAGGTTGAAGTTAGGTTATTTTGCACTATGTAAGTCTGATAATGGATTTTCAAAATTTGTACTTTTGAAACTAAAATAGAATGGAAATACAACCAACTATAGTACCCACTATTTACCAATATTTATGGTATTTAAGCTTTTTGAAAATATAAATATAAGAATATTTATATTTGGATTTGAAATAAATAATGGTTTCAAATAATTAAAATATTATATTTATTTATAAAATTATTTTTTCAATATTTGTATTTGGTTTGGCTATATTAAAAAAAATATATTTTCCTGTAATATTACTGCAGTTCTACGAAAACCGACAACCTCTGTGGAATGCAATCCATGGTGGAGGGTATATAAAGTTCGACCCGGCCCGGCCGTTTTTACTTGTTATACTTTGATTTTGCTCTATTAGATATTTTTATTTTTTTAAGTTTTCTAAATTGAAAACAAATAAAGCAAATAAATGAATTAACTACTTTTATTACTCTTTCAATGTTTCAAAAATATTAGTTTTTACATTTTTTATAAAGACGTATTTTTGGATTTTGTTAATATAGTAAAAAATTTTTTTATTAAAACATGGGAAAAACTAATATATATTTTTTAAATTTAATAAAGATACACAAATAAAGAACAATAAAAATTGTTATTTTATTTGTTTGTTTTATTTATTTTCTATTTAGATTATTTTTATAATTATCTTACTTTAGAAAAATTATTATAAAATTTTATTTATTTTTTGTGGAGTAAAATTAAAATATAAATTAATTTTTTAATAATTTTTGTAATTTAAGAATATGTTTAAGATTTTTCTAAATGAAAAATAAATAAAACGAGCAAATTAAATGAACATATTTATTACTTTTTAACGAAGCAAAATTTAAAAATATTTTTTTTTTATAATTTTTGCTATATTTAAAAATAAACTAATTGTTTAATAATTTTTCTTAATTAAGAACATTATTAACACTTTTTAAATGAAAACTACAAATATCTTCTTTCGCTAAATAAATTTTACAACCTTTTTAAACTAAAGGATGTTATTTTTCATCTTTAAACATTAGTATGATGAACATTAAACAATTTTCTCAAAATCTTTACTAGAACTTACGTTATATCTATGGTTTTTTAAAATGCCCATTCCCTTAAATGTTTTCCCTTCCCTTTATGGAACAATCATACAAATTTTTTCTCAAAATCTCAGGCACTTCAAAAAACTACATTGATAATGTTATGTGGAATCATGTTCGATGGAATTTTTTAATTTCCTGTTAGAATTATGTTTATTTTTGGCAGGTGACTCAAATATTTTCTCACGATCCTTGGGAATATTTTCTTACTTAGAATATAATTATTTGGGGTACCAATTTTACGTGGACATGATTGTGCATGCCCGGCGTAAAAAAATCCGAACAACAGGTTGAGGGGAAATGTCATGATACTCCGCCATTTTCGTGAATTCAAATAGGGTTAAAGGTATTTTTAGAAGAAACTACCACTATCCTTGAGTTACTTGTTTTCCTGCTGTGAATTTAATTTCTTTCAGATTTATTTTTCACAGACATGATTGTGCATGCCCGGAGTTAAAATCAATACAACAGGTTGAAGGGGAAATGTTTTCACCAGATTGTGAAATTACCGCTTTCTTCATTGCCTGTGAATTCAAATCAGGTTTTTGGCATTCATTTAAAAATACTCTCACGATTCATGGTTGAGGTCTTAAAATAAATGTCTTTGTTCTAAGCAGTACCCTTCTTAAGTGGTTACTGCATGGTTAGAATAAATCACTGCAACAAGTGGAGGGGAAATGTTTTCACAAGATTGTGAAATTCCATTTTCCTCCTCAATGTAATGCAACCAATAATTGTAGTTGTTGTGAAACCATATTCTTGAAAACATCGAGCATGCACAATCATGCCCAAAATTTTTTAATCCTCCTCTATTTTAAAGGCACAGACAGACATTTTGAGAGAGGGAAAATCCTTAACTTGCAACACTCAATGAATGCAACAAGTATTGTGTGTGCCTACCTGCCTGGGAGAAAATCCCAACTACGGAAGGTCAACAAAGGGCAAAGTGCCAAGGATACTAAAACAACAAGAAACACTTCGTGGCGGGAAAAACAGCCAAGAGAGTGACAGAGTAACAGGAGTAAAAAGTACAAAAAATCGCAATTTCTGAAAACACCAAATTTCCTATAAATTGCCAGGCAAGCAGCGAACATAACATCATTCAACGATTTGTTGTACAACTCACAACATCAAACAATTTTCAATTCAAAACTGCACAATTTTACGAAAATGGTTTCTTTCAAAATCATACAAAAGCCCTCAAAATTAATTAAAAATATAATGAAATCGTTACGTTCACTCCATCACCAGCCGAAGGAGGCCATGACCAAATATCAGCCATCTATGGCAGTGGATGACTGTTATCTGCACGGCATGAGCGAAGAGGAGCAGCAGAATTATCTCAACGAGTTTTTGGAAATGTAATCAACATCCCTGCAAAACTGTGAAAATACCCAAAAGTGCTGGTCGCTGACAATCGCTCTACGGAAGAGTTTAAATTTCTGAAAAATGTGATATTACCCAAGGCGAAGTTTTCCTGTTTCCTGCAATACAACAAAAAATCCCCACATATTGGGTTGACCACAAACTTCAATGCCATCCTAATGTGATGTTTTCTGGAGTTACCAGGATTATTTTTAATAATTTGTTTATTTTTAATAATTATATAAAATCCATACCTTCCATTCCATAGTTTTGTAAGCCTATATTTACGATTACTTTAAGTCTTCCATGGTTTGTTTGTCTTGCTTCATGTAAATACTGTAAATAAAAAAGAGAAATATATTTAAGAAAAACTAAATTCAAACGCGATTTTTTTATTTTCACAAAAAAATGGTTACAAAATCTCCCCGAAGAAAGAATACGGGTTAGAAAAAGATTCTCTACCCACAAAAAAAATAAATAAAAAAATATAAGAGTTAAAAACTTGTTTTCTTGAGAAAAACTCTCTAAAAGGTCCTCACTAATGAACAAGTAAGAAGGCGTTAAGTTCGGCCGGGCCGAATCTTATATACCCTCCACCACGGAGTGCATTCCACAGTATTACCAGCAGATTAAAGGATGTCGACTTTACATAGAAGTACAGTACCATATTACGAAAATTGTGATATTTTTATGCACATTTACTATAATTGTTTACTATTTCAAACTATAATGTATACTTATGCGCACTGTTTGAAATCGACTACTATATATAAATAAAATGCTGTAATTGTGAAAGTGTGCCTAAATATTAGGCGATTGTCAGTCGCCATTAGAAAGAAGCATTTTCAGATACAGACAAAGTGATAAGAAAAGAATAAATTTTAATGATATCCCCATTCGCCCCATTCTCCGCCCAAATGTACAAATTTCGAAAAAAAACCCTTTTTCGAGTTTTCATAGTCAGAATGTATACACCGAATTTCATGATTTCAACTTCAGCGGTTTGGTAGGTCCCATTTTTATCCCTCTTTTTAATTATATCCCTTAAAAGTACGAATTTCGAAAAATCCCTCTATTTTATGTGTCTATGCAATTAGAGGGATGTACACACCGAATTTCATGATTCTAGCTGTTGTCGTATCATTGGTACCATATTTTATCTCGTTTTGTCCCATTTCGCCCGCTACAACGTTTATTTTCTTTGTGGTGCTTCCAAGCTACAAGAGGAATGTCCGCAACAAATTATAACTGTATGAAAATAAGAAATTTAATTAATAAGCCAAGGCTACCAATATTTGTATACTATATAATTTTTTTTTAAGAGCTTGATAACTTTTTTTTTAAAAAAAACGCATAAAATTTGCAAAATCTCATCGGTTCTTTATTTGAAACGTTAGATTGGTCCATGACATTTACTTTTTGAAGATAATTTCATTTAAATGTTGACCGCGGCTGCGTCTTAGGTGGTCCATTCGGAAAGTCCAATTTTGGGCAACTTTTTCGAGCATTTCGGCCGGAATAGCCCGAATTTCTTCGGAAATGTTGTCTTCCAAAGCTGGAATAGTTGCTGGCTTATTTCTGTAGACTTTAGACTTGACGTAGCCCCACAAAAAATAGTCTAAAGGCGTCAAATCGCATGATCTTGGTGGCCAACTTACCGGTCCATTTCTTGAGATGAATTGTTCTCCGAAGTTTTCCCTCACAATGGCCATAGAATCGCGAGCTGTGTGGCATGTAGCGCCATCTTGTTGAAACCACATGTCAACCAAGTTCAGTTCTTCCATTTTTGGCAACAAAAAGTTTGTTAGCATCGAACGATAGCGATCGCCATTCACCGTAACGTTGCGTCCAACAGCATCTTTGAAAAAATACGGTCCAATGATTCCACCAGCGTACAAACCACACCAAACAGTGCATTTTTCGGGATGCATGGGCAGTTCTTGAACGGCTTCTGGTTGCTCTTCACTCCAAATGCGGCAATTTTGTTTATTTACGTAGCCATTCAACCAGAAATGAGCCTCATCGCTGAACAAAATTTGTCGATAAAAAATTTCGAACCGAACACTGATTTTGGTAATAAAATTCAATGATTTGCTAGCGTTGCTCGTTAGTAAGTCTATTCGTGATGAAATGTCAAAGCATACTGAGCATCTTTCTCTTTGACACCATGTCTGAAATCCCACGTGATCTGTCAAATACTAATGCATGAAAATCCTAACCTCAAAAAAATCACATCTCTAAAGAGATGGAATTTTGATGTGTATAGTAGAACAGTAAGGCACATCATATTTTTTCCGAAAATTGCCACGTGCACCTTGAAGGAAGGATTTACATTTAAACGATTAACATTTGAAGGCACATATTTTCGGCATTTTAGTTCCACATCCTAAGAGTACAAAATTTATTTAGATTTCCCAAAGTGTCCTCTTTCATATGGTAATGGTATCGGTCTAGTTGAAAAATTTTAATAAATTGTTCAACAATAATATACTTCAAAAATGTGAAATCCTTTTAAACACGAACTAAAACAAAAATAGGAAAAGCAGAAAAATTTTAATACATTGTTCTATACCAATATACAGTGGATTCCCGGTTTAATGAACAGACAAAATTTTCATAAAGAAAAATGAAAAAATGCTGGGAAAAAAATAATTTAAAGAAGCAGCCTCATTGCATCTGCAAAGTATAATTTTGTTAGTAAAGTTGTTAAGTATGGGTCACTATATATTAAAAACTCATTTTAAAAAATTTCTTGGCAAAATGCTGTACAAAATCGTATAAAAATTTAAAAAATCAAATATTTCTCTGATAATTAAATTTCCTATCACAATTAGTTGTTTATATTTATATGAATTTTCTTAAGAAATTTAAGGAGAAACAAGCAAGAATGTTCTGTTGTGAAAAGTGTCTTAAGAAAAACCTTCGTAACTGTTTATCATATAGAGAATAATAAAATATTTTTTTTTGCATATGATTGCTGAATAGAACCAGAAGCTCGGATAGAGAAACTGGAAATAAAGGACTTGAAAGACTTTTTTGATTTTCTCAAAAAAAGGGTCAAATTGACCCATAAAGAGAGGAGCTAGATGGTTAAGATATTCCACGAAAATGATCCTCATAAAATTCCACAATAAGAATTCTCTCAGACATAAACTTACAGCACTTTTTTCGCTTAATATAATGCTCCCTTCGACCAAAAAATTAAAACTTTGTCCCGCTACAAAAAAACTAACTCAGACTGGACTATAAGTTTATTCTACAAAAATGATCTACTCAACATGTCGCTATTCTGTTCCATTTAGTTAGTCTTAATTTGTTGGGCAGTGTTATAGTAATTGTTTTAATTTGTTACTGAATAAAAATAAATTTAGTTAAATCTATTTATTTTTTAATAATTTACTTTTGAATAAAGTAAAATTTCAAATGTGATTTTTAATATTTTATTAAAAAAAAAGTTTTCTAAACATTTAACTTTTAAAGCAATGTCTTCCATTTCTTAATTTTTTTAAGTTTAATTTTAACATATATATAAGATATAATAATGTCTTCCACGGTTTGTTTATTTTGCTTCATGTAGATAATGTACATAAAATAAAGAAATATTTTATAAGAAAACTAATTATTTTCATTTAAAAATGGGAGGTTTTAGAAAAATTTGTTTAAAATCTCTTCTGTATCTGGGATTATAAATCGAAAAAAAATATGGGGAAGTATTAATTAATCAAACATCTATCACTCAAACATTTCGATGAATCTTTTTGTGATCATTTTTTTCGGGTCAAAAAATTAAAATTCATTTCCAAAACTTGAACCATACATAACTTCTAAACTAGCCGCCCCACGAGCAAAAGGACAATAATCTGTGATCACTATTTTAGGGTCAAAAAATTAAAATTCATTTCCAAAACTTTAACCCTTCATAACTTCTAAATTAGACGTCCTACGAGCAAAGGGACAATAATCTGTAATCACTTTTTTCGGGTCAAAAAATAAAAATTCATTTCCAAAACTTTAACCCTTCATAACTTCTAAACTAGACGTCCTACGAGCAAAAGGACAATAATCTGTGATCACTTTTTTCGGATCAAAAAATAAAAATTCATTTCCAAAACTTCATAACTTCATAACATCTAAACTAGACGTCGACAATAATCTGTGATCACTTTTTTCGGGTCAAAAAATAAAAATTCATTTCCAAAACTTTAACCCTTCATAACTTCTAAACTAGACGTCCTACGAGCAAAAGGACAATAATCTGTGATCACTTTTTCCATGCTTTATATAAGGTTACTTTCTATATATGTTTGTGTGCCACAAAATTTGAAATCAATTTTTGAAAGCTTTTTTTTTTGCTCAAATTTTGCACACTTAATCATTTTCGATGACAATACAAGGAAATGGAAAAATTTGGCCAATTGGACAAAGGGGCGTGGCACCTCTCATACAAAGTTAAAACCTATTATTGAATATTGTCAGTTCTATGACACCTAGAGTGCTGAAATTTTGTGTAAGTGCATCTAGCATCAATTCGCATAGTTGTGCCAAAAAGGGGCGGTATTAGAAAAGTGCGCGTGGCACCTCCCATACGAAGTTAAAACCTATTATTGAATATTGTCAGTTCTATGACACCTAGTGTGCTGAAATTTTGTGTAAGTGCATCTAGCATCAATGTGCGTAGTTCTGCCAAAAATGGGCGGTATTGGAATAGTGGGCGTACCACCTCCCATACGAAGTTAAAACATATTATCGAATAGTGTCAGTTCTATGACACGTATAGTGCTCAAATTTTGTGTAAGTGCATCTAGCATCAATGTGCGTAGTTGCGCCTAAAATGGGCGGTAATGCAAAAGTGGGCGTGGTACCTCCCATACAAACCACAAATTAAAAATCTATTATTTCTGCTCCTGATAACGCAGTAATTTTTCCTTCTACAAAAGATAACTAAAAAAGAATTTCTAGGCCCAATAGAATTCTGCTTGCATAAAGCATGGATTTGAAAAATTTTTTTTTTTGATTTACTAGTTTCGGGTCTGTGATCACTTTTTTCGGGTCGAAAAATTAATATTCATTTTGAAATCGAAAAAAGTGATCACAGATTATTGTCCTTTTGCTCGTAGGACGTCTAGTTTAGAAGTTATGAAGGGTTAAAGTTTTGGAAATGATTTTTTATTTTTTGACCCGAAAAAAGTGATCACAGATTATTGTCCTTTTGCTCGGAGGACGTATAGTTTAGAAGTTATGAAGGGTTAAAGATTTCAAAATTAATTTTAATTTTTTGACCCGAAAAAAGTGATTACAGATTATTGTCCTTTTACTCGTAGGACGTCTAGTTTAGAAGTTATGAAGGGTTAAAGTTTTGGAAATGATTTTTTATTTTTTGACCCGAAAAAAGTGATCACAGATTATTGTCCTTTTGCTCGGAGGACGTATAGTTTAGAAGTTATGAAGGGTTAAAGATTTCAAAATTAATTTTAATTTTTTGACCCGAAAAAAGTGATTACAGATTATTGTCCTTTTGCTCGTAGGACGTCTAGTTTAGAAGTTATGAAGGGTTAACGATTTCAAAATGAATTTTAATTTTTTGACCCGAAAAAAGTGATCACAGATTATTGTCCATTTGCTCGTAGGACGTCTACTTTAGAAGTTATGAAGGGATAAAGATTTCAAAATGAATTTTAATTTTTTGACCCGAAAAAAGTGATCACAGATTATTGTCCTTTTGCTCGTAGGACGTCTAGTTTAGAAGTTATGAAGGGTTAACGATTTCAAAATGAATTTTAATTTTTTGACCCGAAAAAAGTGATCACAGATTATTGTCCATTTGCTCGTAGGACGTCTACTTTAGAAGTTATGAAGGGATAAAGATTTCAAAATGAATTTTAATTTTTTGACCCGAAAAAAGTGATTACAGATTATTGTCCTTTTGCTCGTAGGACGTCTAGTTTAGAAGTTATGAAGGGTTAAAGTTTTGGAAATGAATTTTTATTTTTTGACCCGAAAAAGTGATCACAGATTATTGTCCTTTTGCTCGTAGGACGTCTAGTTTAGAAGTTATGAAGGGTTAAAGTTTTGGAAATGAATTTTAATTTTTTGACCCGAAAAAAGTGATCACAGATTATTGTCCTTTTGCTCGTAGGACGTCTAGTTTAGAAGTTATGAATGGTTAAAGTTTTGGAAATGAATTTTAATTTTTTGCCCCGAAAAAAGTGATCACAGATTATTGTCCTTTTGCTCGTAGGACGTCTAGTTTAGAAGTTGTGAAGGGTTAAAGTTTTGGAAATGAATTTTAATTTTTTGACCCGAAAAAAGTGATCACAGATTATTGTCCTTTTGCTCGTAGGACGTCTAGTTTAGAAGTTATGAAGGGATAAAGATTTCAAAATGAATTTTAATTTTTTGACCCGAAAAAAGTGATCACAGATTATTGTCCTTTTGCTCGTAGGCCGTCTAGTTTAGAAGTTATGAAGGGTTAAAGATTTCAAAATGAATTTTAATTTTTTGACCCGAAAAAAGTGATCACAGATTATTGTCCTTTTGCTCGTAGGACGTCTAGTTTAGAAGTTATGAAGGGTTAAAGATTTCAAAATGAATTTTAATTTTTTGACCCGAAAAAAGTGATTACAGATTATTGTCCTTTTGCTCGTAGGACGTCTAGTTTAGAAGTTATGAAGGGTTAAAGTTTTGGAAATGAATTTTAATTTTTTGACCCGAAAAAAGTGATCGCAGATTATTGTCCATTTGCTCGTAGGACGTCTAGTTTAGAAGTTATGAAGGGTTAAAGATTTCAGAATGAATTTTAATTTTTTGACCCGAAAAAAGTGATCACAGATTATTGTCCTTTTGCTCGTAGGACGTCTAGTTTAGAAGTTATGAAGGGTTAAAGTTTTGGAAATGAATTTTTATTTTTTGACCCGAAAAAAGTGATCACAGATTATTGTCCTTTTTCTCGTAGGACGTCTAGTTTAGAAGTTATGAAGGGTTAAAGTTTTGGAAATGAATTTTAATTTTTTGACCCGAAAAAAGTGATCGCAGATTATTGTCCATTTGCTCGTAGGACGTCTAGTTTAGAAGTTATGAAGGGTTAAAGATTTCAGAATGAATTTTAATTTTTTGACCCGAAAAAAGTGATCACAGATTATTGTCCTTTTGCTCGTAGGACGTCTAGTTTAGAAGTTATGAAGGGTTAAAGTTTTGGAAATTAATTTTAATTTTTTGACCCGAAAAAAGTGATCACAGATTATTGTCCTTTTGCTCGTAGGACGTCTAGTTTAGAAGTTATGAAGGGTTAAAGTTTTGGAAATGATTTTTTATTTTTTGACCCGAAAAAAGTGATCACAGATTATTGTCCTTTTGCTCGTAGGACGTCTAGTTTAGAAGTTATGAAGGGTTAAAGTTTTGTAAATGATTTTTTATTTTTTGACCCGAAAAAAGTGATCACAGATTATTGTCCTTTTGCTCGTAGGACGTCTAGTTTAGAAGTTATGAAGGGTTAAAGTTTTGGAAATGATTTTTTATTTTTTGACCCGAAAAAAGTGATCACAGATTATTGTCCTTTTGCTCGTAGGACGTCTAGTTTAGAAGTTATGAAGGGTTAAAGATTTGGAAATGAATTTTAATTTTTTGACCCGAAAAAAGTGATCACAGATTATTGTCCTTTTGCTCGTAGGACGTCTAGTTTAGAAGTTATGAAGGGTTAAAGATTTGGAAATGATGACCCGAAAAAAGTGATCACAGATTATTGTCCTTTTGCTCGTAGGACGTCTAGTTTAGAAGTTATGAAGGGTTAAAGTTTTGGAAATGATTTTTTATTTTTTGACCCGAAAAAAGTGATCACAGATTATTGTCCTTTTGCTCGTAGGACGTCTAGTTTAGAAGTTATGAAGGGTTAAAGTTTTGGAAATGATTTTTTTATTTTTTGACCCGAAAAAAGTGATCACAGATTATTGTCCTTTTGCTCGTAGGACGTCTACTTTAGAAGTTATGAAGGGTTAAAGTTTTGGAAATGATTTTTTATTTTTTGACCCGAAAAAACTGATCACAGATTATTGTCCTTTTGCTCG
Source organism: Polietes domitor (assembly GCA_947397865.1). Lineage (NCBI taxonomy): Eukaryota > Metazoa > Arthropoda > Insecta > Diptera > Muscidae > Polietes > Polietes domitor. Next base: position 168,885,093 of record OX377621.1, on the reverse strand, counting down.
TAGGACGTCTAGTTTAGAAGTTATGAAGGGTTAAAGTTTTGGAAATGATTTTTTTATTTTTTGACCCGAAAAAAGTGATCACAGATTATTGTCCTTTTGCTCGTAGGACGTGAATTTTTATTTTTTGACCCGAAACAAGTGATCACAGATTTATTGTCCTTTTGCTCGTAGGACGTCTAGTTTAGAAGTTATGAAGGGATAGATTTCAAAATGAATTTTAATTTTTTGACCAGAAAAAAGTGATCACAGATTATTGTCCTTTTGCTCGTAGGACGTCTAGTTTAGAAGTTATGAAGGGATAGATTTCAAAATGAATTTTAATTTTTTGACCAGAAAAAAGTGATCACAGATTATTGTCCTTTTGCTCGTAGGACGTCTAGTTTAGAAGTAATGAAGGGTTAAAGTTTTGGAAATGAATTTTTATTTTCTAGTTTAGAAGTTATGAAGGGTTAAAGATTTCAAAATGAATTTTAATTTTTTGACCCGAAAAAAGTGATCACAGATTATTGTCCGTTTGCTCGTAGGACGTCTAGTTTAGAAGTAATGAAGGGTTAAAGTTTTGGAAATGAATTTTTATTTTCTAGTTTAGAAGTTATGAAGGGTTAAAGATTTCAAAATGAATTTTAATTTTTTGACCCGAAAAAAGTGATCACAGATTATTGTCCTTTTGCTCGTAGGACGTCTAGTTTAGAAGTTATGAAGGGTTAAAGATTTCAAAATGAATTTTAATTTTTTGACCCGAAAAAAGTGATCACAGATTATTGTCCTTTTGCTCGTAGGACGTCTAGTTTAGAAGTTATGAAGGGTTAAAGATTTCAAAATGAATTTTAATTTTTTGACCCGAAAAAAGTGATCACAGATTATTGTCCTTTTGCTCGTAGGACGTCTAGTTTAGAAGTTATGAAGGGTTAAAGATTTCAAAATGAATTTTAATTTTTTGACCCGAAAAAAGTGATCACAGATTATTGTCCTTTTGCTCGTAGGACGTCTAGTTTAGAAGTTATGAAGGGTTAAAGATTTCAAAATGAATTTTAATTTTTTGACCCGAAAAAAGTGATCACAGATTATTGTCCTTTTGCTCGTAGGACGTCTAGTTTAGAAGTTATGAAGGGTAAAATTTTTCGAAATTAATTTTTATTTTTTGACCCGAAAAAAGTGATCACAGATTATTGTCCTTTTGCTCGTAGGACGTCTAGTTTAGAAGTTATGAAGGGTTAAAGATTTCAAAATTAATTTTAATTTTTTGACCCGAAAAAAGTGATCACAGATTATTGTTCTTTTGCTCGTAGGACGTCTAGTTTAGAAGTTATGAAGGGTTAAAGTTTTGGAAATGAATTTTTATTTCTTGACCCGAAAAAAGTGATCACAGATTATTGTCCTTTTGCTCGTAGGACGTCTAGTTTAGAAGTTATGAAGGGTTAAAGCTTTGGAAATGATTTTTTATTTTTTGACCCGAAAAAAGTGATCACAGATTATTGTCCTTTTGCTCGTAGGACGTCTAGTTTAGAAGTTATGAAGGGTTAAAGTTTTGGAAATGAATTTTTATTTTTTGACCCGAAAATAGTGATCACAGATTATTATTGTTTTGGTCGTAGGACGTCTAGTTTAGAAGTTATGAAGGGTTATAGTTTTGGAAATGAATTTTAATTTTTTGACCCGAAAAAAGTGATCACAGATTATTGTCCTTTTGCTCGTAGGACGTCTAGTTTAGAAGTTATGAAGGGTTATAGTTTTGGAAATGAATTTTAATTTTTTGACCCGAAAAAAGTGATCACAGATTATTGTCCTTTTGCTCGTAGGACGTCTAGTTTAGAAGTTATAAAGGGTTAAAGTTTTGGAAATGAATTTTAATTTTTTGACCCTTGTGCGCGTAGGACGTCTAGTTTAGAAGTTATGAAGGGTTAAAGTTTTTGAAATAAATTTTAATTTTTTGATAAGAAAAAGTGATCATACATTATTGTCCTTTTGCTCGTAGGACGTCTAGTTTAGAAGTTATGAAGGGTTAAAGTTTTGGAAATGAATTTTAATTTGTTGACCGAAAAAATAGAATTTTGAAAATGAATTTTATGAATTCTACTTGAATTCTATTTTTAATCTTAAAATTATTTTTGTAGTAAAAAGACAAGGAGAGAATTATGTTTTTAATAAATTCATTTATTTTATTTACATATTTACATTGGTGCAAAACAAACAAACCGGAAGACATTAACTTAAAACTAAATTCTAATCAATAACTTAAACTAACAATTGGAAGACATTGATTGGTTGCTAGAACTAAATGGGTGTCATATTAAGACATTTATATAAATGTTAATTAAATCACAGTTAAAAATTGAAATTAAAGCTTGTTTCAGAAATATCCATAACATTGAAAAGACAATGATGTTCTCCACCAAAAAGGCGGGATTTGGTATATATAGATCTTTGTTTTAGACTCCATGATCCTTGTGCGAGAGTATGTTGAGCGCCTAGGGCGATATTGCCAGCAAAATATTTATTTTGATCATTGCCAATCCAATCCCCTTGTTCCTTAGGCTTCTTTTAGCTCATTTTGTAGATTTTGCAGCTCTTCTGGACTTAGTGTCTGTGGATGCCATTCGACTTTGTTGCGTGTGATTTCCCGTTTAATTTTCTTGATGGACTGCATCAGAGTTTTAAGGAATTTGGTGGATTTATTGGAGACCTTTAACGATTTGTAGTTACTCATGATGAATGATATTGATTTTCTTGTTGTTAATGTTGCAAAAGGATCTGTTGGAGATGTTTTAGCTGTGAAGACAAAACACTGAATGTTGTTGAGTCTATTCTCATCGGGGTATTTATACGGTTTGGAAGTTCTTGGAATGGTAGGGGTTCTCTTATTATCTTTTATACATTATTCCTGTCCCGTTTAGTCCTTAAAGTGTCGCTTGTTTTGTCACGTTCACTCTCTACAATTTTTTTCTTTTACTAGACATTTGTATACATTACTCAAAGGATTTCCCCTCTCTCTCTTTGTAGGAAACAGGTAGCTGCAGCTATGAAGGTTTGTAAGGACTTTGAATAAAAGGGACGTTCTTTCCTCTTCTCGCCTTTTTGTCCCATTAGGAAAAGCGAAACGGAGAAAATCCAAAGAAAACAGGTCAAATTTAGTGTTGCTTAACATGCGCAATATTGAGAGCATGACCAAACATGCACGAAATTACACACTAATACCTCATTTAAGTTCAAAATAAGTTTGGTGTATCTTTTACTTAAAGAGTCCGGGTATTTTGATGAAAAATCACTGCGAAACCACCTGAAGAAGGTCGTTCGTTATCGGCCATCGAAAAATCATCTTGACTGATGAGGCCCATTTCCACCTCGGTGGCTACCGCAACAAGCAAAATTGTCGCATCTGGGGCTCGGAAAACCCAAGAGTTATTGTTGAGAAGCCTCCCCATCCTCATCGTGTGACTGTTCGGTGCGGTTTATGGTCCGGCGGGGTCATTGGACCTTACTTTTTCCAAAATGACGTTGGATCAACAGTTACGTTGAATGGATTGCGCTATCGAGAGATGATTAATGATTTTTTTATGGTCGGAGTTTACTTTCAACAAGACGGCGCTACGTCCCACACAAGCAACGAAACCATTGCTCTTTTACGGGCAAATTTTCCGGACCGTGTTATCTCTCGAAGAAATGATCACAATTGGGCACCGAGAACTTGTGATTTAACACTTCTTACTTTGGGGACACGTGAAAGATAAGGTCTACGCCAACAGCCCAGCGTCGATTCAAAGATAGAATTCGTGAGGCTATCGAGGACATAGGGCAGCCACTTTGCGATTGTCTGTTCCGATTATTGGCATGTGTTGTATACAAGATCGTCCAAGTCAAAACCACTTAACCTTCGATGGTAGAACAGGAGCTTACCATCTCTATACAAAATACCCTCCCTCTGCAGAGTCAAAAGACCGACAGGAGGTCGGTAGTTATCCTCTAGTAGTCTTAGCAGATTGCTATCTAGCTGAAGACTATCCCTAACCAGTCCGTTATCCAAGGAGGTGTACCTATCTAGGAACCGAAGCGCCCCATTCATTAAAATGACGTCAATCCGATCGAAACCGGCCGCGTTGTAAATGGTTCTACAAGAAGGTCTTCTTATAGTTCCGTCTTCAGCAATTGTGGGTGGCAAACACAGGCAAGATACCAGTATACGCCGTTCCCACCTCCTAAGTCTCTCCATCTGGGCAGATGAGATTCCAAACCGGACGGGGAAAGATAGGCCTTATGATCTGTTTATAGATCAGCAGCCTAACTTCGGTACTAAGACATCTCCTACATCGTAAAGTCGCATGATAGAGGTAAAAAATTAACGTTTAACCTTGGCCAATATGTGATCCATATGCCTAAAGAACTCAATCGGCTTGTATCTTTGATTCAGAGAACCCACACGTGACTATTGTGAAGCCAATGCCTCCACAAAGAGTTGATCGGATGAGGTCCTGCCAAGCCAGTCGTGGTAGTTATATGAATGATATAGTGTTCCATTATCAAATGACAAAGTTCAAACTTTCCAATAAAACCAGAAATTGGAAAAAAATTATCCGTACTTTTTTATAGCCGATTCTAATTTATTTTTTTAATGACCCTTTAATATGCCAGCTATTACAAATCAAAGCAAAATATTCCTTTATTAAATTTAAAAAAATCATGAACTTAACTTAGCCATAACTTCTACATTTATATATAGTATTTTCTGCATTGGAATTAGTTAACTGTTAAAAAAATTAAACCAAATATTTTATCCATATTTTTATGTTTTTTCCTACCACAAAACAATTTTTTGAGAAAAATCAAAAAAAATGGAAACTGCCCCTTCAAAGAATGCAAAATTCGCAAAATGATAATCCTAAGATTGTAAGGTTTCATGAAAGGAAACAGCTCGATGGTTTTATAAAAAACTTTTCACTCTTTATTTAGAATGCACCGTCGCTTATAACTACAAATGCTCGCTTCTATTGTTCGATGTGAATTGATTTGAGCAACTGCTCTGCCTTTTATACACAAATTTAGATAGAAATAATCTAGTAACTTACAATATTGAACAAGTAAAGTAAATATCAACATGTGGCATAATACATATTAACAGGTTGTATGAATGTAAATATCAACAAGTGGTTTTAAATTATACATTCATTCATGTCTGTCGAATAAAATAGTAACAGAACTAATAATTTGTTTCACATTTAATTTAACATATAGATTCACAACCACACAGAAGGATGTGGGTAGATAATAGGAAGTATTTCATTAAATTCATTTGTTAATAGTAAAAGTGGACCTAACTAGGTCTTCTGTTTTAACTCAGAAAATTTGATAATATTATAATAATCATTTTAAATATATTTAATATTTTATCTATCTTTACTTTATATATTTGATTATATTTTATCTGATTATATTCCAGTATCTTCAAGCTTAAGTTTAGAGCAGTTCAAGCAAGGCGAAATATCTTTCTCAAGAAGACTACGTGGTTTTCAGATAATTTCTTCACGAAATTACTGGATTTTGGGATTTGTATTCAAAAGTATTCAATACGGATCTGTGTGCGTTTAAACTTTTATGAAAGCCAGCCAGTTATAAACTTTTTTCTGTAATATGAAATTTCCTGGAGAAATAAATAATTTGATTTTTGCACACGACAATATTAGTCAACTACTATTGCTAAAGTTGAAATCTTCTTCGAATTCAATCTTCAAATGAAATACAATTCATAGTATATTTAAATTTTTTTGTTGAATAAAAGTTGGAAAAATTGTGTTTTTTTCTACAAATATATTTTCATTTTTATTTATATACATATATACAAATTGCAAAACAAACAAACCGGAAGACATCTTAAAACTAAAGGCAAACTTAAAACTAAATTGGAAGACATTGATTAATCTTAAAAACTAATAGAAATTTAGACCTTATAATAAATTTATATTGAACTATAAATCACAAATAATTTTCTTTTTTCAATATTAAAGCTTTCATTTTTTCTAAATAGAGTTTTAAAACTTTTCAGCTTTCCAAGAGCGTAGCAATGAACACCATTGAAGCCATAACCAAGTTGAGCCGTCTTTAAAGTCGGGATTTGAGACAAAAACTTTTCGTTGTTGAATCTTTTAAGTCAGCACAGCCACAGGAAGCCAAAACGTTCGATTTTAAGTACTATACTTTGCAAGCATTTACATTTAATATTTAAATAAATTTAAATAAATATTTAATATTTATTATTAAATATTTTTAATTCCGCAGAACATTTTTCAGCTTCCTCTGCCTAATACATCATTAGTTCTTGCGCTTCCAACTGTTCGTTGAGCCAATTTTGATGTTGCTCTTCTGTGAGGCAGGTTTGAAGTTGCAGCGGTTTTGGTGAGTTCAGCGTCAGTTTGGTTTTCTGCTGGACATCGTATTTAAAGAAGAATTTCGAACAATTTTTCACCAACTTCTTCATGCTGATACCCATAGAGAGAGCAGAGTATTTCTTGGGGTTTGAAGAGATCGTCATGGTTAAAGACATTTTTAGTATTTTTTTTTTTCAGAGTTTAAATGTTAACTGTTGAAGTTGTTATCGTTGAATGATGTCTGTGTTCGTCCTCGGTCAGGTTTTTATACTCATTTCCCAAAAATCACTTACATTGTGGTGTCGCTTTAATTGTATGAGAGTGAGGAATTTTAAATTTTCAGAAAATATGTCTGTCTCACTCTTCTAACTCTGCTTAGGGGTTAATTTCTCTGCTTTCCTTTTTTACAACAGGTAGAATAGAATTATAGTCTACAACTGTAGCAAATACAGAGTGTAGGAGTACTATTGCAGTAGCTAATTATGAATGCTCAACTTGTCGTTCTTGCATTGCACTGGAATTGTTTTTGTTAATTGAATTTGAATTTCACAATTTTTGGAAATTCTTTCAAGGCGGGAACGTTTTTGACATTCCAATTTGAAAATATTTAAACATAAAAATACGAGAGATCTTTAAATGGAATTTAGATTTAACAGGATTTTTCATATATCATTTGGGTCATTTAAAACTTTAAATGAGATTCGCCTAAAAAAATACTGATTATTTTCTTGCAAATTTCTGATTTTATTGGAAAGTCATTCATATGACTACCATTACTGGTTCGGCAGTACCTCATCCGATCAATTTTCATTACAGCCCATAATCCACACCAATAGTGACTCGTTGTGGATGCATTGGCTTCTCAATAGTCATGTGTGGGTTTTCTGAACCCCATGTGCGGCAATTTTGCTTACTGACATAGCCACCGAGATGGAAATGAGCTTCATGAAGGCTGAACGGAAGGCCGATCTCTTCTCAAAAATTTTCCACGTAAATTTTTACAGTTTGCGTTAACTCACTACTTTGGAAGTAAGTTTTTAATATTTACCAATTTTGTTCGAGCGTCCCATTTTGCTAATGTCAAACATAAATCTAAAAAAATGTTATCCTACCTTTCAAACTCAAAGTATCGGTAGTTCAAATCTATAATAAGGAAGTAAGTTTTTAATATTTACCAATTTTGTTCGAGCGTCCCATTTTGCTAATGTCAAACATAAATCTAAAAAAATGTTATCCTACCTTTCAAACTCAAAGTATCGGTAGTTCAAATCTATAATGTTAAATGGACCGCCCTTTAGGATCCAAACAGTCATGAGACCCATCTAAATTGGAATATTCCCTTCGAAAATTAAAGGAATTTTGGGTAAACATTTAAATATCATGAGAACGATATTAATATAATTTTTATAAAAATTTTAAACAAATTAAATTAACTCAAAAATTCATGTATGTGGAGTTTTCTCACAGAACGTTAAAGTTTTTCATTCGTCGGGGAATAAAATGTTATTTATTTAGAGATCAGTGGCTTTTAAAATATTCTGTAAACTACAGAAACGTGTATTTAAAAGCGAATTATAGGAAAAATATAGAACTATTTTAACATAGTTGGATTTCACTGATTTCCTTTCACAAAGGATGCTGATAGAGGAGGTAAAAAAAGAATATACGTGTATCGGTGTTTTAAAAGTTTACGTATGGCGGTCATTTTTGAGGGGGTGAATATTTTCTCCCTTTGCACATTCTTATGATGAATCGATATAGGAAAACTGGTGATCCTTATATTTTAAGGATGTGTTCAGCAATATTACTTAAAACACTACGAGGAACATTTTTGTGGAACATTTTAACCCTCTACCTCTTCAATGTAGGGACCTTTTAGGTGCCTTTTTTGTAAATTGACCATATTTCCCTTCAGCACATTCTTATGATGAATCGACATAGGAAACCTTGTGATCCTTAAATTTTAAGTATAGGATGTGTTCAGCAATATTACTTAAAACACTACGAGGAACATTTTTGTGGAACATTTTAACCCTCTACCTCTTCAATATAGGGACCTTTCAGGTGCCTTTTTGTAAATTGTCAATATTTCCCTTTAGCACATTCTTCAGATGAACCGACATAGGAATCCTTGTGACCCTTCCATTTTAAGTATAGGATGTGTTTAGCAATATTACTTAAAACACTACGAAGAACACTATTGTGGAACATTAAGCCTCTAGCTCTTCAATATAAGAGTCTTTTTGGTCCTTTTTTTGCAAAAGAGTAAAAAACTCCCTTAAACAAAGATTTAACGGGTCAAAATGAATGAAACTGAATTTTAGAGGGGTGTTGTGAATGGAAAAAATATTCTACTTCGAATTTCACTGTAAGTCATCGAACAAAAGAAAGCTGCATAATATCTGTAAATAAAATCTAAGTACCAATTGCGGTAAATTCTAAAACTATTAAGTCATTTCCGTATTTCTACCCTCCTGTTGAAAGTACTCTGGGAGCTAATATTTCCAAGGGAGCCAAGTGTAAGGCCGACAGTTATTTAACGGTGGGGTTTGAAAATGGACAAAATTAGTCCAGAGATAAAAAACCTCATTAAAGACTGCAAATTCCCCCAAAACCTCTAATATTTAGAGTATTTTTAAACATTTCTGCTTTGTGCTCTCTTGAGTAGCAACAAAAGTTGTCAATGTCCTTGACTAAAATTAAAGATTAAATTGTTTTTGTTGCATTTTCCAAAATATATATTTCGCTCTAATCATTGTGCAATCCTGAGCGGATAAACTCTATAAATTAGGGTTTTCTGAAAAATATTTCACGGCCTCACAAAAGTTGCATCGGTTTCTAAAACGGTATTCAAATGTTCGAATTATATTCTCAAATAAATAAATAAATATTTAAGAAGTTATTCTTCTTAATATATTTGGAGTTTACAGAAATATTGGGTGGGCCATTTAAAAATTTAAATTTCAACTACCGATTACTTTAACTTTGAAAGTTAGAATATCATTCATTTTTATTTTTATTTTCAGGTTTATATTTGAAATTTGCAGAATGGGACGCTTACGCTTCAGCAAAATTGATAAATATTAAAAACTTACTTCCAAAGTAGTGAGTCTTTAACGCAAACTGTATTTACGTGGACAATATATGAATATGAAATTTACGTGGACAATATTCGAGCAAAGATCGTCCTTCAGTTCATCCTTCATGAAGCTCATTTCCATCTCGGTGGCTATGTCAATAACCAAAATGGCCACATATGGGGTTCAGAGATCCCACATGTGACTATTGAAAAGCCAATGCATCCACAACCAGTCACTGTTTGCTGCTGATTTTGAGCTGTACTGAAAAATTGGGTTGATCGGATGAGGTACTGCCAGGCCAGTCGTGGTCTGTCATATGAATGATATTGTACTCCATTGATAAATGACAAAGTTCAACCTTTCCAATAAAACTAGACATTTGAAAAAATAATCAGGACTTTTTTGTGGCCGATTCTAATTTGAATGGACCATTCTATACATAAGGTAAATAATAGCAGTTACTGCAAAATATTTCCTCATTTTCCCCCTAATGTTATAGGTCGAAAAATCAAAGTAACCCATTTTAACCAAAAATTCGATTGATCTACTCTTCGATCAATCGAATTTTTGGTAAAAACGGTATGAACTTTGGCTGTGTTTAAAGAGTTTGTCAAAGTGCAGAAGTGAAGATATTGCTGAATAAATAATTCAACACAGCCTTTACATTAATATCGAAATAAAATGATATATAGAGACCGAAAGACTTACGACACTGACTTCTTTATATGTATATTTATTGCTGAAATTCCTATGTGGCCATAGTAATATAGGGTCCGCAAAATAACTTTTTTTTAAATGCTATAAAAAAAACTACTGAATATTTTCTCAATTTTTTTTTATTTGAAAGTACAATCCTTCCGGTTAATAATGGAAAATAATTTCATTCAAATGGCTGCTGAGGACACCCCACAAATAATAGTCCAACGGTTGAATACCCTATATTTTTCAATATATTTCTACATGAAGTCATCGCAAACATAACGAAAGTTTTTAAATTAGTTTAAGCAAGAGCCAGCGTTAATAACTGGAGGTTGTCTTATCGCAGAGATTCTAAAAATATAAAAATTTATGTGCCCATTTGTACAACAATTTTTGGAAAATTGCAAAACTAGGTAATATTAAGTCCCTAGAAAAATCTTTATCAATAAAGTAGTAAAAATCTACTTGTAGATATTATTAAATAAAAATATTTGAAATTTTTGTTTTTCTATAAAAATTCATCGTTTTTATTTATTTACATATATACAAATTGCAAAACAAACAAACCGGAAGACATCTTAAAACTAAAGGCAGACTTAAAATTAAATTGGAAGACATTGATTTTTTCTTAAAAACTACTGCAAATGTAGATATTACAATAAATTTAAATTGTACTATAAATCACAAATAGTTTCAATTTTTTCAATATTAAAGCTTTAATTTTTTTCTAAATAGAGTTTTAAAACTTTTCAGCTTTCCAAGAGCACAGCGATGAACACCTTTGAAGCCATAACCAAGTTGAGCCTTCTTTAAGGTCGGGATTTGAGGCAGAAACTTTTCGTTGTTGAATCTTTGATGTCACCACATCATCACGAAGCCAAAACGTTCGATATGTAGTGCAATGCTTTCCAAGCATTTACATTTAAAGCGTAGATTGTTTTTCTTCTTCAAGAAATAGTTTTAATTCCGCAGAACATTTACCAGCCTCCTCCGTCTAATACGTCATCATTTGTTGATCTTCCAACTGTTCGTTGAGCCAATTTTGATGTTCCTCTTCTGTGAGACAGGTTTGAAGTTGTAGAGGTTGTTGTGAGTTCAGCTCCAATTTCGTTCTCTGCTGAACGTCGTATTTAAAGAAGAATTTTGAACAATTCTTCACCAACTTCTTCATGCTGACACCCATAGAGAGAGCAGAGTATTTCTTGGTGTTTGAAGAGATTGTCATGGTTAAAGACATTTTTAGTTTTTTTTTTGGATATTAAATGTTAACTGTTGAAGTTGTTATCGTTGAATGATGTCTGAGTTTGTCTTTCGGCTGGTTTATATACGATAAATTTCTTCCTTTTCATATCCCCTTCAACTGTAGGAGAGTGAAGAGTTGTATGTGTTTCCGATATAATAGTGTTTCGTTCTTTGAAGAAATTTTAGGGGTTAGTTTTTCGGATTTCCCCTTGTAAACAGGTAGAATTGGTGGTGTTTGCTTTACTTGTGTCGCTGAACTGTATGATTTTCTGTCTTCAAGGATATTTTCTTGGTTTGTTTTTGCTACAATCTAATTTCATAGATTTTGTAAAATAGTTTAAAACAGAGAAGTTGTTTTTGTCTTTAAACAAATTTCCAATTTGAAAAATCCATAATGGTAATGAACTACGCGAGCAGGACGTTTTTTTTAGAATTGAATTGAAAACTAACTAATAACTTGTCAACAGGAGTGGAGGAATATTTGTGGGTATTATTTAAATTAAATAATAATTTATAATTTTAAGCAATTAACTTGCCAATGGCATTAGTCAATCATACAATATATTCAATGCATTAGGCTGTATCAAATCAATAACAAAATAATCTTAAAAAAATAATGTGGCTTTGGACTGACTGTAATTGATTGAGAATATGTTTTTCCATGGAATGCATATAGTACCAATTTGTTAAGCTGGTCAACGAAAGACATTTGCCAGTACATATATATAGGTCCCAAAGTTGACAAACATTATTCACAATATTTATTATTTATTGTCGTTTTTTATCTATAATTCGCTGATTTGATGCTCTAAGCTCAAGGGTTTAATAAATAGTGAAAAAACTAAATACATTGGTTGTATATGGTTTATTTCAACTGTAGGCTTTCTTGAGAAATATTATGTTGTGGGTTACTAAAATCAGTTGCATATCCAGAGCGGTAATAAGACAATTCGGAGAGATAAATGGTACACGTTCTCGCTGCAATTGGAATGCTTGACCTAAATTTCAAGAGGAAAAGCGTAAACACTCTATATACTGTTGTCTTTCCTTGGTGGTGATATTTTTTCCTCTGAGGCTATTTCCAATTACCATTTTCAGTTCCACCAATCTACAACTACGAAGACACACATGTGATAACTTGGACCACTTACTTCATTTCGGTCGCAAGCAAAATAGACGGACATGGCTATATCATCACTTTATGGGGTCTTCGAATGACAATGATAAAGTTAAGGGAAAAATATTCCAAATGCATTAATAAAGATATGAAACAATATTAAACAGCAGTTGTGAACGAAAGACTTAAGACACGAACTTTGCAATAACGGGCGAATAAGTTCACATGAATATATTGGGAAAATGTTGATTTTTCGAAAATTTTAAAAAACGTTTCTATTTTCCTTTCCAAATTATATTTCAAGAATAATCGCAATCTAAATGGGTTAACTTCAAATTGTGTCAATTTCCTAAATAACTCAAAAAGGCTTAATGACAGATTGGATAAAAAATGAGTATATAAAATATTCAGATGACCCTATTTCACATGCACCCTTGCACCACCGATTAGAACATTCAGAGTCAAAATAATAAAAAAAAGTCAGTGATATACGCAAATGCTCGTTTTGGATGATAGAAAGTCTTCTGCAGACAAATAATATGAAATTTAAACAAATTTTCCATTTTAACTAATTTCATTCGATTATTTCTGTGGTCACAACCCTTAACAGCCTAACTCGAGTTAGGACACAATTGAGTTATTAGCACCATCGTATTCAGCGTATCTACATTTATTTGCTCTAAATTTTTCATGTTTGTATCTCTTCTAGGAAGGCAATTAATCCTAAAAAACCTAATAGCTTAAGTTATTTTTCTAAATTACTGTTTTGGCATAACTGCCTAAGTCAATTTAGGATTACAACAAATATAAACATTATTTTTTCATCATTGCCTAAATCAACTTAAGTCGTTAATCCAAAAAAACAAAGAAACAATTTTATTTTCCTAACTTGAGTTAAGCTCTTGTTGACATAGAATAATAATTTATGTAAATTTAGGCGCACTTAAAGTTTTTTATTTAATCTGGAATAATAGCCTAACTCAACTTGAACTTTTTGACTTTCTTTCGTTCAACAATTCATAAGAGCCTAAGTGTCTTTTTCGATAATATCTTTTGACTGCGAGAATAAACAACTATTTTTTGTTAACAACTAAGTAAAGAAATTAGTTTCCTTGGAATCTGTAGCAAAGTTTTCCAAAAAACACATTCTCCTGATTTTCAGTGAAGATTCAAAATTTAAACTCCTGTACTGAAAATATTGGAAAACAGACTTAGGCTGTTATGGGTTGTGACCACAGATTTAATTCTGGAAAACTATTTTGAAGGCATTTTTCAGTACAAATTTTCCAAACCTCCCCTAAAATTATTTCACATTACAAGTGTTTCAGTTTTTTATATGAAATAATAGTTAGACAAATTTTGTTTTATCTATAAAAATATTTAGTTTTTATTTATTTACATATATACAAATTGCAAAACAAACAAACCGGAAGACATCTTAAAACTAAATACAAACTAAGGAGGAAGACATGGATTTTTCTTAAAAACTAATACAAACGTAGTCATTATAAACAATTTAAATTATACTATAAAATCACAATAAAATTTCTTGTTTTTTCAATATTAAAGCTTTCATTTTTTCTAAATAGAGTTTTAAAACTTTTCAGCTTTCCAAGAGCGTAGCAATGAACACCATTGAAGCCATAACCAAGTTGAGCCTTCTTTAAAGTCGGAATTTGAGGCAGAAACTTTTCGTTGTGAATCTAGGAAGTCAGCACAGCCACAGGAGACCAAAACGTTCGTTGTGAAGTACCATGCTTTACAAGCATTTACATTTAAAGTGTAGATTGTTTTTGTTCTCCTCTTCAAGAAATATTTTTAATTCCGCAGAACATTTGCCAGCCTTCTCGATCTAATGCAGCAGCATTTGTTGCGCTTCCAACTGTTCGTTGAGCCAGTTTTGATGTTCCTCTTCTGTGAGGCAGGTTTGAAGTTGTAGAGGTTGTGGTGAGTTCAGCTCTAGTTTGGTTTTCTGCTGGACATCGTATTTAAAGAAGAATTTCGAACAATTCTTCACCAACTTGTTCATGCTGACACCCATAGAGAGAGCAGAGTATTTCTTGGTGTTTGAAGAGATTGTCATGGTTAAAGACATTTTTAGCTTTTTGTTCGGATATTAAATGTTAACTGTTGAAGTTGTTATCGTTGAATGATGTCTGTGTTTGTCCTTCGACTGGTTTATATACGATTTTCAAATAAATTTCTTCCTTTTCATATCCATTTCAACTGTAGGAGAGTGAAGAGTTGTATGTGTTTCCGATATAATAGTGTTTCGTTCTTTGAAGAAATTTTAGGGGTTAGTTTTTCGGATTTCCCCTTGTAAACAGGTAGAATTGGTGGTGTTTGCTTTACTTGTGTCGCTGAACTGTATGATTTTCTGTCTTCAAGGATATTTTCTTGGTTTGTTTTTGCTACAATCTAATTTCATAGATTTTGTAAAATAGTTTAAAACAGAGAAGTTGTTTTTGTCTTAAAACAAATTTCCAATTTGAAAAATCCATAATGGTAATGAACTACGCGAGCAGGATGTTTTTTTAGAATTGAATTGAAAACTAACTAATAACTTGTCAACAGGAGTGGAGGAATATTTGTGAGTATTATTTAAATTAAATAATAATTTATAATTTTAAGCAATTAACTTGCCAATGGCATTAGTCAATCATACAATATATTCAATGCATTAGGCTGTATCAAATCAATAACAAAATAATCTTAAAAAAATAATGTGGCTTTGGACTGACTGTAATTGATTGAGAATATGTTTTTCCATGGAATGCATATAGTACCACTTTGTTAAGCTGGTCAACGAAAGACATTTGCCAGTACATATATAGTACATATATAAAGGTCCCAATGAGAGGGGTTAAATCTCTACAAGAGAGTTTATATCAGTCGATCGATTGACAAACATTATTCACAATATTTGCTATTTATTGTCGTTTTTGATCTATAATTCGCTGATTTGATGCTCTAAGTTCAAGAGTTTAAATAATAGTAAAAACAACCAATGTTGTATATGATTCATTACAACTGTAGGCTTTCTTGAGAAATATTACGTGGTGTGTTACTAAAATCAGTTGCATGTCCAGGTCCACGTTCTCGCTGTATGGGAATGCTTGACCTAAATTTCAAGTAGATACAAGACGGAAAAGCGTAAACACTCTACATACTGTTGTCTCTCCTTGTTGGTGATATTTTTCCCTCTGAGGCTATTTCCAATTACCATTTTCAATTCCACCAATCTGCAACTACGAAGACACACATGTGATAACTTGGACCACTTACTTCATTTCGGTCGCAAGCAAAACAGACGGACATGGCAAGATCATCACTTTATGGGGTCTTCGAAAGACAATGATAAAGTTTAGGAAAAATATTCCAAATGCATTAATACAGATATGAAACAATATTAAACAGCAGTTGTGAACGAAAGACTTAAGACACGAACTTTTCAATAACGGGCGAATAAGTTCACCTGAATATATTGGGAAATTGTTGATTTTTTGGCAATTTAAAAAAACGTTTCTATTTTCCTTTCCAAAATTTTCCATTTTAACTAATTTCATTCGATTATTTAATTCTGGAAAACTATTTTGAAGGCATATTTCAGTACAAGTTTTCCAAACCTCCCCTAAAATTATTTCACATTACAAGTGTTTCAGTTTTTTATATGAAATAAAAGTTAGAAAAATGTTGTTTAATATTTAAAAATATTTAGTTTTTATTTATTTACATATATACAAATTGCAAAACAAACAAACCGGAAGACATCTTAAAACTAAATACAAACTAAGGTGGAAGACATGGATTTTTCTTAAAAACTAATACAAACGTAGTCATTATAAACAATTTAAATTATACTATAAAATCACAATAAAATTTCTTGTTTTTTTTTTCAATATTAAAGCTTTCATTTTTTTTCTAAATAGAGTTTTAAAACTTTTAAGCTTTCCAAGAGCGTAGCAATGAATACCATTGAAGCCATAACCAAGTTGAGCCTTCATTGAAGTCGGGATTTGAGGCAAAAACTTTTCGTTGTTGAATCTTTGAAGTTAGCACAGCCACAGGAAGCCAAAACGTTCGATATGTAGTGCAATGCTTTTCAAGCATTTACATTTAAAGCGTTGATTGTTTTTCTTCTTGAAGAAATATTTTTAATTCCGCAGAACATTTATCAGCTTCCTCCGTCTAATACATCATTAGTTGTTGCTCTTCCAACTGTTCGTTGAGCCAGTTTTGATGTTCCTCTTCTGTGAGACAGGTTTGACGTTGCAGAGGTTGTTGTGAGTTCAGCTCCAATTTCGTTTTCTGCTGAACATCGTATTTAAAGAAGAATTTCGAACAATTCTTCACCAACTTCTTCATGCTGACACCCATAGAGAGAGCAGAGTATTTCTTGTTGTTTGAAGAGATTGTCATGGTTAAAGACATTTGTAGTTTTTTTTTTTCAAATATTAAATGTTAACTGTTGAAGTTGTTATCGTTGAATGATGTCTGAGTTTGTCCTTCGTCTGGTTTATATACGATTTTCCAAAGAAATTGATTGCTTTTCATATCCCCATCAATTGTAAGGGAGTGAAGAGTTGTATGTATTTCCGATATAATAGTGTTTCATTCTTTCAAGAAATTTTAGGGGTTAGTTTCTCGGATTTCAACTTGTAAACAGGTATAATTTGCAGTGTTTGCTTCACTTGTGTCGCTGAACTGTAGCAGTTAATGTATGATTTTCTGCCTTCAAGGATATTTTTTCGCATGAATTTCATAATTTCATAGTTTTTGGAAAAAAATCAAAACAGGGAAATTGTTGCTGTCTTTAAGTAGATTTCCAATTTATTTTCAAATTGGATGATAGGGCTAATGAACTACGCTTCCAGAATGTGTTTTAGAGTCGAATTGTAAATCAATTACATGGCAACAGGAAAGGGAGAATATTTGTGGGTATTATAGAAAATAATTTATAATGTAAAGTAATTAACTAGTCAGTGTCATTAGTCAAACACCCAATATATTCATTACATTAGGATCTATCAAATCAATATCGAAATATTCTTACAAAATAATGCGAGTTTGGACTGACTACAAACGATTGAACAAATGATTTTCTTGTTAAGTTCGTCAAGGAAAGAGATTAAATCACTGGAAGACAGTTTATATCAGTCGATCGATTGACAAACATTGTTCACAACATTTGCTATTTTTTATATTTATTTTTTTACTTGTTTTACGTTAAGTTCAAGAGTTTAAATAATGGTGAAAAAGCAACTACGTTTAAATCATAATTGCATCTCCATCGAATATTTCTCTTATTTTCCTGATCTCTCTCTGAATATGTTCCAGGTATTAAATTTCAAACCTGAAAACTCTTTGGAATATCTGAAATCAACTGATCAATTTTAAGGAATCAGCATACCATTCAATTATTCAATTATTTCCAATTTATACTCTGTTTATAGTTGATTCAATCCAAGAAAATACTTCAACAAATTGCTAGATATGGCCCATTTACACTATAGACCTTTATAGGTGACGTATAAAATGATGTCTACAAATCTGACTACTATCAGTTGCAATCTGAGGATTTCAGAGCGGCAATAAAGCACATCGGAAATATATTTGTAAGAAAACTCTTCAAAGTCAGAGGAATTTTTAGATCGAATTTTATGATTTGACTATCAATAGTTTGGTCTATACCATTTTAGAGGAATTTCGTAAAGTCGCTATATTTTACGTGTCTACACGTTTAGAAGGATGTACACTGAATTTCTGTTTCTAGATGAGTTCACACTATAAGGGGAATATATGAACTAAATTTCGAGTGAATATGGGGTGGAAACTTTCAAAATAATTTGCTCAAATACTCTAAATACCATTTTCTGTCCTTGTTAGGGAAACCTTTTCTCTCTATTTAGCTGTCAACATAAAGACGGACGGTCACACAGATGGAGATGACTTGATTATCATAGAATTTTACCACAACTAGGAATATGTATACTTTATGGGATCTCCGATAAATATATAAAGGTGTTGAAAATTTCACGAAATATATTCAAAATCCATTGATATAGAGTGGAAACAATATGCAACAGCTGTTAAAAACGAAAGACTTAAGACACGAACTTTTCAGTAACCGACAAGATAAGTTTCCATGAAATTATATGGGGAGCTTTCAATGATTTTTGGAAACTTTAATGACAATTTGTCATATTCTTAAAAGAATTATTACAATATAATTGGCTTCATTTCAAAGTAACTGTTTAACATGGTGTTAGCTAAGAACAAGAATGACAATATAAACTATTCAGATGGCCCTACTTAATGTCAGCCTTCGATCACCGTCTAGAAAATTCGATTGAGAATAATAAATTAAGTATATCATACGAACAGTGGCTCGATTTAGATAATATACCTTTTTCTGTAGACGATCTAACATAACATTAAGCCGCAGTTTCCCTTCTTCTTCTTAATTCTGGTGTTCTTTCAGTACAGATTTTCCCAGGGATCCATTTGTTCATATTATAACTCTTTTAGCTTTTTTATGTAAAATAAAAGATAGAAAAATTCTGTTTTATCTATAAAATATTTTGTTTTTATTTATTTACATATATACAAATTGCAAAACAAACAAACCGGAAGACATCTTAAAACTAAAGGCAAACTTACAACTAAATTGGAAGACATTGATTTTTCTTATAAACTAATACAAATGTAAATATTATAATAAATTTATATTGAACTATAAATCACAAATTTTTCAATATTAAAGCTTTCATTTTCTAGAGTTTTAAAACTTTTCAGCTTTCCAAGAGCATAGCAATGAATACCATTGAAGCCATAACCAAGTTGAGCCATCTTTAAAGTCGGGATTTGAGGCAACAACTTTTCGTTGTTGAATCTTTGAAGTCAGCACAGCCACAGGAAGCCAAAACGTTCGTTGTGAAGTAAAATGCTTTGCAAGCATTTACATTTAAAGCGTAGATTGTTTTTCTTCTCCTCTTCAAGAAATATTTTTAATTCCGCAGAACATTTATTAGCCTCCTCCGTCTAATACATCATTAGTTGTTGCTCTTCCAACTGCTCGTTGAGCCAATTGTGATGTTCCTCTTCTGTGAGGCAGGTTTGATGTTGTAGAGGTTGTGGTGAGTTCAGCTCCAGTTTGGTTTTCTGTTGAACATCGTATTTGAAGAAGAATTTTGAACAATTCTTCACCAACTTCTTCATGCTGACACTCATAGAGAGAGCAGAGTATTTCTTGGGGTTTGAAGATAAGACCAGGGTTTGAGCCATTGTTAAGGGTTTTTTTTTTAAGATTTTAAATGTTAACTGTTGAAGTTGTTATCGTTGAATGATGTTTGACTTCGTCCTCCGTCTGGTTTATATACGATTTTCCACAAAAAAATATTTTCATTTATTTTATGAGAGAGAGGAGTGCAAAATGATCATGCTATACCATTAGTTCACTCTTCTGATGCGTTTTAGGGGTTGTTAGTTTGAGAGCAGGTAGAATTGCAAGTGTTTCACATCGCTGTGCGGAGTTGATTATGAATGCTCAATTCGTCATTAAGATTTTGTACTTGTTTTGTTTTTTTTTTTGTAAAATTATTAGGAGAAATTGTTAATGTCTTGACGTAAGATTCTTATTTGAAAATCCAAGCTGGAAATGCAAATTTTTTTGAAAACTATAGGGTGATTAACTACAGCAGAGGAAAAATACATCAACAGCGTTTTCAATAGCCTTAAGGCAGTCATTCATGAAATTTTCAGAACATGGAATATAAAAAATCCTTTTTGGATATTTAGTCCTCAGAGTTTCTTTCAAAAGGACTCATATTTTAAATTAAAATATTTTCGAAGCCTCAATCTTTTTAGGAGTAATTTTAGTTTTTTGTTTTAGTTTTTTCGTTTGTATTTTTTGTAATCAATATTTGATATGAACTGGGATATTGTCCTGACCATTTTGCATCTATATTTAATAGAATGCACATTTATTTACAAATGGCATGGTGACATTTATTACTTGGCTGGAGACTACCACGATCATGATGTCAAAGTCTTTTCAAAAGCCTTTTCAAGTGGCTTCGCAGTGACTTTTCAACATCAAACCCGGCCTCTATAAGGAAATGATTCTCACAAATGAACGAGAAGCACAACTCACTTGCCGAATTTGCACCCCTTTGTAAATAACTTTGCATTCTATTAAATAAAAAGTCTTGATCCAGGACAATAGCCCAGTTCAAATCAGTTTTTTTTATTTTTTCAATTTATATTTTTCCACAAAGTTTCACATGATATATTTACAAGGCTCTCCTCCATCATTTTTGTATGCTCCAAATATTGTAGAAATTAAATTAAATCATACATTTTTTTTACCACCTGTCGGCAATAGTATGTTTAAAATATTATAGCACTTAAAGTAGTGTAATCAGTTCCAATTGTTGTAGAAATAATTATTTTGACTACAATTCTCAAAATTGTTGCGGACCCAGTTAGTCGAATACAATGGCTAATGTTTACTTTTCATTAGGCTTCTGATAATATGATGATATTCATATTTACGACCTACTTGATTAACACGGTTGTCTTCCATATAGCCAATGTTGAAAAGCTATACTGTTGCACAATGCGGAATACTCGTGACTATAATTCGTAAGTGATTTTAGGGTAATTTGAATTTTGGCGCAGATTTTTCTAACATCCTGCGAAAATTTTTAAAACAAAGGCGATTCGTATGGAAAAGCTTGGAATACAGCGTGACATTAGTTGCGACTGAAGGTCTCACAAGCCACTACGTGATGGGAAACTTATCGCTGTGGCTGAATATATCATGGTTGGCTGAAGATGTCGTGGAAATACTTCTTTAATTTCTGATTCGTTGATCAATTATCCAATTACCAATTATCGTTGATTTACAGGTCCTCGAATGCAGAGTTTTCATCCGTTTTGTATAATATTATACTTTGTTACATAAATAATATTTTTTAGATCCTGGTCGAAATTAAGGATTTGCGATCATTTGTCTAGAAATAATATTTTTGATATTTATATTCTGTTTTTTAGGAATTGTGGAATTTTTAAATAGACCATTTTGTTATATTCGAAAATTGTAGCTGCTAATAAATAAGTATTTGAAAAAAAAATTGGAGAGTTACTTTTTTGTTTATAAAAAATAAAAGAAATTGCAGGAAAGTAAAGAATATATTATTTAAGATTTAATAAGATATTTGTACAAAAAAGTCAAGACACAAAAGACCCCTATATTGATGAGCTAGAGGGTTAAAGTGTTTCACAAAAATATTCCTCATCGTGTTTTAAATAATATTTCTAAACACATCCTATACTTAAAATGTAAGGATCACAAGGATTCATATGTCGATTCATCTTAAGAATGTACTAAAGGGGAAATATTGACAATTTACAAAAAGGCAACTAAAAGGTCCCTATATTGAAGAGCTAGAGGGTTAAAATATACCACAAAAATAATCCTCGTAGTGTTTTAAGTAATATTGCTAAACACAGCCTGTATTTAAAATGTAAGGATCACCAGGTTTCCTATGCCGATTCATCGAAAGAATGTGCAAAAGGGCGGAAATATTAAGCACCTCTAAAATGACTTCCATGAGTAAACTTTCAGAATTTCGACAAACGTATATTCTTCATTACCCCCTCCACCAGCTTTTTTCACATGTTCACTTATAAAATCTAATTTTTTTTCAAATGATTTTAAGATATCATTGCTTTTACCGTATAAATTCGATATTAAAAAGTTTAAAGGAATTTTATTTTATTTATTCATATACATATTATCTTGACACAACCACACCACTTAGTAGCAATCAATGTATACAAATCTTAAAAAGCGGCAGCAAATAAAAGACTCAAGACACGAACTTTCCGTCCACCATCTAAAAGTTTAGTGAGCTTAGAAGACTGTAAATTTTTGAATTGTTTAAAGCAGATTTAATAGAAACATTAAGATTCCTAAATATTTCACAGAATCTCAATCTGTGAAATATTTTTTTGCAAACATTCTTTAAAGAAGTATTATAATGTAAAATGCTTATAATATCAAATTCCTAAAAAATGTATTGTGCATTATGATTTTTCTCAAACGTTCTTTTGATAAATAAAAATTGCCAAAAATTTCGTTTTATCTATAAAAATATATTGTTTTTATTTATTTACATATATACAAATTGCAAAACAAACAAACCGGAAGACATCTTAAAATTAAACTTAAAACTAAATTGGAAGACATTGATTTTTCTTATAAACTAATACAAATTTAGACATTATAATAAATTTATATTGAACTACAAATCACAAAATTTTCAATATTAAAGCTTTCATTTTTTTCTAAATAGAGTTTTAAAACTTTTTAGCTTCTCAAGACCATTGCGATGAACACATTTGAAACCATAACCAAGTTGAGCCTTCTTTAAAGTCGGGATTTGAGGCAAGAACTTTTCGTTGTTGAATCGTTGAAGTCAGCATAGGCACAGGAAGCCAAAACGTTCGATATGTAGTGTAATGCTTTCCAAGCATTTACATTTAAAGCGTTAAATGTTTTTCTTCTTGAAGAAATATTTTTAATTCCGCAGAACATTTATTAGCCTCCTCCGTCTAAGACATCATTAGTTGTTGCTCTTCCAACTGTTCGTTGAGCCAGTTTTGATGTTCCTCTTCTGTGAGGCAGGTTTGAAGTTGTAGAGGTTGTGGTGAGTTCAGCTCTAGTTTGGTTTTCTGCTGAACATCGTATTTGAAGAAGAATTTCGAACAATTCTTCACCAACTTTTTCATGCTGACACCCATAGAGAGAGCGGAGTATTTCTTGGGGTTTGAAGATAAGATCATGGTTTGAGCCATTGTTATAAGATTTCGTTTATTTTTTGGAAATTAAATGTTAACTGTTGAAGTTGTTATCGTTGAATGATGTTTGACTTCGTCCTCCGTCTAGTTTATATACGATTTTCCAAATATTGTTTCCTTTTCTTTTTTTTAAGGGAGAGAAGAGTTCAAAATGATCATGCTATACCATTAGTTCACTCTTTTGATGCGTTTTAGGGGTTGATTGTTTGACAGCAGGTAGAATTGCAAGTGTTTCAAATAGCTGTGTGAAGTTGATTACGAATGTTCAATTTGTCGTTAAGATTTTTGTACTTGTTGAGGTGTTGTTTTTTTTTGTAAAATTATTAAGGGAAATTTTCATTGTCTTGAAGATTCTTATTTGAAAATCCAAGCTGTAAATGCAAATTTTTGTTGACAATTATAGGCTGATTAACTGCAATACAGGAAAACTACATGAACAACGTTTTCAATTGTTATTCATGAAATTTTCAGAAGAGCAAACTTCTATATTCTTTAAAATTACTAATGCTAACAAAAATTGTTATAGTTTACAAAATCTACTTCAAATATAGCTAATTTCTCAAATGGGTTTAAGAATATGAAGATGGGTTTTAATAACAAGGAACATAAAAAATCATTTGTGGATATTTGGCCCTCAAAGAATCATTCAAAAGATAAAATGGTTTTATCAGTGCTCAAATTTAAGATTCAAACATTTTCTAAGCCATAGAAGTTGCCTCATTTTTTTAGGGATAACTTTAGTTTTATTATTTTTTAATTTATATTTTTAAAGTCCCATAGTGCGAACATTTGATTTCCACATGATTATCTTGATATTGATAATTTTTAGATCTAATAAATGCCTATCTCTGCCTCAAAATGTTGCAGAATTTTAATAAAATCATACATATTACTTTCTATATTTCAGCAACAGTATACTTAAAATAATAAAGACCAGAAGTTGCATATTCTTAAGAAATATTTACGGTCAAAAATTAAGACTTCTTGGTTGGAACAGAATAGGGAACCTAGAGAGAAGTAGACGATTTTTAGAGGATAAACTTATTGTACAGCTGGTCTGAGTTTTTTACAGTGGTTCAAAGTTGCATTTTTGGTCATTGTACTAAGTGAAAAAGTGTAAGTTAATGTATGAGAGAAAAGTCCTTTCAATAAGGACATTTATGGAATAGATGTTCTATGAAAAAATTTGCCAGAGCATTTCAGTGGGGGTCATCAAAGCCAAACAAGTCTTCTCGCTTAAATACCAAATTTGCACTCCAACTCATACAAAACAAGCAAGTCGGCCAAACCGACTTATATATACCCTCACTCTCAGAGAACATATAGTTATAAGGGCATGATAATTTGTGTGGAAGGTACTAGAAGGTTCGTGACACACATTTATAAAGCAATTGCATAAACATGACCGAATATCAAGTCATAGTGGATTCCTTGCAGCAGTATAGACGTTTTAAAGCATTTAATTTTACGTAGAGATAGAGATAACTGTGTGGGAGCTATAAGAAGGGGCGTGGCTAAAGCGTATTTTTTTGTTTAAAGTGATTATAAAAACATTTTTAAATATCAAATTTCAAATGATTTTGACTACCCGTATGGATGTTATATCGGTTTTATTTAACCAAGGATAATGACACTTTGTGTGGGAGGTACTAGAAAGGGTGTGGCAATATCGCCCACTTTCCATGGGAATCTAACTTCTATTAAAGCATTGCCAAATGTCAAATTTCACAGTATTCCGATAATTTGTATAGAAAATATAACAACTTTAATTTTACGTAGTATAGTGTGGTTTGTGTGGGAGAACTAGAAGGGGCATGGCAAAATCCGCCATATTAAGCACACCTAAAGTGATTATAAAAGCATTATCAAATACCAAAATTCCATTCCATTCGGAATAAGATATATTCCTTGTGGAATTTATATTGGTTTTACTCTAACGTAGGAATATGTTGGACAGCGGCAGTAAACGAAAGACTCAAGACACGAACTTTTCGTCCACCATCTAAAACGTTAGATCCATTTGAATTTAGAGATCTGTATGTTTTTGGATTGTAAAAACAGATTTAATTCAATCATATAAAATTCCAAAAAATGGTTTCTGCAATATTTTTTTTTTTTCAAAAAGATGTAACCCTTTTTCAAGTTTGTGCCCTTGTGATAAATAAAAAATGTTAAAATTTTCGTTTTATCTATAAAATATTTAGTTTTTATTTACATATATACAAATTGCAAAACAAACAAACCGGAAGACATCTTAAAATTAAACTTAAAATTAAATTGGAAGACATTGATTATTCTTAAAAACTAATACAAATTTAGACATTATAATAAATTTATATTGAACTATAAATCACAAATAATTTCAATTTTTTCAATATTAAAGCTTTCATTTTTTCTAAATAGAGTTTTAAAACTTTTTAGCTTCCCAACATCTTTGAAACCATAACCAAGTCCAGCCATCTTTAAAGTCGGGATTTGAGGCAGAAACTTTTCGCAGTTGAATCTTTGAAGTCAGCACAGCCACAGGAAGCCAAAACGTTCGATATGTACACTACATACTTTCCAAGCATTTACATTTAAAGCGTTGATTGTTTTTCTTCTTTAAGAAATATTTTTAATTCCGCAGAACATTTATTAGCCTCCTCCGTCTAATACATCATTAGTTGTTGCTCTTCCAACTGCTCGTTGAGCCAGTTTTGATGTTCCTCTTCTGTGAGGCAGGTTTGAAGTTGTAGAGGTTGTGGTGAGTTCAGCTCTAGTTTGGTTTTCTGCTGAACATCGTATTTGAAGAAGAATTTCGAACAATTCTTCACCAACTTCTTCATGCTGACACCCATAGAGAGAGCAGAGTATTTCTTGGGGTTTGAAGATAAGACCATGGTTTGAGCCATTGTTAAGATTTTCTTTTTTTTCAGATTTGAAATGTTAACTGCTGAAGTTGTAATCGTTGAATGATGTTTAACTTCCTCCTCGTTCGCGTTTATATACAGTTTTCCCAAAAATTTTCTACGTTTTCATAGTACCTTTGGTGTTATGAGAGTGAAGAATGAACAAGATATTGCTATTTCACTTTTTCTTCTTTTAGGGGTTACTTTTCTTGTTTTCTTTTCAGAAAGAAGTAGAATTGGAAATTGTAGCGTAGGAGTACTGTTGCTTTAGGTAATTATGAATGCTCGACTTGTCTTTTCATGGCACAATGTTGTTTCATAACTTTTGGAAATTCTTTCACGTAGGGGAAATTGTTGATGTATGGCTTGTCGTAGTTTTCCAATTCGAAATTATCTACGTACATGAGGAAAATCCAAAAATTGTAATAAACCATGAAAATATGACTTGGTTTTACAGTGATTGACATTTAATTGGATGGCCGTAAAAAACCATAACGAGAATATTATAACCAAGATATGAGTTCGAAATATGAATACGAATGGAATCGAATCTAATCAGTTAATTTGTATGCCATTAACTGAACAAAATTCTGTTTGAATAGCTATGGCGAGGCGAGTAATGAAAAAATAATAAAACGATCATTACTTCTCGAAAAATGATTAGCATTTGATGAGTCAACAAATGATCGATTAATGCAACTTTTTTATATCTTTAACATATGGATATTATGAGTATCGATCTAGTGTTTGAAGTGTGCTGCTTTATAGCCAATACACCGCACAGTGGATGGGGTCATGCTAACAATATGCTCCATTTACCGCCTACAAATTAAATTTGAAATGTTTTATAATGATATCCAAACTTGGTTCTTACTTAAACCGCTGGCGAACAAAATTGTTTCAATGAAAAAATATCAGAAAACTGACTTTGATTTTGACGGTAATAGTCCATCTAAGAAAAATCGCAAAGATTTTTGTATAGAATTATTTTTTTTGTAGAGGGAGGGCAAAATTTGTATGTAAAATAAATTAATTTTGTAGTTTCGTTCATGAGTAGTTGAAAGAAAATATTGTTCAAAAATACGTTTTTAGCAGGAATTGAATATTCTTATATTTTCTAAATAGCGGAGGAGTGGTACGAACAACTTCGATTTTTTTCTAAATCTTTTAAAATATTATTTTTAATTATATTTATATATTTAAAATTTAAAGATGAATATACAACAAATCAATTTTAAGAAAAAAAATATCATAAAATTCGATGAAAATATTTTTCATAATAATTTGTATGTAAAAAAGTAAAAGATTTTTAGTTTCGTTCGTGAGTAGTTGAAGGAAAATATTGTTCAAAAATAAATTTTTAGAATGAATTGATTATTTCTTTATTTTGTGAACAGTTGCGGATTTTTTCTAAATCTTAAACATATTATTTTTAATTTATTTTCATATATTTTTTATATAATTAAAGTTTAAAGATGAATATTAAAAAAATTAAATTAATTTTGTGCTTGGTTTAATTATTTTTCAAAGGTGTCTAGATAAATTAATTAGGTTGGAGTTGGGCGGTGATTGCCTGACGTATAGGGTCCGCAAAATAACTTTTTTTGAAAGTGCTATAAAAAAACTACTGAATATTTTCTCAAATTTCTTTTTTTATTTGAAAGTACAATCCTTCCGGTTAATAATGGAAAATAATTTCATTCAAATGGCTGCTGAGGGCACCCCACAAATAATAGCCCAACGGTTGAATAGTTGAAAAAAACGTTAGATGGCGGACCCTATATTTGCATTTTTACCAAAATGTCGATAGTATATCACAACCTTCCAAGGTTCAAGAAACTAATTTGAACTCAGCAAAAACAGAATCAATAAGATTTTTTATTTAATAACCATAATTTACATATTAAACTCTCTAAAAAACTCACAAATATAAAATACAAAAAGGACTCTAAATCCCCGAGATTCTCAAATTTGAGAAAACATTGAAAATAGTTTTAAGTCAGAATTTTTAGATTTTGGAAATCTCTATAAATATTTCGAAGAAGAGTTCTTACAAGAATTACATATGTACTTAGTTAATGTCAGTATTTACCTCACTTGGCAATCCTCCGCCATTTTGGTATCCACGGTACCCTGTAAGAGAACAAAACAAATAAAATAATTCTATTGTAATTGTTTTTATTAATAAATACATATTTCGATAAACTTGTTTTTATTTAAATCTCCTAAGACTGTTTGGCTATTTGTCTGATATCTGAACACTAATAAAAAATAAGTTATTCCCTAGGAAGAAGATTTTAGTCAGATTTAAAAGCCCACTGTGCATATTTCTTGCTTTTGCGCTAAAAATAAAAATTAGTTAATATCCCGCAACATTTTACGAACATTTTCACAATCTAATGGGAACTAACGTTTTGTATGCGGTCACTGAGGTAAGGTGCCCTTGATCATTTAGAGATCAGCATTAGCAAGCATTGTAAAATACAAATCGGACCAAAAATTGTGAGTTATAGAGAATTTTATAAAAAAATACTTTAAAAATAGAACTAAAATCGTAAAAAAACAGGATCACGAATGGGCAGTGATAACGCCAAAGCTTAAACGTCCAAAGCTTCAATTTTAGTTGGGAACATCCACAGCTGTTTTTAAATTAGCGCACTGAAGTATTTCGTATTGCAGTTGACTTGCCACGTGGAATATTTTGGTCCACTACGAAAAAATTAATTAGTGATTTTTTTTAGATTAAGTTTGTAACATCTTGAAATATCGACCTGAGACCCTATAAAGCATATATATTCTTGATCGTCATAAAATTCTAAGACGATCTAGCCATGTCCGTCCGTCTGTTGAAAGCACGCTAGCATCTAAACGAAAGGAGATAGAATGTTCAATTTTTCCATAAATGCGTCTTATAGTCGCAGATCGGTTGGGATTGAAACGGGGCGAAATCGGCCCAAAGGGAAAAATTTTTCCCTCACAAGGACTAAAAATACCCATAATAATCCTTAATATTTTAGCGTATTTAACCATGTTTTTTGAATATGTCTGTTTATAAAGAGTGATTTTTTTGAGGTTAGGATTTTCATGCATTAGTATTTGACAGATCACGTGGGATTTCAGACATGGTGTCAAAGAGAAAGATGCTCAGTATGCTTTGACATTTCATCATGAATAGACTTACTAACGAGCAACGCTTGCAAATCATTGAATTTTATTATCAAAATGCGTGCTCTGTTAAGAAAGTTCAGAAAGAAAGAAATTGTGTTCAGCGACGAAGCTCATTTTTGGCTCAATGGGTACGTAAATAGGCAGAATTGTCGATTTTGGAGTGAATATCAGCCAGAAGTATTGCAAGAGCTACCAATGCATCCAGAAAAAGTCACAGTTTGGTGCGGTTTATGGGCTGGTGGCATCATTGGACCGTACTTCTTCAAAGATGATGCGAATCGTAACGTAACTGTGAATGGTGAGCGCTACCGTGAGATGATATCCAACTTTTTTTTGCCCAAAATGGAAGAACTGAACTTGGTTGACATGTGGTTTCAACAAGATGGCGCTACATGCCACACAGCTCGCGATTCTATGGCCATTTTGAGGGAAAACTTCGGAGAACAATTCATCTCAAGAAATGGACCGGTAAGTTGGCCACCAAGATCATGCGATTTGACGCCTTTAGACTATTTTTTGTGGGGCTACGTCAAGTCTAAAGTCTACAGAAATAAGCCAGCAACTATTCCAGCTTTGGAAGACAACATTTCCGAAGAAATTCGGGCTATTCCGGCCGAAATGCTCGAAAAAGTTGCCCAAAATTGGACTTTCCGAATGGACCACCTAAGACGCAGCCGCGGTCAACATTTAAATGAAATTATCTTCAAAAAGTAAATGTCATGGACCAATCTAACAACAACAGCTAGAAACACTAAATTCGGTGTGTACATTCCTCTAATTTAGTAGATATATAATACAAAAGTATTTTTGCCAAATTCGTACTTTTAAGGGGTAAAATGGGAATAGAGCGATAAAAATGGTACCAACCAAACGGCTGTACCTAGAATAGTGAAATTCGGTGTATACATTCCTCTGATTGCATAGACAAGTAAAATACACGTATTTTACAAAATTCGTACTTTTTGGGGTTAAAATGAAAAAAGGGGATAAAAATAGTACCAATCAAATGACCGCGGCTAGAGTCATGAAATTCGTAGTATACATTCCTCTGACTGTGTAGACACGGAAAATAAACTGATTTTTCGAAATTCATTCATTCGTAATTTCAAGGGATACAATGGTACAGAGGGATAAAAATAGTACCAAAATACTAATTGCGTAGAAACGTCAAGGGGGTAAAAGTGGTACCAACCAAATGGGCGCAGCTGGAATTCGGTGTATACATTCCTCTAACTGCATAGACACACAAAAAAAGTTTTTTTCCAAACTCGAATTTATTCTTTTACGACAAAAATTGGTTGAATCATGAAGTTAGGTTATTTTGCACTATGTACGTCTGATAATGGATTTTCAAAATTTGTACTTTTAAAATTAAAATAGAATGGAAATACAACCAACTGTAGCACCACTATCTACCAATATTTATGGTATTTAAGCTTTATGTAAATATAAGGAGAAGAATATTTAAATTTTTGAATTGACGTATTGGTAGCCTTGCCTTATATGGTTTGAAATAATTAAAATAATATATTTATTTATAAAATTATTTTTTTAAAATTTGTATTTGTTTTGGTTTGCCTATATTAAAAAAATTAAATTTTCCTGTCATGTTACTGCACTTCTACGAAAATCGACATCCTCTGTGGAGTGCAATCCATGGTGGAGGGTATATAAAGTTCGGCCCGGCCGAATTTAACGCCGTTTTTATTTGTTTTTGATAATACTGTATCACCAAAAAAAATTAAATCGCAGTGAAAATACCAGAAATATATAATTTCTGAACACTGATTAGAAAGATTTTTAATATTAAAATTATTGATAATTTATATTATTATTATTAAAAATATAGTTACACATATTATTATTATTAAAAATATAGTTACACGAGAAAGGTGTGGTACGTAGTGCGCCGAATTCAACTCTTGGTCCAGAGTATTTAGCAACAGTATCACCTCATTAATGCTGGAGACATTTATGACTTAAAAGTCTTGACGGTCATTGATTGACAGAAGATCACTTTTTGTCTCATCGGATATGCCCAGCAAAAAGAGAGCAACCAAAGAAGTGAAAAATACATTCATCTTGTGATTCGGAAGTTGTGAAAATAAATTAAACATGGAGTTGTCATAGGAGGGATGTCCTTTATTTTGAAAGACTTAAAAATTATTTTAAAGTGTTGCAAAGGAACCACTTATTCACTAGTTTCCATTTCTGTTTTAAAAATCCGCCGCTACCGGGGGTAGAACAGCGGAATATCTGGCTGATACTATGTCACTCTAACCATCTCAGCTATCCTCCTTTGCGAGTGCCGAATAACTAAAGCAAACCATTTTGTTCGTTGGAACTGGCAATAGGAAACTTAACAAAAATTTTATTTAGTATGAATTAATATATAACACAAATTAAAATTAAATTAAAGTAGCATTAAATAAACTGCATTCATATAGCAATAAATTTGTATTTTTTAAGCAAAAATTTTTAAATTGTTAAAATTATACAAAATTAAACATTGTTCATTTATAAAAGTAATAAAAAAAAGTTTTTTGCTCGAGCCTCGATTCGAACCTGAAACCTTCTTTGTGCAAAGCGGACACCTTACCTCTGTGATCCCATACTAAAAATTCGTTTCCATTCACTTGTGAAAATGTTACGGGATATTAACATATTATCTAATTTTTTGAAAGTTCTTTAAAAGAACGTCCTCAAAAGCGGGAAAAATACACATTTGCATTTTGAGATGCGATTAAAATGTGCATCCAATGGAAGTACTTCCAATTTTTATTGCTGGGTGTTTATAATATTATCTGTTCATTTGAACCTATTTTCAAGAGACTTTTACTTGCTCTATATTTTCAGTTATCATTTCCCATTTCCATTTCCCCCAAAAAATATAAAAACATTTTGAAAAATTTAGTTTTCTTAAATTAACATTTTATTTATTTACAAGAAGACATTCGATATTAAACTTAGGCTAAAGCGTAACTTAAAATCTACAAGCAAAACAAACAAACCGGAAGACAATTTCTTACAACTAAAACCTTAGAAATAAACCTAAGCTAAGAAGACAATGATAGAGGTAGGGGAAGACAAAAATCATTTTCTTTCTAAAAACTAACTTAAAACTAACAAATTAGTTTCTTGCACATAAGTTTCAAACTTTAACACAAAAATCAAAGAATTTTAAAAATTCTATTAAAGCCATTAATTAAAAGCAAAAACAATATTATTTTACAGCGTGTTGTTTTGCAGATGAGGGAAACCTGGCCCACTTTTTTTTAAAAAGAAACAAACCTTTTTCTGGAGACAGGAAGCCAAAAAGTGTTGAAGGTCGGGATTTTTGTAAAAGAAAAAAATCAACAGCTTCTCTTCGTTTCCTGGGGAACCACAAAGGCAGTCTCTCTCTCTGGTGGGCATGAGCAGATTTCGCCTCGCACGTTGTTTGTTTTAAGTAGTTTGAGTAGGCATTAGGGCCAGAGCACATATCGGGAATGTGTTTGCCCTACTCCAGCGACTTCTTCACTAGGTTGGTGTCTCATCATCGAAGAAGAAGACCTCGTTGGAAGTTGAAAATTAAACTATTTGAATTAATTTTTTAAATGTATGTAAAGCTTTTGCTTCGAAATCAACATCTCGCTGGCCTCTTTTGCGAGAGCTCAAGGAGATGTTGTTCCTTAGAACGATGCACTTGTAGTGTATGTCTGTTGGCTGGGCAACCCGACTATTTATGCCTGTTGTTGTCTCACAAATCCACCCCTGTTTCGATGGGAAACTCCAGGATTTAGGGGTTGTTTGTGTGATTATAAAATTATTTCTAATACGTTTATGTTGTTTTTGTTTTTTCTTCCACACGGTGTCAAATCTTCGAGTTGGTGTTAAATATTTTCTGATCGGTTTGAATAGGTTTATATGTGTGTTTGTGATTGCATGTGCGCTTGCGCGCGCCGTACTAAACTGTACTTGTTGCTTGACTGTTTCTATCTCTTTCTCTGTGTTGCTGGTGGCTTGTTGTGACTCCATGTCATGCCAACCATCCACTCCACATGGTTGGTCTGTACATGATCTCCGTGGGTGTTAAATGTTTTTAATAAAACATTTCATTGATAGATTATAATCAATTATTGTCTAATTTTCTTTGACTATTGTGGGGATTTCAGGCGAATTCTTGTGAATTTCAATAAGTTATGGGGTATTTATGGAACGTGCTTGGAATTGTTAAGAGGCAAAGGAATAAAGTCTTTATTGACTACCACGGTTCAAGTATTGATTTGTTTTCGGAAGAGAGAAGAAACCCTACAGGACGTTGGACAAATAAAAAATGTAAAAGGCTGACAAAACATTCATGGGGTTTCCAAGTAGGAGTTCTTGAATTAAATTCTTCATTTCATTCAAAATACCGATGAATGGTCTTTGTGGAATTTTTTGGGAAGATGGTGGCTCATGCTAGAGCCGCAAATCATGGCAGATCAAAGACTTTGGTTGAATGGCTAATTTTACTACATGAAGAGCCCGTGCCAAATTTGAAGTGATTCAAAGAACTTGTAGTTTTATTTGAGGATCTCCCACTTTTCTTTAAAATTTGTATTGAAATTCTTTTCTGCTCCAGGAAATATAGGGTGGGTCATTTAAATTTTTAAATTTGAACTACCCATTACTTTGACTTTGAAAGGTAGAATAACATTCATTTTAAATTTTATTTTCGGGTTTATGTTTGAAATTTGCAAAATGGGACGCTAAACGCTTGAACAAAATGAGAAATATTAAAAACTTACTTCCAAAGTAGTGAGTCAGTCATTAACGCAAACAGTAAGAAATTTACGTGGAAAATTTTCGTGTTTTCAGATGAAGCTCATTTTCATCTCGGTGGCTATGTGAATAAGCAAAATTACCGTATATGGGGTTCAGAGTACCCACACGTGACTATTGAGAAGTCAATGCATCCACAACGAGTCACTGTTTGGTGTGGATTTTGGGCTGTACTG
The DNA here is from genome assembly GCA_947397865.1 of Polietes domitor. Taxonomy (NCBI): domain Eukaryota; kingdom Metazoa; phylum Arthropoda; class Insecta; order Diptera; family Muscidae; genus Polietes; species Polietes domitor. The sequence goes on along the minus strand of OX377621.1, from coordinate 168,850,701 downwards.
AAAAATTGGGTTGATCGGATGAGGTACTGCCGAGCCAGTAGACATATGAATTACATTGTGATCCATTATTAAATGACAAAGTTCAACATTTCCAATAAAACCAGAAGTTAAAAAAATAGTCAATATTTTTTTAAGCCGATTCTAATATAATGGGCCACCCTAGTAAACCAATCATTATAATGGATATTGATTGTATTAACTGATGATAGTTTCCCATTCTTGCTAAATTTCATTTTCGTATAACTATTTAGCCAATTATTTCGTTACAAACAATTACTACCTACTCCCGTAATACCCATCAGAAAAGTCATGCCGTAAACCTACAATCGTGACCCGTTTTAATGAAATTTTGCTTAAAAACTGCCACAATTATTAACGAAATCATTCAGTTTTCTTTGGAAAATCATAGTAAAACAACCCAACCATAAACGCGGTAAGTTCAATTGAAATGATATTGGATAAATACAAATAAAAATTATTTTATAGTTTCCCCCCATTCTCCCCAACCATAGTGCAATATGAAAATCATTTTCGCCTTTGTTGCTGTCATCACAATGAGTTTGTTGGCCATCAGTTCTGCTGAACCCATCGTTTATAAGACATTCGATGAAGTTCAAACATTTACTGGAGTCTGAGACTGTGAAGGAGGCTTTGATCGCTGGATGAACGTTACTAATCAAGCACTAACAATTTGATGACACATATGTAGTATATTTGAAAAGTTATTATAACAAAAAATAAAAAAAAGAATTAATATATAATTATAACAAAAAAAAAAGAGAATTAAAAAATCGAAGAAGGAATAAAAAATGAATTTTGAAAAAATGTAAAAAAGAGAATTTTGATTTATGAACAGAAAAATAATGAATGAGATTAATAATGAAAAATAATCACTAATTCCAAGTGAAACGGAACAAAAATTATCCTTAGGTTCTCCGATTTAAATGAAAGTTTGCAAATTTTTACTTCTGCATTTTCCCATTTTCAAAAAATATGAAATTGTTGGGTTGATCGAAAATCAGAAATTTTGCAATAAGATAATTTAAAAAAAAGATTATTTTGTGAATGTGAAGAAAATTATTATATTATTATTGGTAGATTAATATAAAATTATCAAATCCTAAAAAATATTTTATTTTTCTTAATTCCCTGTAATATTTTAATAAACGAACAACTCCTCTTCCATTTTTTAAAACTTTTAAAAATAGTGCCAGTAAGATGCTCCATAAGTTTCATGCTGGAGTTACTAGGTTTTAAATTAATTAAAAACTATTTAATAGAAATAATAAAAACAACTTAAGCAGGCTTCAAAAAAGTTGTGGATGTTCCCGATTAAATAAAATCTCGGTCCATTCATGAGCTATATAGTTTTTTTTTGAGATTTTAGTGTTATTTGTAAGGCATTTTTTATAAAATTAGCTATCGACAGCAACCACGTTTATAATTGGTGACACTATTATTTGTCAATAAAAAATTAGTTGACAAAATGCAAGATGTACTTTCTTGATGATTAAAAAAATACAGAGAAATGATGAAACAAATTAAAAATTTATCATTTAAATCTATAATCTGACAATTTTATATTAAACTTGAAGCAACTTGCTTGAAATTTGCCAAAATATATTTATTTCTATCTACTACCAGAAAAAAGTTACGAATTTTTTAAAATTACTTTATATTTTATATTTTTATATTGATTTTATATTTTTAATTTGCACTGGGATATTCTCTTGGCTCAAGACCATTTTGCATCTATATTTTATAGGATGCAAATTGATTTACAAATGGCATGGTGACATTTATATTTTTTGTGAAATTTATATTTTTTGAAAATCGTGAAATGCAATTCTATTCCCTTTATTCCGAAGTAAACATTTGCAAACTTTCATTAACGTCGTAGAATCCAGGAAAAATTTCTATTTCATTTCACATGGTCATATATCAAATTAAATGTTATCCATTTTGCACTGAAAAATTAATTAAAAATGAAAGGAAGTAGATCGGACCCTTCAGTAATACAATTTTAATTATTTAATAATGATATGGAAAATATTTCATCCCCTGGTCTAGTTGTTTGTGAGCTAAACGCTAAATCTCATAGTTATCAAGAGTACATTTTTTATGTTGCATTTTAGCTAATTTTTTCCTAATTATAAATTTGTATTCGTATATTAAAATATATAATTAGTCGAAGTATAGGAAGTATAATGTAATTATATGTGGCTATTTTCATAGTAACAACCAAAAACTACTATTTCGTGGGAAAGTTTTATAAAAAATGTGAAAACGTATAAGAAAAAGTGAAGAATTTTTAATTACATATGTATGTCTAAATATTGAATAAGTAGAAGATATCATAAGGTCGGCTTAATACTGTTTTGGTCCATGCGCAATTTAGGGATTTTTTAAGTTAGCAATTTTCATTTTTGTACCTTACAACGATCTTTCGAAATATATATTCACAATTTTCCTATCTCCAATATATTCCGATATATTTATTGTGGAAGGTGATCTACCTCCATCAAAATTCATGGAAACGTGAATCTTTAAACGCATTATTCTCCAGTATGAGAAAATGGCGTATGGACCAAATTCCATTCCTTATGTTGAAAGAGTTTTTCTTCGCTGAACTGCTCAGAAAATAAATTGCTTTCAAAACTATATAGTTTCAACAAGATGTTGCAATATGTCACACTGGCAAGTCCTGCAAACAAAATGGATAATGTTGCACATGTGTTACCAAAGGTGGAGGTCATTTAAATCCAATAGAAAAAATACTATTAAAGTTTAAGGTAAGGTCCCTAGGAATGTTAAAATAATATACCCACACCTTGGGTATAATCGGCTCGTATAATTTCAGAGAAATCTACTCATCCGACTGTCTAGTTTATACTTATATAATATTGTATAATAGGCAATGCTGAAATTTTGATTTGTTACTTATTAAAATATTTTATAACCCTTTACAAAGTTTTCTAATCTTCCCCGTTTATGAAAAACCGAAACTGGAATAACAACCATAGAAAAATTGTTGTGTCCGGGTCATTAAAAAATACATTTTGACTAGTGCTCCCTAAAATTAATACCAATGTCAAAAATATTAATATTAAAAATAAAAAAATATTAATATTAAAATGTTAAAAAATTATTATGTATAATTTTTTATTAAAATTTCCATTTTCGTCAACAGTGACTTTTATTTAGGGAGTAAAACTTCGATCTCGGCTATAATAATGATGAGCTAAAAATCTTAATTTTCACGTAGAAAAAGTGGTTTAAAAAAGTACATTTCTTTATTTTTTGTGAAAAAATTAAATATATGTATATTGATAATAGTTAGCTTTGTGACGAAGAAATCGATATACATATATTTAAAAAATATCTGTGAATAAATGTAGATTTTCTGATCCTCTTTTTAGACAAAAGAGACAACAACCTTTGCATTGTTTCGAGCACATGCATAACATTGAATTGGCAAAGTGAGATTTTTAGTGTGTCGACTTGGTTCGGTGGAATATTTTGTTTGTCAGCGCTTCTCATTTGTCATATGTGACCGCTGGTACTAATATGAACCCTGATTTAAGTCAAAGACATACATTTGTTGCGAAAGTTCTGACGAGATGGGGTAGCGTCCATCGAAACTACGCAGTCAACTTTTAGCTGCAACAATAAAGGTCTCACTTTGCCTTTTTGCTAATTTTGGGTTCTGCTGAAGACTTCAGCACAACCTTTGGTCTTAAACCAAAATAAATGACAACACATACAACATAACGGACCAAATATACATACAAACAACAACAAAAGAGAATTACAAAATATTTTTTTTTAATTTGTGTTTAAGCAGCATTAAACAGCGAATAGGTGACACAAAGAAAACAAGGTATATTTGAAGAAAATCTAGAAGTTATGACTCTTCATGCAGAAATAAGAGAAATTCAAAAAAAAACAAAATTTTACGCTTTCAAACGAAATTTTTGCGACCTTTCTAGTTTTCGCTTTGTAAATTATATTCAGATCATATTCAGATACAAATATGCATTCTCATAATGTTGAAATGAATTATGCATTTTTTTATTTATAATTTAAATCAATTTTTTTCAAAAATAGCACGAGCTATGGTCGCCAATGAAATGTATCATTTTCCTTAAAATGCTGAAAATTTTGATGTTTTGATATTTTTACATATAAACTCCATAGTCAAACTATTATTTCATCAATGAACTTTATTTTTTTTTAATATTAGCATGACTTCGTTAAACTCGAATAGGTTCTCAATAGGTTGCTATCGTCTTAAATTTTGGAGAAAATGAAAAAATATAAGAGTTTTAAATATAAGAGTTTTTGTTGGTACTTATTTCTAAAATCCATTTGCACCACGATCAATACTTTTCATTTGTTGATTTTAAACCTGAACATATTTTTTTATATTGATTTGAAACCGCTTATTAATAACTACCCTGGCCGTCAAACTGACTTTCAACCTTTCCGAAACAAACATTGAAAAGATCAAGAAGAAAACTGCGCTAAACAAAATAAACACATAACGCTGCTAATAAGCCGCAAAAATAACCAAAAGGACTGCACACTCGGCGGAATGCCGCCAAATGAAAACAGGCCCAAATAAATATTTTTCTTTAATTTTCCAACTTCATATAAACACGACAACTAAAAACAGCAAATGTTCACGAATGTCCCAATGGAATGGCTTGGGTGTTTTTACAACAAAATAAACCAAAATGTTTATATTGCCAGCGCTAAAGTGACCATAAGCATAAATAAACACTGAGTCCAGCATAAAAATACATATGTTGGTAGATTAAATAACGAAATGTCCAGAAAGGTTTAAATAAAAGAAGAGTCAAAGTGTGCAGTGGCTATTTATAGAGTTGATAAAAAATAAACAAACTAGACATTTTGTAGAGAAATTTGTAAACAGAAGGAGAACATTGCCGGGCCTTCTGGAAGTAAATAAAACGCAGAGAGCATCTGTCTTCCAAAGCTTGAAAAAGCCACTGAAGAGAATTAAATTGAGCAAATGAGTTATGATCTCAACCATGTCCATAAAAAGACGGGTATGTCCACAAGCAAAATTCCAAATTGGAGACGATACAAATCCACACAAGGTCCTCCCAGCGCCAAAGCATTATTTTTGTCTTAATGTACAGATATGTCTTGGTTTGGAGTGAAGATAATCCGAAAGTAATCCACAAATATTCACAAAAAAATTTCATAAAATTAACATTTAATAAGGCCAAATATAAGTTTAAAATTATGCATACTAAGAATGCAGAATTATTTCAATATTTCCAATGTGGAATGTGGTTATTATAAAAAAAATTCTTAAATATTTTTTCTACGAAACAGCCTCAAATATAGACCAAAAATCCAAAACTTTGGCCATTTCATCACCGCAACACGAATAGGTAAACTAGATGGGGACGGCTTTAAATAATATGACTCAAATTACCTTAGAAATCACTTTAGGTTGTCTCGATCCAGAACCTTAAATAATTGTATAAGAATTTCTTTGTCGTAATTAGCTAAAAGGAAAATATTTTTATTTTATTTTATTATTATTTTTTATTTTAAAATTGACATCGAGGGGATGTCATCGCAACAGAAAAACAATTGGAAAATTTACTACCACTTCAATTTTATCTACAATAACTACAAAAAGTTATTTGTTTATGTAACACAAATTGCCGCTGGCCCGTAGCCATAATGAAATCGTGCTCAAAACTAATAGAATTTCTTCGGAAATCGTGATCAAGTCCCCTAGAAATCCCACTATAAAACTCTGGCGATTTTCAGCAAAATCATTCAGTTTTCTTTGGACATCTCACAAGTAAACTACGCCACAACCAAAAAGTAAGTTCGAATAGCTTTTTCCACTCTGAATACGCTAAAATATATTTCGCATTTCCTTCTATTCCACCTACAGTTCAATATGAAAACCTTCTTCGCTATTGCCGCCGTTGCCCTCATGAACGTGTTGGCCTTTGCCGCTGCCGAACCCGAACCCGTCCTTAGTACAGTGCAAGGTTTGCTGGGAAATGTTGTCTAAAATGACAATTGAACTTTGATTTCGGCATGATAATAGACAGGCATGAACTAATGATTTCAAGAAAACAAAATAACAATATAGAAAATTTACAAAAAAATAAAGCATTTCAAAAAGGAAAATTAACCAGTATTTTCATTTAAAACAAAACCAAAAATATTGTGCTGAAGGCAACTAAAATGCCAACAGACTGAGGGTGAAAATAAAAAATAACAAAAAATATTTTGCAAAATTAGCCCACATTCTAGTTTTTTTGCTTAAAGACAACAACAAAATTTAATGTATTTGATTACACTGTCCAAGAAATTAAGACTTTTAGTTTGGAACTGAATATCGACCCTTTATTTCTGATAAGTCATGACGAGTAGACCATTTTCGGAGAATACACATTTTCTTTTTACAGTGGTTCATAGTTTTAATTTTTTAGTCGAAGGGAGCATTATATTAAGTGAAACAATTGTTGTAAGTTAATGTCTGAGGGAATTCTCATTGTCCGAAGTGTATTGCGAAGATCATTTATGTGGAAGATCTTAACCATATAGCTCCTCTCTTTACGGGTCAAATTGACTCTTTTTCGATAAATTTCAAAAAAGTACTTTCAAAACGGAATTTTAAGGATGTTCTACGAAAAATCTTGTAAATAAAGCTCTTCACGCTCAAATAGCAAAATTACACGCAAACTTATAGAAAAAATGACCTGGGTTAAAATTCGTCCACTTTTTTTTGGAAGATCGATCTTTTTCGACAAGAAATGTGTGTATTTCGCTGAAGATATGGCTAAAATGATTTGTATGCATGATATTGTTTTTGTAATTTTCTCGCGATAGATCCATCGGATTTGGTAGATTTTTTGCTGTATATTAAGAACCAACGTCGCTTGTAACAAAGCTGCAATGAAAATTTCTGGCAAAATTTTCATACAACGTTTTAATCATTGAATGTCCTTTCTGAAGGAACTTTTTTATTTTCTCGAAAAAATGGTCAAATTGGTTCATAGAGAGAGGAGCTAGAGGCGGGTTATAATCCTCCACAAAAATTATCCTCATAAAATTCCACAATATAGTTGTGACTATAAGAATTCTCTCAGACATTAACTTACAATATTTTTTCACTTAAAATAATGCTTCGACCTTCGATGATAAAATGAAAATTTTGAACCACTGTAAACAGAAACTCAGAAAAGCTGGACTATGACCTTATTCTATAAAAATGATGTACTTCACATGCTCTTTCAGAATTATAGGGTCGCTCATCTGTTCCAAAAATATTGATGGACAGTTTCAATATCTTTCGAATGATGCCTTAATGATGAATGTAGGACAAAAAATATGTTTTTTTTTTAATTTTAATTTTAAAATTATTTTTACAAAAATGCTGCGATGTCAATTTCCTTCCGATGTTCATCTTCATCTTTTAGGCATCATTCGAAAGCTATTGATTGCAGTTATTTAATATTTTTTTTTTTTCAAAATTGTCCGGCAAATGAAAACCCACAAAATATAGTAAAAACGTGCAGACAAGAGTTCTAAGTCAAGTGTAAAAAATTGAGAACATGTATATTATTTAAATTATTTATATATTATTGTAATTATTTTTAATATTTAATGTATATCTTAATTCTTTTTAAATTTTGAGAAGAATGATGAGTGGTTCCATTATAGGTGCCAACGTTATCAATTTTTTTATAAAAGTTCAATATGGTAGTCGGCTATTCTAAGAAAAAAATTGTGCTTCGGTGAAAAAAATATTTTTTAAATAACTCAAACATATCTCAAATCGGATAAAGTGTGACATAGACCACTATCATACTAACTGGCACATATGACAGTAAATTTCTGGAATTCATTTTTTAATCGATTAAAAAATTTAATTTTTAAATGTTTTCAAATTGCAGCATCGAATGTTTACAACATACGGAAACATATTGTCCGAATGTGGAGTATATTTCCGTTATAAAAATCGTAAAGAAAAAAATAGCTCAAGTACTATAGGGGGACCTGTGTAGACTGATAACACCGTTAGACAATTTTACGTTTTTATTGGACCTGAATAAGACCATATACATATGAAACTAGAGATCGTATGTGGAAAAACTGTGTACTCAATTTTACATTTGGTGATATTTTCTCCTTTTTACAGGACTTTAAATTTCCAAAGGATATAAATGTTTTAATAATTTATTTTCATATTTATGCGAGATAAGAGTATCTGTTAAAAAATACAAAAAAAAATAATTTCATGCTGCTATCTGTATTAGTTTATTCATGTTTTATTTTTTAAAGGGCAATATTTGAAATGATTGTTAATGTCAAACTAATACAGACAGAATCATTAAATTTAAATTATTTTTAACAGATATTCGTCTATCTTCATTTGATACCGATATCGCATCTTAGTAACCTACATCAAAACATTTATGCAATTGTTTTAAATAAAAGTGCTCGTGAAATTTCTTTTTTTAAAGCTTTATTTTTTTTGTAAATTTTCTATATTGTTTTTTTTCTTGCAATCTATTACTCAATTCAGTAGTGCATGCCTGTCTGTTATCATGGACTTATCATAGTTCAATTGTTATTTTAAACCCCAAGTCAACCCAGCAACCCTTGCAGTGTATCAACGATGGGTTCGGGTTCGGCAGCGGCAAAGGCCAACACATTTATGAGAGCAACAGCAGCAATTGCGAAGAAGGTTTGCATATTGAACTGTAGGTGGAATAGAAAGAAATATATTTTAGAGAGTATTCAAAGTGGGAAAAGCTAATTGGACTTACTGTTTTTTTGGTGTGGTTTACTTGTGAGATGTCCAAAGAAAACTGAATGATTTTGTTGGAAATCGCATGTGGTTTTATATTGAGATTTCTGGGGACGTGGTCACGATTGAAGGTGAAATTCGATTGAGTTTTGGCACGATTTCTTTATGACTCGTTATAATCTCTAGGGGCAATTTATGCTCCCCAAGTAAACAAACAATTACAAAAGTTAATTGTTTTAGATAAAATTGTAAAGGTAATACATTTTCTAATTACTTTTGAGTCTGTGTGACACTCATAGCGCTGCACTAAAACCTCTCGCTTAGGCAGTATTGATGGATGCAGATATACGTAAATGTGTATTCAAGTACCATGCTAATATCTGAAAACCAGATAACGTATAAAATCTGTGAAATTAACAGTGATCCTTTCTGTTATATCCATTCATCGGATTTTTTCATCAAATCGCGAACATTTTCGTGAACAATATTAGGCGAAAGGACCTAAATCGTTTGTGAATACCACCAAACTCTCACGGCACTCAGCTAGAAAAAAGCCAAACGACCTTTTTAATTTAATTAAAAAAAATATTTTAATTTTAATCACTTTTTAACTTCATAGAAATATGTTTAAAATAAGAGAATTTAAAATAGTACAATTAATTAGCTTTAAAGAAATGATAGCATTTCGAATCTATTTTTTGTGGAAACCAAAACTAAACACACGTCACAATAATTTGTTAATAAAAAATACAAGAAAATATTCAATTCAATTTCGTATCTCAATTTCAATTTTTAATTTCATTTTTGTTGACTTTCGTTTATTCATTTTATGAGACTTTATTACAATTGATATTACTACAACTAAGGTTTGGCACCATATCCAATCTGAAGATGAATACAAATTGAAAAACTGACTATAAATTTTATATTATGAATGCAGTAATAAGGTTCTAGAAATAGTTCGTATACAATAAATTCAATATTTCTCAAAAACAATTACAAATTCTAGAATGCGCCACATCCGAGCCAGCCAAGACTAATGAAGAAGTACTAATGAAAAATATATTTCTAATATTTCCATTTATGCATCAAAAAAAGTTTGTGTCCGAGGCCAAAAAGATTATTTTCCTGTGCATAGATTCATAAAATCAATTCAAATTTTTTTATGTATAATTTTTTTCTTTTACTAAAATTACAATTTTCCTCGAAGATACCTTAAATACTGAAGAGCTTTATTTACAACTTTTGTGTCTCTGGTGACCCCCACTGACATTTTCAGACAATTTTTTCCGTAGAACATTTTAAGTCTTAAATGTCGTTTTTGATTTTCTCGAAAAAAGGGACAAATTGACTCATAAAGAGAGGAACTAGAGTGTTAAGATCTTCCACAAAAATTATCGTCATAAAATTCCACAATACAGTTCTGACAATAAGAATTCTTTAATGTATTAACATACAAAACTTTTCTCACTTAAAATAATTTCCCTTCGATCATAAAATGAAAACTTTAGCCCACTGTAACCCACACATGCATGTAACCCACACCAGCTGGACTATAAGTTTATTCTGCAAAAATTTTCTACTCAACATACTCTTTCAGAATTAAAGGGTCGCAAAACTTTTCCAAATAAAAACTCTTAATTTGTTGGACAGTGTTTTTTATATTAAATATTTTCAATTTCGACAGCAATTACATTTATAATTGTTTTAGAGTAAGTACCGCAAACACCATCATCAAACTTATGCAGCGTCTTACTGACCCTATGAACTATTAATAAATTTTATTTTACAAAAGTCGAAAGTATATTTTTTATAAAATAAATGGAAAAATGAATAAGGAAAAAATAATTTTTGACAATTTTCTGTAAAAATAGAAAAATATATTTGTATCTCATAACAGAAAAAGTTAAAAAAATTGTATAATTACCTGATGATTTATTTATTTTTGGAAAATCAGGAAATGTAGCTTTATTCGCCAGATAGAAAAGTACATATTCGGAAAATTTCATCCAAATCAGAGATTAGAGACAACATTTTTATGATAGCTTCACATGAAATTTCTCAGGTGACAGTATATGTTTTTTTAGGGGATAAATTAATTTAATTTGTATGTTTTGATTAATGCTTTGATATTGCTACATCGAAGCAACACGACTGCAACAATCTTTATACATTTCAAAGTAATAATTGAATATATAGGGTCCGCCAAATAACTTTTTTTTTTTTTGAAAATGCTATAAAAAAACTACTGAATATTTTCTCAAATTTCTTTTTTTTTATTTGAAAGTACAATCCTTCCGGTTAATAATGGAAAATAATTTCACTCAAATGGCTGCATCGGCTCCCCACTAATAATAGTCCAACGGTTGAATAGTTGAAAAAAAAAACGTTAGATGGCGGACCCTTTAGTACCCAAATGTCGTCTTGGGCCTGAACAGCACCATATAAAGGGTGATTTTTTAAGAGCTTGATAACTTTTTTTTTAAAAAAACGCATAAAATTTGCAAAATCTCATCGGTTCTTTATTTGAAACGTTAGATTGGTCCATGACATTTACTTTTTGAAGATAATTTCATTTAAATGTTGACCGCGGCTGCGCCTCAAGTGGTCCATCCGCTTAGTCCAATTTTGGCATTTCCACGTTTTTGAGTAACAGAGGCCCAATTGCTGCGAACGGCGACGAATCGATAATTGATGGTCATCATTAACATTGGCCGATACAGCTGCGATATTTTCTTCAGTTCGTACTCTACGTAAGCGTCTTGGTGGTTTAATGTCCAACAATGTAAATTTGGTGCGAAATTTAGTCACAATAGCCCGAATAGCCGCTTCAGTGGGTCGATTAAACTGACCATAAAATGGAAGCGTGCGATGAACTTTCTTAACAGAGCACGCATTTTGATAATAAAATTCAATGATTTGCAAGCGTTGCTCGTTAGTAAGTCTATTCATGATGAAATGTCAAAGCATACTGAGCATCTTTCTCTTTGACACCATGTCTGAAATCCCACGTGATCTGTCAAATACTAATGCATGAAAATCCTAACCTCAAAAAAATCACTCTTTACATTAGGCTGTGTCGTGGTCCATATAAATGGAAAAATGGTTTCCAGTCGCCCCATGAAAATAAAGTTTGGATTGTTTAACGACGATTTGCAAAATATTTCGTTCCTAGATCAAGCCATTTGTGAGCTAAACGCTCCTGAGAACACCTCTAAAAAATATGTTTTCCCGTGTAATTTTTTTTGATGTTGCATTTTTGTCCAAAAATTTTCTCTGAAATAATACACCCTTAGAAGCACTTTAAATATAAATTTGGATTCTTGTCTTAGAGTAACTTATTGTTCGAATTGTTGGACGTTTATAGTATTTTTTGTCTATATAGCTGCAGTCAAGACCTTTCAAATGATCATAAATGACGATCATCGGAATGAAATTGACGAAGCAGCGAAGAGTTTTAAAATTTTGGCTCTGAAGATCCACTTCCTGTATTAAATTATGTTACAAGCTTGAAGTTAATGACGTCATTTTTCTTTCGATATTCATCATTTAGGCAGCATTCGAAAGGTATTGATTCCTTCTGTATATTTTTCATAACACCTCTTACAAAATGTTTCCAAGAAATATAGAGTGATTTTTTTGAGGTTAGGATTTTCATGCATTAGTATTTGACAGATCACGTGGAATTTCAGACATGGTGTCAAAGAGAAAGATGCTCAGTATGCTTTGACATTTCATCATGAATCGTCTTACAAACGAACAACGCTTGCAAATTATTGAATTTTATTATCAAAATGCGTGCTCTGTTAAGAAAGTTCATTGCTCGCTTCCATTTTATGGTCAGTTTAATCGACCCACTGAAGCGGCTATTCGGGCTATTGTGACTAAATTTCGCACCAAATTTACATTGTTGGACATTAAACCACCAACACGCTTACGTAGAGTGCGAACTGAAGAAAATATCGCAGCTGTATCGGCCAGTGTTAATGATGACCACCAATTTTCGATTCGTCGCCGTTCGCACCAATTGGGTCTCTGTTACTCAAAAACGTGGAAATGCCAAAATTGGACTAAGCGGATGGACCACCTAAGACGCAGCCGCGGTCAACATTTAAATGAAATTATCTTCAAAAAGTAAATGTCATGGACCAATCTAACGTTTCAAATAAAGAACCGATGAGATTTTGCAAATTTTATGCGTTTTTTTTTAAAAAAAAGTTATCAAGCTCTTAAAAAATCGCCCTTTACAAGTTTTTAGCTGTCACCCTGTAAAACCACAAAAAATCAATATAAACATGCAATAAAACGACGAATGAGTTATTCTGAATTTACAATACATATATTTGCAATAATGATGTAGCTAGAATGTTGTAACGTCAAAAATTGTGAAAGGAGCCTTTAGAAAAATTCTCGTATATTTCTATCAACTAGAGAACACCAAATTATTTTTTTTTGGCATATGATTGCTGACTAGATAGGGAATATTTGTGACAGAATTGTTTCCCAGATGTGACGGAATCCCAGATATAGAAAGTTGAAATGAATGCAATTGCAACCGCGAATGTTTGATTTTTGCAACAATTGCAGCATTTTGTCGCGTCTGACTACATATATCTTACAAGCGACATTGGTGCAAAAAATCAGCCGGACCCGATGGATAGATCTCGAGAAAATTACAAAGCAAAAATGTAAAGCATGCAAATCATTTTTGTAATATCTCCCGCGAAAATAAAAAATATGGAAAAATATCAAATTTGTATTTTTTGTTGACCGTTATCTACCGAATTTTTGGTCGAAAAAGATCGATCTTCCAAAAACATGGATCAATGTTAACCCTAGTAATTTTGTTGTGTAAGTTGGCTTGTAATTTTGCTATTTAAGCGTGAAGAGCTTTATTTCGAACTTTCGTGTATTTGGCGACTCACACTGAAATTTTCCGGTAATTTTCTTCGTAGAACATTTTAATACTTAAATGTTTTTAATAGGACTTTTTTGATTTTCTCGAAAAAAGTGCCAAATTGACCCATAAAGAGAGGAGCTAGAGGGTTAAGATCTTTCACAAAAATGATCATCATAAAATTCCACAATATAGTTCTGACAATAAGAATTCTCTCAGACATTAACTTACAACACGTTTTGCACTTAGTTTACAAGTTTTTAGCTGTCACCCTGTAAAACCACAAAAAATCAATATAAACATGCAATAAAACGACGAATGAGTTATTCTAGGACAAGAATTCAATTTTTTATTTAAAGTGTTTCCAAGGGTCTATTTATTCAGAAAAAAATTATGGACATAAAAAAATGACACGGGAAAAAAATAATTTTTAGAGCTGTTTTCAGGTTTAGCAATCCAATCTTCATTTCTGGGGTGTGACCGCTGCAATTTATTTTCGTAACCATCCTCATAGACGTATGCAACTAGAGATCGTGTGTGAAAAAAATGTGTACTCAGTTTTCCATTTGTTGCTCTTTTCCTCTTCTTACGGGACTTTTAATTTCCAAAGAAGAAGGTGATATCGATATCAAAAATTAAAAATTCTTTAAATTTCATGCCTATATCCATATTGGTTTAGCATTAACAGCCGGTTCAACTTTTCCCCTTTGTTTAAATAGTTAAATTATGAATATACTTTTTATGGGTGGAAATTTGAAATGATTGTTAATGCTAATCTAATACAGATAGAAGGATGCAATTTGAAGTATTTTTAACAGATATTCCTCTCCTTCAGTTGATACCGATACCGCATCTAGTGGCCCTCATCACAACATTTCTGGTGTTGTTTTAAATAAAAGTGATTGTAAAATTTCATTTTTAAATGCTTTATTTTTTTGTATTTTTTTATATTGTTTTTGTTTGTTTGCAATAATTTACTCAATTCATTAGTTAATGCCTGTCTATTATAGTGGAGTTATTAAATTGTCATTTTAAGCCCCAAATCAGCCCAGTAACCCTTGAACTGTATCAACGATGGGTTCGGGTTCGGCAGCGACAAAGGCCAACACATTCATGAGAGCAACAGCAGCAATTGCGAAGAAGGTTTGCATATTGAACTGTGGGTTGAATAGAAGGAAATGCGAAATATATTTTAGAGAGTATTCAGAGTGGGAAAAGCTAATTGGACTTACTGTTTTTTGTTGTGGTTTACTAGTGAGATTTCCAAAGAAAACTGAATGATTTTGTTGGAAATCGTCAGAGTTTTTATAGTGAGATTTTTGGGGACACGATTGAAGGTGGAATTCAATTATTTTCAGGCACGACTTGTTGGCTAAGTACCAGAGGAAATTTAGGTTTCCTAAGTAAATAACTGTTGTAATTGTTTTAGATAAAATTGTTAAGGTAACACATTTTCTAATTATTTTTGAGTTGGTCTGACACTCATAAAACTCATAAACATCTATCTATCGATCCAATTAACTCACAACTTTACGCAACTATTCGTATATATTTATATGTACCTGGAAAATCGTTTCTCTTCAGCTAATTTCTTTGAACGTTATCATATTTGTAATACATATTTGTAAAAACTTTATGAAAATCCAGAATAAATATATTTAGCTGAATTTACAATACATATATTTGCAATAATGGTGTAGCTAGAATGTTGTTATGTAAAAAATTGTGAAAAGCGCCTTTAGACAAATTCGCGTAACTTTCTATCAAATAGAGAACACCAAAATATTTTTTTGGCATATGATTGCTGACTAGATAGGGAATATTTGTGACAGAATTGTTTCCCAGCTGTGACGGAATCCCAGATATAGAAAGTTGAAATGAATGCAATTGCAACCGCGAATGTTTGATTTTTGCAACAATTGCAGCTTTTTTTCGCGTCTGACTACACATATCTTACAAGCGACATTGGTGCAAAAAATCAGCCGGACCCGATGGATAGATCTCGAGAAAATTACAAACCAAAAATGTAATGCATGCAAAGCCTATCTCCCACGAAAATAAAAAATATGGCAAAATATCAAATTTGTATTTTTTGTTGACCGTTATCCAACGAATTTTTGGTCGAAAAAGATCGATCTTCCAAAAACATGGATCAATGTTAACCCTAGTAATTTTGTTGTGTAAGTTGGCGTGTAATTTTGCTATTTAAGCGTGAAGAGCTTTATTTCGAACTTTCGTGTATTTGGCGACTCACACTGAAATTATCCGGTAATTTTCTTCGTAGAACATTTTAATACTTAAATGTTTTTAATAGGACTTTTTTGATTTTCTCGAAAAAAGTGCCAAATTGACCCATAAAGAGAGGAGCTAGAGGGTTAAGATCTTTCACAAAAATGATCATCATAAAATTCCACAATATAGTTCTGACAATAAGAATTCTCTCAGACATTAACTTACAACATTTTTTCCACTTAAAATAATGCTCCCTTCGACCATAAAATGAAAACTTTAACCCAATGTAAAAAGAAACTCAGACCAGCTGGATTACACCGTGCGACAATTTTACACATTTATTATTAGAGCTGAACAAGACCACATACACATGAAACTAGAGATCGTAGGACTAACAGCTGTGTACTCAGTTTTGCATTTTTTTCTTCTCCTTTTTACAGGACTTTTAATTTCCAAAGCATACATAAGATTTAATAATTTATTCCCCTACTTTTGCAAGCCATGCAAAGACGGTGTTGGTATCAAATGAAAGATAAGAATATCTGTTAAAAATACTTCAAATTGCGTCCATCTATTTGTATTAGTTTTGCAGTAAAAACTATTTCAAGTATCCGCCCTTAAAAAGTTAAAGTTTATTTTTTTTTGAACTGGGATATTGTCCTGGCTCAAGACCATTTTGCTTCTATATTTAATAGAATGCACATTTATTTACAAATGACATGGTGACATAATCACGATTTCGACCATGTCAAAAGTTTTATCAAGTGGCTTCGCAGCGACTTTTCAACATCAAACCCGGCCTCTATAAGGAGATGATTCTCACAAACGAACGAGAATCACAACTCACTTGCCGAATTTGCGTTTAAAAAATCGCACCAAGTAATAAAGCACACATGCCATCTTACAAGCATCTCATTGAGTTGCATATGTAAGTATTTGTATATGCAGGTATAGTTACCCAGCAATACTTCTGCCGTACCAACGATCATTTGTTTTAGTTTTTTCGTTTGCATTTTTTTGGTCTGTAATCAATATTTGATTTGAACTGGGATATTGTCCTGGCTCAAGACCATTTTGCTTCTATATTTAATAGAATGCAAATTTATTTTTCTTTAATTTTAAGTTGGACAATTTGAAATGATTCTTAAAGCTAAACTGATTTAGATAGGAGCATGAAATCTGATATGTTTTTAACAGATATTCTTCTCTTTCATTTGATATACACATCGCCTCTGTACGTCGAGGAATAGTACGAAAATAAATTATAAAAACATCTATATCCTGTGGAAATTAAAAGTCCTGTAAAAAGAAAGAAAAAATCCAAGCAAATGAAAAACTGAGTACACAGTTCTCATATATACGACGTATAGTTTCACGTATATATGGTCTTGTTCAGTTTAAGTTTAGTTTGTTAAGTTTATTTTATAAAAATGATTTACTCAACATGAATTATATGAGCGCTGTTCTGTCCAATCACAAAGCCTTCATTTGTTGGACAGTTTGTCAATCATTTCAAAATTTATTATGGCCGAAGCGACCAGTTTTCAAGGGTCAATCCTCCAATACTTCAAACAGCTCTGCTCTAAGCTGTGAAATTTCGCCAAGTTATATTTTCCTTTCAAAAGTTACAGAATTAATTCCAAGAAAACGATTTGGAACAATGGTATGGGTTTTTTTTAATTTCTTCGTAGGCTACTTTTAAAATTAGTTTTTGTTTGAGCAAATCCTGATATTTTCTAAATAATAGGTAAATATGAATTCTGTGCACTGATTCAACATTATCCGCAACAAACCCGAAGAAAATCATGATAATTATTTTGTTGTATTAATAATGCAGTGCTGTAATCAACTAAGCCTGCGTTCAATCGCTAACTATTCTGTGTCAGAGTCTGTTTGAACACAACGTTGTATGAAATGAAACGCATGAAAGAATTATTTGTTGAAATGCTTTATTTTTTTAATATTTTTTGCAATCATATACTTCAATAAATTTTGCTCCATAAAGTATTCCACACTTCAGACCTTTAGCTTTGTTTGTCGTCTTAATTCCTTAATTTATCTTTAATTATCTGAATTTTTAGGTCCTGCCATCAAACTGTCCACTTCGAATACATTCATGATGCCGAAACCATCAGCGGCAAAGGCCATCGAAATCATGATAGCAAAAGCAACAATTGAGAAGAGGATTTTCATATTGAACTGTGGGTGCAAGAAAATATAAAGAAATTTATTTTAGAGTATTGAATGTGGGAAAAGTTAAGTAAACTTACTGTTGTTTGATGGATTTTAATTGTGAAATTTCACAAAGAAAATTGACTGATTTTGTTTGGAATCGAGATGTAGGTTTTAAGCCGAAATTTCTGAGGGCAAGATCACAATTCAAGGGAAAATGTAATTAGTTTTGAGCACGACTTTTTTATGGCTAAGCGCAATTTAGTGCTAAATTACTTTTCTTCGAATTATTTTAGATAAAAATTTATGAGCTAATAAATTTTCTAATTACGTTTGTACTGCCGATCCAGAGCATGCAAAAAAAAAATACAAAAGTTGCGTACACGATCTAAAAATGTATTTTTGGCATGTCGATTCATAAAATCTGCAGCAAAAAAATTCTTATGGATACTTTAATAATTTTTACTAAAATTCCAATTTTCGTTGAAGCTATTAGTATTCATATATTTGGGTATATAACACTAAGATTCATTCCAGGTCAAGCGATACAATTTTTGATCTCTATAGCTGTGATTGCTTTGAATACATTCTTCTCATAAACATTTTTTTCACGAGTCATTCAATCGCCTGTAACTCATGAAATACTTGCGATTTTTTTTTGCAAAATCAACCAGAATGTCAGAATGTCATATTTCATTAGTTTATTAACAATCTTCAGAATGATCATTTTTTAATTAGTTTTATTTTAATTAGTTTTAACACAAGGTTTAAAAACAATGAAACATCAAAGAAAAAATAGGTAATGGAAATATATATCTATATATTTTTCTTTCTTTTCAATTGAAAACTAATTAAAAAATTCTGTAGATTTTTCACTGAAATTCTGGTTGATTTTCCAAAAAAAAATCGTAAAAAACAGAAGTCATCATTTCGCCCCTATCAAACTAACGCAGTCACTAAATAAGGCATCTAAGAACACTACTTTAAAGTTTCGGAAAAATAAGTAATGTAATTATTTCGAAAATTAAAATAAAATAAATAAAATTGTAAAAAAACTTAAAAAAACCATAAGGCGGCTATATCATTCCACTTCAATATTTTTAAAGTAATTGAAATTGCCTTTAAAACATGGCACAGTACATTAAAATCGGTTAAGTATTTCAAGTCTTGTGACAGACGATTGAATGAAGACACTTTTTGAAAAAAAAAATATTTTTCAATGTTAAATTGGTCATAACTCGTGAACTCATGTTTCTATTTTTTCCAAAAATGTTATGAGAAGAATACATACACAAACTTCCAAAAAAACAATCGCAGCAACCGAATTCAAAAATCCAACCGCATGACATGGAATGACTCATGTGGAACCCATAAAAAATAGAAAAAAAAATAGGGAAAATTGTTTTGATTTTGAAACGACCTTACTCGTTTCAAAATCAAAAAAAAATGTTGAGCAAAATTTTAAGAAAATCCAGTAAAAATATGTGGTTTCTAGAGCGGAAAACGTCAAATCGGGAGCAACATTTGTATGGGGCCTATATCTAAATCTGAATCATTTGCTTCAAATTAAATAGCGTTCGTCCATTTTTCATAAAACTTACTGGAGTCAATTTTTGTTAAGATCGGACAATAATTGCGAACTGTAATTTGATTACAACAATAGATGGAAAACATTGCTAAATCGACTCAGAAAGTGATTTCAAGCCGATTTGTATAATAAACGATGGCTCGAACTTGATACCTTTTGGGTGTTACAAACAAATGCGCAAAGACATAATACCGTAGTGGAGGGTTAGTATTTGCATACCACAGAGGTTGTCGGTTTTAGTAGAAGTGCAGTAATATTACAGGAAAATATAATTTTTTTAATATAGCCAAACCAAAACAAATACAAATATTGAAAAAATAATTTTATAAATAAATATAATATTTTAATTAGTTCAAACCACGCTTAAGGCAAGGCTACCAATAAGTCAATTCCAAAAATAAATATTCATATATTTTAAAAAGCTTAAATACCATAAATATTGGTAGATAGTAGGTGCTACAGTTGGTTGTATTTCCATTCTATTTTAATTCCAAAAACGCACATTTTGAAAATCCATTATCAGACGTACATAGTGCAAAATAACCTAACTTCATGATTCAACCAATTTTTGCCGTAAAAGAAAAAGTACGAATTTGGAAAAAAAACTTTTTATTTTGCGTGTCTATGCAGTCAGAGGAATGTATACACCGAATTCTATTATTCCAGTTGCGCCCATTTAGTTGGTACCATTTTTACCCCCTTGACGTGTCTACGCAATTAGAATTTCATCATTCTAGCTGTAGTCGTTTAGTTGGTACTATTTTTATCCCTCTGTACCATTGTATCCCTTGAAAGTTCAAATTTCGAAAAATCCGTTTATTTTCCGTTACGCAATCAGAGGAAAGTATACTCCGAATTTCATGACTCTAGCTGCGGTCATTTGATTGGTACTATTTTTATCCCCTTTTTTCATTTTAACCCCAAAAAGTAGGAATTTCGAAAAACCTGTTTATTTTAAGTGTCTACACAATCTAATTTCATTATTCTAGGTGTAGCCGTTTGGTTGGTACCATTTTTATCCCTCCGTACCCATCGTATCCCTTAACAGTATGAATTTGGAAAAAAACCTTTTATTTTTCGTGTCTACGTAGACAAAGGAATGTATACTCTGAATTTCATGACTCTAGCTGCAGTCATTTGATTTGTACTATTTTTATCCCCTTTTTCATTTTATCCCCAAAAAGTACGAATTTCGAAAAATCAGTTTATTTTCCGTGTCTACACACTCAGAGGAATGTATACTCCGAATTTCATGACTCTAGCTGCAGTCATTTCATTGGTACTATTTTTCTCCCCTTTTTCATTTTAACCCCAAAAAGTACGAATTTTTAAAAATCCGTGTATTTTACTTGTCTATGCAATCTGTGGATACATCCGTATCCGTATACACCGATTTCCATTATTCTAGGGGCAGCCGTTTGGTTGGTACCATTTTTATCCCTCTGTTCCCATTTTACCACTTAAAAGTACGAATTTGGAAAAAATGCTTTTATATTATGTATCTACTCAATTAGAGAAACGTACACACCGAATTTCGTGTTTCTAGCTGTTGTCGTTTAATATGTACCATTTTTATCCCTTTTTTTGTCCCATTTCACCCCCTACAAATAAGAATCACTTTATGGTGCACGTTTTTCCTATAAGGGGAATGCACATACCCAATATCAAGCATATATAAACAGAAATATTGAAAAAACATGCTTAACTACGATAAATATTAGGGATTATTATGGATATTTTTAGTCCTTATGAGGGAAAAATTTTTCCCTTTTGGGCCGATTTCGCCCCGTTTCAATCCCAACCGATCTACGACTATAAGACGCATTTATGGAAAATTTTAACGTTCTACCTCCTTTCGTGCTTTCAACAGACGGACAGACGGACGGACATGGCTAGATCGTTTTAGAATTTTATGACGATCAAGAATATATATACTTTATAGGGGTCGATATTTCAACGTGTTACAAACGGAATGACAAAGTTAGTATACCCCCATCCTGGAGGTGGAGGGTATAATAAATGTTATTCAAAGTCAATGTAATCGGTAGTTCAAATTTAAAATTTTATTTTTTTTGGCCCACCCTATATTTCAGAAAATATTATATGGCTCTTCGGTAAAATTTTCGTTGCACCTTTACCTACACTAAATTGAGTCATTATTCATCACAATATTGTGTCCCTGTTCCTGCAATTCCTTAAGAATAATCACAATTTTAAAGTTTCAGCTGTTTCTGCCACTTCAAAGAACTAAAATTAAATTGAGTCATTAGTGAAATGGAAAATCTGCAACGAATAAACATGTCTGGTTACGCTAATCAGCATTAGACTAGTTTCTAATAGCCGGAAAAGCAAAACATTTACCCAGAAATCATCTCATCTCCAGAAATTTCTCAGCACCAATCAAAGCATGAAATTGACGAGAAACCAAGACAACTCCAACATCAACATCAACATTGTCATTCCTGGGAAATTAAGTTGGTCGATGTTCAGAAAAATGATGACAATAAAATTAACGAGAAAATTGCAAATTTCATAGTGTCTCCACAGACACAATGGAAGTAGATTCGACCGGGGATGACATTATATTTGTCCGAAGGACTATTAGAAATTTCATAAGAATTTCTAGGCTTTCATAGGCTGCCCTTACGCAGTTTGTTTAGCAATTTAGTCATGCTTTTTTCTGTGTCGACCAGATAAATGCCTTGCCCATAACTAAACAGCTGTCTCGAATTCCTCAATAGAAAATTGTCTTGACTCCAGCAATTTGGTTATTGAATGTCAAACGCTTGGAACAAATCGATTCGGTCGTAGCAGAACAACGTTCTATGTAATAAGAAACGTTGTTTTTCTTTCGTTCGTTCGTCTTTCAAATTCTTTAGAATAAAAAGTTTATAATTTACCATGAACGGCCGGGGACGGAGTCAAACGGCAGCACTACAATGTCCTGGCAGCGTAACAAATTCGCTTACGAGACAAAGGCTGACTGTTCCTACTTTATGTTACATATGAATGCAACTGCGACAGCGACTCGTTGCATGCAACTACTGTCGCACACACCGGCCCAGCTACATGCTGTGCCCATGCGCACGTTTTGGTAGCAAGGACATCAGAGGACACACTTCTGGTCGTTTAGGGCCCATTCGGCTGTGCCTGTTCGGCAGCAATTCGTTCTGCTCCCTATTGACTCACACTGCGCTCGATCATTGTCTGTCTGTATGATGTCCTTCGTTATTGTTTTTTTTTTGAAATAACAAAAAATGTCCTTTTTCCTCCTGTGCCACAGGATGATGCTACAGTTTTGCCCATTCTTGTTGGATTCTTTGTCACGCCGCATTAAAACTTTTTATTCTTCAGAATTTCTGCACACAAAGGACGTGAACGAGGACGAGGACGAGGACTGGACGTGTTTAGTCGAGTTTAGTTAGCCGAAGAGCTAATAGAGTTGAAAATCGAAATTTGCAAACAAATAATGACTCAATTTCTAGTTGAGAAAGCAGCTGAAAAATATATTTTTTGTAATTTTCCTAAAATAAAGATATCAGAGATATTTCGGGAAAATATTTACACAAGGCCAAGTTCTATTGAGTTCTGTGCTAAATATGAGGTTATTGGATTGCATATATTCTCTAGATAGAAGCTAACAATTAGCCCTGGTAGCAAAGAAGATATTTTCGTGTACTCTGCAGAAAACTTGTATCCAATAGGATAGAAAATCTTTTGGTACATAACAAAATTTTTAAACGACCAGGCATTATATTTGTGGCTTGGAGATAAAAGGACCAATGCTAGTATTTAGCTGTTTGAGTTAATATTTCATAACGCCAACCACATGACAAATGTCAAATTTAATCTAGAACAGATTTATTATTGTAATACTGGCCAATGTCAGTAATTCATCCATAAAAACCTTCTATAAAATTTTAAATTACGATCTTGTCAAAAGTAAATATTTTTGCACATTGGTCCTATTACCTGCAGATATAGACGTCTTGTGGGGAAAGGGCCATTTTCATCAAGTTTAGAGAAGGAATGTCAGTACCATTATTTCATATTATTACCAAGTTCGAGTGAAAATAATAATTCATTTCTGCTCTTAAAAATATATTATAAAAATTTATTTGTATCATTTATTTATTTGATATTATTATTTTGTTGTGTATAAAATGTTCTCATTTTCTATGAATATATATATATATGTATATATATATATATATATATTAATTCACCACGTCTAATTTTGGGAGAGTACGATTATGTCGGCTACTATGTTAAATTAAAGGTTGATACGAGTTGGTTGGTACGATTGAGAACAAACTTATAAAAAAAATTATTTTTTTTGTTTCGAAAAAACTTATACAAAATAGAAAGAAACAATAACAAATAGTTTATTTTTAAATAACTATTGTTCTACGCTGAACTCAATGCATATTTACAAAATATCTATGCAAAAATGCATAAAAGTTATGACTCTCTTTATAGATGTAAGAGAATTAAAAAAATCATATTTATTTATTTATTTACTGGCACGAAAAAATATGAAAAATAGGCAATAACATTTTTTTGTCCTATATGTAACATTCGTATCCCTCATAATTACCTTTAAATTAACCTATAACAGCGCATTCCTTTGACATAAATTGGAATTTTAATAACAACAATTAAGGAAAGGCTAAAGTCGGGCGGGGCCGACTCTATGATACACTCCACTTTCTATCCGAATACAATTCAATTCGGTGAAAAAGTGAAAACGGGAAGGAATTTTGTATCCTGTAAATGTATGTGCTTGTTAAATGTTAAATCGGAAAGGATTTAATTCTATTTGTTTCTAGTTGGATTATAAGATGTTGTGCCAAATTTAAAGAAAATCGGGTACAATATGTCGTTTCTACAGCGGAAAATGTCAAATCGGGAGCGACATTTGTATGGGGGCTATATCTAAATCTGAACCGATCTTACCTAATTTCTGCATATGTGTTTCTAGTTGGATTATAAGATGTTGTTCCAAATTTAAAGAAAATCGGGTACCATGTGTGGGTTCTAGAGCGGAAAATGTCAAATCGGGAGCGACATTTGTATTGGGGCTATATATAAATCTGAACCGATCTTACCCAATTTCTGCATAGGTGTTTCTAGTTAGAGTATAAGATGTTGTTCCAAATTTAAGGAAAATCGAGTACAATATGTGGCTTTTAAAGCGGAAAATGTCAAATCGGGAGCGATATTTGTATGGGGGCTATATCTAAATCTGAACCGATCTTATCCAATTTTTGCATAAGATGTTGTGCCAAACTTAAAGAAAATTGGGTACAATATGTGGTTTCTAGAGCGGAAAATGTCAAATCGGGAGCGACATTTGTATGGGGACTATATCTAAATCTGAACCGATCTTATCCAATTTTTGCATAAGTATTTCTAGTTGGATTATAAGATGTTGTGCCAAATTTAAAGAAAATTGGGTACAATATGTGGTTTCTAGAGCGCAAAATGTCAAATCGGGAGCGACATTTGTATAGCTATATCTAAATCTGAACCGATTTGCCTCAAATTAAATAGCGTTCGTCCTTGATCCACAAAACTTACTTGTGCCAATTTTTGTTAAGATCGGACTATAATTGCGACCTGTAATTTGATTACAACAATAGATGGACAGACAGACAGACGGACATTGCTAAATCGACTCAGAAAGTGATTCTAAGCCGATCTGTATAGTTAACAATGGGGCTATCTCGCTTCCTTTTGGGTGTTACAAACAAATGCACAAAGACATAATACTCTCGTGGAGTGTATACAAAGAAGCCACCTGGCAAAGCCTTTGAACGGCCAGAAATCATGATAGCGGTAGTCTGCAGTCAAGCAATAAATGTCACCATGTAAATAAATTTGCATTCTATAAAATATAGACATAAAAGGTTTCTTTTTATTGTACAGCGTTATTTAGGAAAAGTTATCAGCATTTTAAAATTGAGAAAAATGTGAATACGGCACGGAGAAACGAATATAGAATCCTATGCAATTTTAAAACTAATAAACGTTTTAAAGACTAGTAGCTCGTTTTACTGCTATTTGGACATACTATATAAATGCTAATTTAGATTTTATTATTGCGAACATTTTCAAGACTTATTTTTCCAGTGAAGTCGCGTTAATTTGACTAACAAAACATAATATAAAAATGTCAAGACACGATGACAATTTTAAAAGTAATAAATGCGCAAAACAGTGATTCAAAATGTTACTTTCCCTACAAATAAAATTAAAAAAATGTACTTTGAGAGACTTTTCTAAGTTAAATTTTTTTGATAGATTCCAAACCGCTCTGAAAATTACACGGCATCTAAGGAACTAATGTAAGTAGTTTCCTATATTTAAAAGAATGTAAAGTACAAACCGAAATTATATTATTAATTATTATTAATTATAGTCGAATATGTAAAAAACTTTTTAAATGTTTTTAATTTCCCTATAATTGTTGTAGAGTATGTAGTATGAGTTCATGCATCATAAATCTTATGAAGCTTCTTACTAGCACTATTGACTGTTAATAAAAAATTATTTTAAAAAATCGTAGCGGTTTTTGCTTTTTAAAACTCGCTTGACTTAAGAAGAAAATACAAATATATTTTATTAAGATTTGATAATTTTATCTTAAACTGGAAGCAATTTACTTGAAGTGCGTAAAAAAATATATTTCTATCTCCTGCCAGAAAAAAGTCGCGAATTTTTCAAAATTACTTTAAGACAAAATTCCTGATCCCCAACAATTTCATATTTAAAAAAAATGGAAATGCAGCACGCTGATTCTATTGGAACGGGTGTGACAATTCTGCTTAAATATGTCTAAATATCTCCCATATTCATTGACTGAGATTTGTACTATATTGCCAATTGAAAATATCAGGATAATTGGAATATTATTACAAATATTGGAGATATACAACACGGGTGTGACCCTTGCTTTGAAGACAATTTTGGGGATTACCTCAATTCTGTAATGTTTTTCCCTTACATGATTCTATTCATTTTTGCTAATCAAACTCTATTCATTTTGCTTTCTTCTAAAGTAACGTATATAGGAAATTTAGGATATTTAAATTGTAACGGGCGTGGCATTTTGACAGAAATTCTGTTACGACACCAGTCTATATCTGGAAAACGGAAATGATCAGACCTACCTACTATTGTCTTTATTTTTTTGAAATATAATCAAAATACATATTATGAGAAGTATAAAAAATTACGAATGTTTATCGGTGTTTTTTAAATTATAAATTGATTTTGAAATTTTTTCGAAAAAAGCGTCACTTTATTTGGAATCACCGAGTTCCATTTCTCTTATCCAGAAGTACAAATTTGCAAACTTTCATTAAAATCGAAGAACCAAAGGAAAATATCTGTTCCGTTTCACATGGAATTAGCCAAGAATAAAATTAAAGATATTCCTTCCACAAATGATCCAAATACATTTAAAAGAAGCAATTGTTTTAAAAATCAGGGCTCTAATTAAAAAGATAATTTGTTATAAAAAATAGAAAAAATGATAGATGTTCTTTTTGACAGTTATTTTATAAATTTATATTAATAATATATTTATTTTCCATATTAAAGTTTATTAACTACATTGAGGATGTATTTTTTGAATAATTTTGGGTTGGTGTTTTGTACAAAGTTTTCTGCTGTGTTATGGAGTTCTAAACCCAAAAAATATTTTTTTCATTTTAACGAATAAACCATTCGCATTTGTACTAAAGGGTGATTTTTTAAGAGCTTGATAACTTTTTTTTTTTAAAAAACGCATAAAATTTGCAAAATCTCATCGGTTCTTTATTTGAAACGTTAGATTGGTCCATGACATTTACTTTTTGAAGATAATTTCATTTAAATGTTGACCGCGGCTGCGTCTTAGGTGGTCCATCCGCTTAGTCCAATTTTGGCATTTCCACGTTTTTGAGTAACAGAGACCCAATTGGTGCGAACGGCGACGAATCGAAAATTGGTGGTCATCATTAACACTGGCCGATACAGCTGCGATATTTTCTTCAGTTCGCACTCTACGTAAGCGTGTTGGTGGTTTAATGTCCAACAATGTAAATTTGGTGCGAAATTTAGTCACAATAGCCCGAATAGCCGCTTCAGTGGGTCGATTAAACTGACCATAAAATGGAAGCGCGCAATGAACTTTCTTAACAGAGCACGCATTTTGATAATAAAATTCAATAATTTGCAAGCGTTGTTCGTTTGTAAGACGATTCATGATGAAATGTCAAAGCATACTGAGCATCTTTCTCTTTGACACCATGTCTGAAATCCCACGTGATCTGTCAAATACTAATGCATGAAAATCCTAACCTCAAAAAAATCACTCTTTATTAATGATAAAATCCAAATTATAATTTTCAGATAACTGGCATCCTAATGAAGAAATCAACCAAACGGCTGCACCTATAATAATAAATTTCGGTGTATACATTCTTCTGATTGCGTAGACACGTAAAATAAAGGGATTTCTCCGAATTCGTACTTTTTGGCGTTAAAATGGAAAAAAGGGGATAAGAGTGCTACCAACCAAATGACCGCAGACCTAGAGTTATGAAATTCAGACACGTAAAATAAAGAGATTTTAAAGAGTCGTACTCTTAAGGGGTAAACCAGGAAAATGGGGATAAAATGGTACCAACCAAATGGCCGCAGATAGAATCTTGAAACGCAAAATAAAAAGATTTTTCTAAATTCGTACTTTTTACGGCAAAAATTGGTTGAATCATGAAGCTAGACTATCTTGCACTGTGTACGTGAGAGATAATGGATTTTCAAAATTTGTACTTGGTATTGGTAGCCTTGACTTATATGCATGGTTTGAAATAATAAAAATATTTTATTTATTTATAAAATTATTACTGCACTTCTACGAAAATCGACAGCCTCTGTGGAATGCAATCCATGGTGGAGGGTATATAAAGTTTGGCCCGGCCGAACTTAATGCCCTTATTTAATTGTTTATTTACCGAACGTTCAAAAATAGTGAAAACTACCTTTAAAAACGAGATAAAAATTTTCCAAATAAATGCATTTCAAAAAACATAATATTTAATATTAGTACGTCTACGGGGTTTATTTTCAGGGGTGCATAGAAATTATTTTTTATGGAAAATCTCTCGATTTCACTTGGTATGATGGACGAACCTAAATTAACCCAAATTAAATTTTGAATAAATTAAATTAATTAACCAGGGTGGTGTTATTTTGAGAAATGCCACCAAATATTTCCTGAGCAAGTTGTGGTCAGATCGGAATTAAACGTTATAAGCAAATCTAAAAACACAACTTTAAGAACATTTTGGATTTGTCCTTTGCCCAAAATTACTGCCGAACACCGCTTTTTTATGACATTCATTTCGAGTTATCATCTCCCTGGCAGATTCTTCCGAATTTAAGATATATTTAGCTATAGATTTTTAAGTACCTCTTTTTTGATTTCCTATTTCTTAAAATTAGTGATAAACTTCATCACATTTATGATTATCAACAATTTAGCAGACCTCATAAAAAAAATTTGAAAAAACATTGTTCATTTTTTCCTCTATTTCATTGTAATCAAGATCACTTTTGAAATGTCATATCCATATCGTTTCTAGATACTATTATCTTTTTGTCCTTTCTCCACTTCATGCCAATCTAAATTATATTGACAAACTTTTGACGATATAATCAGCCAAGAAGCCAATATTTACCGACTCGCATTTGGTGCGCATTTATCGCATTACACACATATTAAACGCTTTAATCGAGTAGAGTACTCTCGCTTCGCTAAGGATATTCGAACAAGCTCTCGAGTGTACAGTTCCTTTTTGTGGACTTGAACAAGCGAATAAAATGCCAGCGTTCAAATCGAAAATTTCCTGCTTTAACATCTGGAAAACATTCGAAACAAACAGCAGAGATCGATGATCACATTTTCTAAATTGAATGACGATCAGGCAAAACGAATTGATTTCCGTGTGAAGAAGAACACGAACACAGAGTCCTTTGCACACACACACGAACCGAAGGTAATAAATAAATCCTATAAGAATACAATACAAGCGTAACTAAAGCGATGATCGGATAGATTTTTTCAAAGAGAAGATTTGTGTCTGGGTGTGTGTGTGAAGTGAGAACAATAGACTTCGTTTGGGCGAAATGAAAGGACGAAGAAAATGAGATGAAAATTTGAAATCCGTGAAAAATTGTGTGACCATTTGTTCGCTCAGTTTTTATTTTCGGTCCTTCATATGTGTAAATTTTCCAGGATCATGTGCATGTCACCGATTATTTTAAGGATTATGAACTGGCAATGACATCTATGATGTTGGTGAGGTTGTTTTTTTAATTCGTTGGCATGTCCTGTGTGGGGAAGAGCGTTACTAATTTGCACATGTTAAGGACATGTTAAAGACATGACACATTATGAATTAACACCACCGCCATCACCACAACCTCTCTTTGGTCGTTGATGTTAATGAGGGAACACATGGTTGGCATCGTCAGCGGCTTGTTCAGAGCGGTTTGAACTTGTTAGAAAGGACTTGGGAGGGACATAGCTGTGATACTGCTGACGGCTGCCAACATATGTTGAGTGAATGATAGATGGACCTAGGGCTGGTCATGTTGAGCTGTTAAAGAGGAATTCGACCAAGCGAAGGAAACTGTGTTTGCCCTTTTTTGAGTGGTTGTCCTTTGAACTAGTATGTCCCAGCCGAAGGACTTTTTTAAACCTCCGGCCTAAGTAAATATTTTTCCTTTGGCAAATTTTGTGGCTAGTTTCACATATTCAGCAACGCTGAAAATATGTTTTCAAACTTTGACCAAAATGTTGATATTGCCTTCTTAAGTGGCCTGATCGGCCCGGCCAGGAGAAAACGAGACAACTATTTATTTAGGAGTTGCAACTAAAAGTCAATAACGAGGCAGAAACATTTGTCAAACAAATTATGAACACCGGTTGCCGATCACCAGTCGCCGGTAGTGGACGGTAGTCATGTTTTTGGTAGGTAACAACATGCAAAACCCCTTCCCTTCACAAAGAGGCCAATTGAAAGATCAAAGATCGCTGAGGAAGCTGTGTTAGCATATGCATGCAGCTGGTTAAATGTTTAATTAGGATGTTAATTATAAAGATGTTTTAACAAATTTAGCACAAGAAAATAAACAATTTAAACGATTTACCTACGGATTTTTTTCCTAAAGGGAAATCTTACAACTACAGAAGTATATTGTTGTTCCGAAGTAAACAAGACAAGGATATCGGAATCAGAACTATGTTGGATTGATACAAGTAAATAAAAAAATGCTTGCAAATGCATCTCAATCTTTCAGGCTGAATATAACAGACCTTTCCTAGTGTTGAGGTCCATTCAAAACGGTACTACTTGGCGCTCCCGAGAAAGCGGATAGCCATGTTAACCAACCACGACTGTTTTCGCTCTAAAAACCTCATATTCAATTAAATCCAGTTCGAAATATCTGCGGAGAAGTAGCTAAAATCCGTTCAGATTTATATATATATAGCTCCCATGCAAAAATCGCAAGGAGTTGACTGTTTTCGCTCTAGATAACTCATATTTTATCCGATTTTCTTCACATGAACAAGAAAAATATATTTTGAAACGGGGTCACATGAAGCCAGGTGGTATTATCTCCTTTTACAAGACTTTTAATTTGTAAAGGATATATATGACTCATTCCATGTCAAGCGGTACGATTTTTGACCTCGATAGCTGCGATTGCTTTGAAAGTTTGTGTATACATTCTTCTCATAATAATATTGTATATATAATATTTTTGGAATAAATTAGATTAGAAAATTAGAGAGTTAACAGAGAAAAAGTAAGATTTTTCAAAAAGGTGTGTTCATTCAATCGCCTGTAACTCCTGAAACACTTAACCGATGTTAATGTTCTATACCTTGTTTTGAAGATGATTTCAATTACTTCTATTTTATCAATTTCTTTTATTTCGATTTACGAAATGATTACATTCATATATTTTTTTGGAAATTTTAAAGTAGTGTTTTTGGATGTCCTTTTTAGTGACTGTGTGATTTGGGAGTGGTGAAATGATGGGATGTATTGTTTAACGGTTTATTAAAACAAGGTATAAGAAGTAAAAACGCCGTTAATTTCGACCGGGCCGAACTTTATATACCCTCCACCATGGATTGTATTCCACAGAGGCTGTCGATTTTCGTAGAAGTGCATTAATATTACAGGAAAATATAAATATTACAGAAAAATAAATTAATTAAAACAAAACAAACACAAATATTGAAAAAATAATTTTATAAATAAATATAATATTGATTTGAACTGGGATATTGTCCTGGCTCAAGACCATTTTGCTTCTATATTTAATAGAATGCAAATTTATTTACAAATGGCATGATGACATTTATTACTTGGCTGCAGACTAACACGATCATGAGCCAGGACAATATCCCAGTTCAAATCAAATATTGATTACAGACCAAAAAAATGCAAACGAAAAAAAGCTAAAAAAAATATAATATTTTTATTATTTCGAACCACGCTTATAAGGCAAGGTTACCAATAAGTTTACATAACGAAATATTTCTTCAAGTCAATTCAGTAAATAAATATTCTTATATTTTCAAAAAGCTTAAATACCATAAATATTGGTAGATAGTGGGTGTTTCTGTTGATTGTATTTCCATTCTATTTTAAGTCCAAAAGTACACATATTGAAAATCCATTATCTCACGTACATGTGCAAAATAACCTAACATCAAATTGATGAATCATTTTTTTCCGTAAAAGTAGAAAGTACGAATTTGAACAAATCTTTTAGTTTGTGTGTCTATGCAATCAGAGGAATGTATACAACGAATTCTATGAATCTAGCTGCAGCCATTTGGTTGGTACCATTTTTATTCCCTTTTTCCATTTTACCCCCTTAAAAGTACCAAGTAGAGGGATTTACACACCAAATTTCATTCAAAAATGCTTAAATACTCTAAAATATTAGGGGTTGTTAAGGGTATTTTTAGTCCTTATGAGGGAAAAAATTTTCCCTTTGGGCCGATTTCGCCCAGTTTCATTCCCAACCGATCTACGACACATTTATGGAAAATTTGGACTTCCTAGATCCTTTCGTCTAAATGATAGCGTGCTTTCAACAGACGGACGGACGGACATGGCTAGATCGTCTTAGAATTGTATGGCGATCAAGAATACTTATACGTTATAGGGTGTCAGGTCGATATTTCAAGGTGTTACAAACAGAATGACAAAGTTAGTATACCCCAATCCTGGAGGTGGAGGGTATAATAAGATTTTTTCTAAAAGGTGTGTTCATTCAATCGACTGTAACTCCTGAAACACTTAACCGATGTTAATATTCTATACCTTGTTTTGAAGATAATTTAATTACTTCTACTTTGTCATTTCTTTTATATTGATTTACGATGCTACACCACGCTCGAACATTTCCGTAATTATTCTTAATTGCGTTTTAGAGTAGCAAAACAAATGGTTGATTTTGGCAGTTTCAGCCGAATTCCATAAGACTGAAGAATCCAGATAGAGAAAACATCCATTAGCATTCGAATAATTGGGTAAAGCCACCTTCAACGTCAAATTCTAAGCCGCTATCAAAAGATGCCCACACAATTCAATGAGATTTTGATGTGCAATCGATGAATATCGACTCTCAATCGAAAATTATTTCAGAGTTACTTACCAAGATGCAATGAGCTGGGAGATGCGCCGCCGCATTTTATAACACAATTTGTCGTCCTGTAAAATTAAAACAATATCAATTTCTAGAGATTGTTTTTTTTCATTTGATATTCATATTGACATAAACTGATGAAGTTTAAAAATTAGTTTAAATCATTTAAAAATTAGTTCTTCTATATGCACGCGTATATGGGCTTGTTCAAGTAAGAGAATACCACCCTGTGTGTTTCTAATCCAACCGATCAACAGTAATTAATATGATTTCTTGATAAGGCTAAACTAATAAATAATAAACAAAAATTAAATGTGTGATAAAGTACACATAAGATTTCAACAAATATTTTTTGAGAAAAATATATTGTAAATTTTCAAAGATATGAAAGGATTCAAAGAATATTATTTAAAATTGTTCGTCCTGAAAATCAAAATAATTTATTCCATTTCTAGCGATTGTCCTCTTTCATGTAATATTTAAATAAATTTTTATAAATTTCCTTAAAATTTGTATATTCCTGTAAAAATGAGAAAAAAATACGAAATGCAAACAGAGTACACAGTTTTTCTACATTTGTTCTCTACTTTCATGTGTACAACGTAAAGTTATTAAACGGTGAAATAAATAAATAATAAAATTATAACAAATAAAATAGCGTTCAATTCGGCCGGCCGAATCTTAGTTACTCTCCATCATGGTGTACATTCACAGTATTAACGAGGCTGTCGATTTCATATGAAAGTGCAGTAACATATTAGGAAACTTATGACTTATGATTTTGATAAATAAATTTTTTAAATAAATGGTGTGTATTAATTTTTAGAATTTTGAATTAAAATATATTAATTAATTTTAATTACCACGCCCAAGAGTGACAGCCCATGATTGGCAGTACTCTTCAACAAAAAATCTGAAATACTATAAATATGAAAGATCATTGGCGGTATTTTCATTCGTTGTTAATGAAAAAAGTTTTCCCTTGCACCGATTTTCAGTTCCTTCACACAGTCAAAGGAGCGTGCATATCAAGTTTCGTTCCAGCTACAGCCGATTGGTTGGTTTCATTGCTATCCCATTTTATCCATAATCTTTCTCAGTTAAATGTACACATATAATTTTACGATTCTGGTTACAGTTTCATCCCTTTTAAACCATTTTGTCCGAATTTTGAGAAAGCTTTTTATTTTGTGCGTCTACTCAGTGTGGTACCATTTGGATGCCCAAAATTTCCTTTATACGCAACATAAACGTCTACAAAGTCAGAGGAATGTACACGCCGAATTTTATGATTGTAGCTGCAGTCATTTGGTCCATACCAATTTTATCCCTTTTTCCACATTTCCCCACCTAGAAGTGGGACTCTTGAAAAATACCTTTTTACGTGTATATGTGATTAGATATTGTCGTCTGATTGGTGTCATTTCTATCCCTATTTGTCCCATTTCACCTCCTATAAGTATGGATCACTTTATGGCACACGTTCACGCTATAAAAGTATTTGACTCACCTATATTAAATATATACAAGAGAGAAATATTCAATTTTGCCCATTTTCAATCCCAACCGATCTACAACTATTCGACGCATTGTTGTAAAATTTTCACTTTCAACAGAAGTGCAGACGGACGGACGGGCGAACATGATTAGATCATCTTAGATTTTCATGACGGCCAAGAATATAAATACTTTACAGGATTTCAGGTTGATAAGGTGTTACAAACTGAACTTAGCATACCCCCATCCTGTGATGAAGGGTATAAACAAGTATAAGCTTTTCTAAATTTTTGTTGATTTCTGCCAATCCCCGTTTGAAATTTTCAGAGTATGTTCAAGTATGTCTGAGTATTAAAAAAATATATACATAAATTTATCATTTACTTTTTTTTCAAAAAAGTAATTCCACGTAAAGTGTCCTCACAAATTTTGGATCTTCTCTACGATTTTGATTTCTTAATGTGCTTTTTTATATGGCGTATAAAGCTGAATTTCCCGATTTCAAAATATATTAAATTGAAAACATTGAGGAAGATCGAAAGTAACGTATTTTTGTCGTAACGTAAAAATTTTTGGAAATTCTAATTTCCAGCAAATTCAATTTAGTTTTACAGAAAATTATTATAGAATATATTTTTATTTACTTTTTATTTTTTATGAACAAAAAATACGTCCTCGTTTTTTTTTGTAAGATAAATTTTACTTATATGTAGTTAAATAGTGTCAGAATCATGATGGAGTTACTTAAAAGTACGAATTTGGAAAATTACTTTTATATTATGTATCTACTCAATTAGAGGAATTTACACACCGAATTTCGTGTTTCTAGCTGTTGCCGTTTAATATGTACCATTTTTACCCTTTTTGCCCCATTTCACCCCCTACGGATAGCAGGGATAGCACCACTATCTACCAATATTTATGGTATTTAAGCTTTTTGAAAATATAAATATAAGAATATTTACTTTTTGAATTGACTTGAATTATTATTTCGATATATAATGTGAACGTATTGGTAGCCTTGTTTTATATGCGTGGTTTGAAATAATAAAAATATTATATTTATTTATAAAATTATTTTTTCAATATTTGTATTTGTTTGGTTTGGCTGTATTAAAAAATATATATATTTTCCTGTTATATTGCTGCACTTCTACGAAAATCGACAGCATCTGTGGAATGCAATCCAGGGTGGAGGGTATAAAAAGTTCGGCCCGGCCGAACTTAACGCCGTTTTAATTTGATTGTTCTATTTGTGTTTTAAGGGGCTGGTTTGGTTGGCTCGCTACAGATTTTTCTTCTATTTTTATGAGTTTTTTCGTGCCAGCAAAGAAAGATTTTTTCATATGTAGTTATCATAATTGCCTTTAATTGAACATATAAGCGGCTGTGATCGGACTTATATTTCCAGAATGAGAGTACAAATTTTAAAAGTACATTCGACGAAAATTGGAATTTTAGAAAAAATTGAAAAATAGAAAATAATAACTTTTAGGTTCAGAAAGTCAAAATACACCAAACATGTTATACATACGGAGAACGTGGTGCAAACTGTCTCAAAAATTATGAGCGGATTTGGTCGTAACATACACAGAGTCTTAAGTTAATACTCTATTTTTTTTTTGTATCCCGAAAAAAGCCATAATTTTGTGTATTTGGGTCTTCAATATTCGAAAATCGTAATTTTTTATTTTACGTCGGAGGAAACTTTACTATTTTTTGGCGGAAAACACCACCAAAACTAGCCAAATTTCTCAACAACTATGATGACTTCAAATGATTGCAGAA
The DNA here is from genome assembly GCA_947397865.1 of Polietes domitor. NCBI lineage: Eukaryota > Metazoa > Arthropoda > Insecta > Diptera > Muscidae > Polietes > Polietes domitor. The sequence continues at coordinate 168,813,993 of OX377621.1, read as the reverse complement.
CTGGGAACAAGTTGTAAATTCTAAACAAATATTTACAAATGCGAAAAAATCGTAGCTTATAAAACTTACTTTTAAAAAGGAGAAGTTACGAAGCTATAAAAACACTCCAGTAAAATTTCATACTTAGCCGCAGCATGAAGTGGTTAATATTTTATATGGGTATTTTAAGATCTACTTTATAAATACATCATTTGCATTATTTGAAAACTCCTTCCACAGTTTTTCTATGAATTTGAATTCTAATGTATTTATTTATAGTTGATTGAGTACTCAGAATTCGCAACGGCTACTCTAAATCGATTACATTGATAATTGATTTAAGTGCGACTTTTGGCTTGAGCTAAACTTCCGTACAGTAATCGAGCGTTTAGCAAAACACGCATGCGTAGCAAATCGATTGGGTGGTCTGCTCAGGACAATGCCGAAGCGTAACGAGGTCGGTGGTCTTTACATGAACTAAAGACATCTAATACAATTACGCCAGGTCCGGCCCGACCCAGCATTTGTCGGCAACATTTCATTAATTGTTAACAATATAGTTAACAATTGCTAAAAAGAGAATAAATAAATCATCGTGAATAGAGTAGAGCAGACTTGATAACAATTAACAAAGACAGCGCGCAAACGAGAAGAGACCAAAGAGCAGCACGACGTAGTCGCAACTTCCTCCAGAGAGCGGAAAGATAAAAAACCCGACGATGTTCAAAAGCCGGCGATACAATTCGCACAATGAATTGAAGTATGAAATAAAACACCTACAAAAAAGCAGAGAGAGAGAAGGGAACCCACAGGATCTAAGTGGAAGAGTGAGAAGGAGGGAGACACAGAGTGTGTGTGAGGGTATAATGTGCCGGCCTTAGTGTCAATACCGTCACCTGGTGGGATTAGGTACGACAATGCCGGGCGTTCGTTACGGCAACATCAAAGCGTAAAATGCATTCGACTTGGTGGTCTTAGCAACGCTTCACTGAGTCCGCCACAGCAACAACAACGACAGCTCACAAGTAGTGGGCTGTACGACCCATAGTAATGAAATCTTATGTACAGACCGCCTTATGACATGCCAACAAACGGAAAAGGATAATCACCCTGATGATCATCATCCTCCTCTTCCTCCTCCTTTTTCGATTTGCTAGGGAGTAGTTTGCTTAAATGCTTGGCTGTTTCTTCCTCTGGTTGCGGGATAATAAGGCTGTGTTACCATTTTTTGGTGTTTAATTTCACTGATTCTGTGTGATTTTCGTCTCCTCTCCTCTAATGATTCCGAGCCAATTCCCATTCTGTGTGTTTCGGGGGTGTTGCAGTTTTTCTCGAGGATCTTTTGAATTCTGCCGCCATAATCTTAACTAATCATCTCGTCCTTAGATGAGGGCCCATTGTTGGATGATTGTCGAAAACCTCATATGTTCTCCAGGCTCTCCCACCTCCATTCGGGCATTCGGATGACTATGGCTGTTCGAGAAACGACCAGAGAATTTTATTGGTGTCCTTATTAGGGGCGATTTACACGTGTGTTGCAGCATCATTGCCAACACCACCACCACCACTAATTTGCTGGTTGATTTCCACATATGTTTATTGGTTTCCATTTTGTGTGGGTCCTGCGCCGAAATCCCTGGCTTTATTACCTCATGAAAAGGACGATAATTACATATGAGGTTTAACCTCAGAGAATTTTGCTGTTCCAGCCTTATTATGCGATGGCAGGATCTTGTTTGTTTGTTTCGGGCATTTGTGTACCAATTTGGATTTTATTGGCTTTAATTTGTGGTTTTAATTGGTTGTCTAAACGTTTAAGGCAATGGTCTTAAACGAAAAATGGTCTTAAGCGGGCGAAACTACAAAACAATCTGTAAGTAGTCCCGAAAGGGAAGCAGTTGTTGTGGGATGGAAAATGTTTAGGAAACTGAACGAAACCAAATACCTTCAGTACGAATACGGATTATGTATAGGGTGGGCCATTTAAAATTTTAAATTAGAATCTGATATACAAAAAGTATTGATTATTTTTTAAAATTTCTGTTTTTATTTGAAAGGTCTTCATTTAATAATGGAACACAATATCATTCATATGACTACCACGACTGGCTCGGCAGTACCTCATCCTTTCAGGCCAATTTTTCAGTATAGCCCAAAATCCACACCAAATAGTGACTCGTTGTGGAGCAATGGCTTCTCAATAGTCACGTGTGGGTTCTCTGAACCCCATATGCGGCAATTTTGCTTATTGACATAGCCACCGACATGGAAATGAGCTTCATGAAGGCTGAACTGAAGGCCGATCTCTTCTCGAAAATTTTCCACTTAAATTTTTACAGTTAAAGACTCACTACTTTGAAAGTAAGTTTTTAATATTTCCCAATTTTGTTCGAGCCTATAGCGTCCCATTCGTTAAATGTCAAACATAAACCTGAAAATAAAAATGAATATTATTCTACCTTTCAAAGTCAAAGTAATCGGTAGTTCAAATTTAAAATGTTATCTGGCCCACCCTATAGAAAGATGCGGCCACCTCTCTACAAAAGGAACTCCGATTGTTATAAATTTTAGCATGAGCATAAAGGAAATTTACTCATCCTTTTTATCTGCGTACCTACTTTTCAGAAGTTAATGAGGCCAAAATCACTAAATTGCGTTTTGGAACTAAAAATCGGACTTTTTGCACTAAATGTATCCTATCTTCCAAGGGGGCAATTTCGGGCAGGCAAAAGTTGCCCTACAAAAACGGGGAACCCTTCAAACTTTTCTAATATGTATATATTTCTTTAAATGCTTTTGAAAGAAAAAAGTTGTATTGGTCCAATATCAGACATTTGTCCAAAAAGGATATTTTTTTATAATATTTATTACAACCAAACTATATTTGGCACAAACATAGTTTTGGCGTCATAATAAAGCAAAGACCCCATAATTCCTAATCAAAAATAAATTGAGCGCAAAATCTCTTAAAATGTGTGAGAAATAAAGTTTTTTTTTTTAATTTTCAAAATCTGAAAAAGGTGAAAATCTGTACTAAAGGATCCATCCAACGTTTTTTTTTTTCAACAATTCAACCGTTGGACTATTATTTGTGGGGTGCCCTCAGCAGCCATTTGAATGAAATTATTTTCCATTATTAACCGGAAGGATTATACTTTAAAAAAGAAATTTGAGAAAATATTCAGTAGTTTTTTTTATAGCATTTTCAAAAAAAAAGTTATTTGGCGGACCCTTTACAAAAAAATATTTTTTCTACGCATTATGAACAAATATGAAAAAAAGTTAAAAACATACAAACAAAAAAGAAATAAAAATTTTAATTTTGGATTTGAACTGGGATATTGTCCTGGCTCAAGACCATTTTGCATCTACATTTAATAGAATGCAAATTTATTAAGAAATGGCATGGTGACATTTATTACTTGGCTGCAGACTACCACGATCATGATTTCGACCATGTAAAAAGTCTTTTCAAGTGACTTCGCAGCGACTTTTCAACATCAAACCCCAATGTGATGCTTATAGAGGCCGGGTTTGATGTTGAAAAGTCGCTGCGAAGCCATGCCATTTGTATTTGTATGCATTCTATTAATTGTAGATGCAAACTGGTCTTGAGCCAGGACACAATATCTAAGTTCAAATCCAATATTGATTACAGACCAAAAAAATACAAACGAAAAAACTAAAAAAAAAATTAATTTTCTTTAAAATCGAAAAATACAAAAGTAGTCAACGATTTCTGAAATATATCAGATTTCCCGATCTTTAATGTTAATATCTCGAAATAATTCTTGGGTCCTAATTTTGTTTTTTTTTTACAGAACTCCAAAATGTCTACTAGAACAAAAGCTATTGAATATTGGCCGATGGATTTTGATTCTGAACCACTGCGCGCGTCGGTCGATAAACGATAAAATCAAAAAAATTTGACTCCTTTGACAGGCTAACCTAAGACGAGTACAAAGTTGTATATACTCGTCAGTGCATAGATAGAGGGCAGTACAATAAATAGCATATCTAAGCAGGAAAACATAAATTATTCTCCACAAAATTAATCCAAAAACAAAAACATACTACTTCAAATCAATTCAAGAAGTAAATACATATAAGGCAGTCATCTTCAAAAAAGCTTAAATATCATAAATATTGGTAGATAGTGAGTGCTACAGTTGGTTGTATTTCCATCCATTTGTAATTCAAAATGTACAAATTTTGCAAGATAACCTATCCTCATGATTCAAATAATTTTTGCCGTAAAAGAAAAAAATAACGGATTTGGACAAATCTTTTTATTTTGCGTGACTATGCAGTCCGAGGAATGTATACGCCGAATTTCATCATTCTAGCTGTAGCCATTTGGTTGGTACCATTTTTATCCCCCTTTTCCCATGTTACTACCTTCAAAGTGAGACTTTCTAAAATATTAGAAATTAGAGGAATGTACACGCCGAATTTCACCATTCTAACTGCAGCCGTTTAGTTGGTACAATTTTTATTTTCTTGTTACCATTGTACCCCTTGAGAGTACGAATTTGGAAAAAAACTTTTATTTTTCGTTTCCATACTTCTAAGTATACTCCGAATTTCACGACTCTAGCTGCTGCCATTTGGGTGGCACTATTTTTATCCCATTTTCCATTTTAACCCCAAAACCTACGAATTTCGAAAAAACCGTTTATTTTACTTGTCTACGCAATCATGGGAATGTATACACCGAATTTCATTATTCAAGTTGCAGCCGATTTGTTAGTACCATTTTCATCCCTTTATTCCCATTTTACCCCTTAAAAGTGCGAATTGGGAACAAATACTTTTATATTATACTAGCAGTACCCGCTGCTTCGCACGCGAAAAAACCATGTATTTGTTATTAGTTTTATCCGTCTCTGTTTTAGGATAGTATTTATTTGATTTTCTTTTCTAAAATAGTAAATTGGAAACATAGCTCTCATATACAGTCAAAGGAATGTGCTTGTCGATGTGCACTGTTTTAGCTGAACTCCCTTCGTATATATATTTTTTTTTATAATTTTTTACCCAGTTTTTAACAAAAAATTACAACCGCAGAGCCTTTTATTCGAAAAAAAAGAATACATTTTGATTACGCTTCTACATGGGCAGAGGAATTTACATACTAAATTTCATGATTCTAGCTGTAATCCTAAAGTTGCTAGTCTACGTTGTCAGTGAAATCTTAATACCGATTTTCACGATTCTAGCTGCAATTCCTAAATTGGTACTATTTTTATCCCTTTTTGTCTCTTTTCTCCCTTAAAAGTACAAATTTCGAAAAATCCCTGTTTGTAGCTCGTCTGCATGGTCATTGCAAGGATCACACCGAATTTCATGTTTCTAGCTACTGCCGTTTAGTCAGGACGAAGGTTCGATGTTTCGTAAAACCCTTTCTTAGTCGACGTCATTTCATGACCCTGGTTTCAGCCGTTTGGTCTGGGGACTGGTCAATTATATATATATATATATACTCTTTTATATATATAGATATCTAATCAATTAGAGGAATGTACACACCGAATTTCGTGATTCTCGCTGTTGTCGTTCGATATGTACCATTTTTATCCCTTTTTGCCCCATTTCACCCCCTACGAATAAAAATCACTTTATGGTGCCCGTTTTGGGTACAGGAGGAATGCACTTACCCAATATCAAGTAAGTACAAGCAGACATATTGAAAAAATATGCTTAAATACTCTAAAATATTAGGGGTTTTTATGGGCATTTTCAGTCCTTGTGATGAAAAAATGTTTGCCTTTGCTCCGATTTTGCCCAGTTGCAAATCCAACAGATCTACGACTATAGCTCCTTTCGTTTAGATGCTAGCGTGCTTTCAATAGATGGACAGACCGACAGACGGACGGACATGGCTAGAACATCTTAGAATTTTATGACGAGAATATATATACTTTATAGGGTCTCATGTTGATATTTCAAGCTGTTACAAACGGAATGACAAAGTTAGTATACTCCCATCCTGGAGGTATAATTACAAACTTATCCCAAAATAGCCTCCTCTTAGCTGGATAAAATATATTCCAACGATTGCATATGTCATCTATGTAATATGATTTCACATGTCCTTCATAAAACACAGTAGTTTCTCTTTCAACTACATCATATGATGTCAAATAATTTTTCCAAATTTGTGACTTTAAAATAGACGCAGGGACATAAATCTGAAAAAATAGAAGGATACAGAAGCAATTCATAGCGTAGGGTATTTCTTGTTTTCAATTTTGGAGATATTTGATTTCAAATGAAATAGAAAAAGATATGCGAAAATTCTGGTTTAGTTCTTGTAAACCTTTGAAAAATGGTCTTAGCTTTGTTGACCAGGTAAAACTTGAGAGTTGTGAAAATTCATCAATGAAATTTCGAACCAAACACAGGGAATACATATCATCTAATTATCTCACCCACTTTGTGAGACGAGGAGTAGGAGGTGCCCCGGAAATTGATCCTTAACGATAACTGTCTACTGCTACGTGTCTCGCTGGCCAGTGGCTAAACTAAATTGTTCCGCTTTCAAAGAGCGTAACATAAACTCAGACTAGAACATGCTAATTCTAACACCGGATATTGACCGATAACATGATATTTAACATAAACGCTCTTCCAGTGCAATTATCTCTCTGAGCAAAATAAACACAAGATCAAGAAAGCCGCTTGAACAGGTCTGCAGCAGGTTAATTGATAGGTAACAAAATTAGTCTGTGTTCCGCAGAGGAGGATGAGGAAAACGATAACAGATTGTTGACGAGTTTTTGGCAGGCAGATTTTAAGGTGGTGTTCTAGAAAAAGGTGCAATATTTAACAAGCTATAATTATTAGATGAGATGGCGGTATAAAGCGTACTAGAAGCATGCACCGCACACATATTTTTATTTTCTTTTTACTTTTTTGTGGTATGACATAAAAATATATATAAAGGGTCCGCAAAAAAACTTTTTTTTTGAAAATGCTATAAAAAAAACTACTGATTTTTTTTTCAAATTTCTTTTTTTATTTGAAAGTACAATCCTTCCGGTTAATAATTGAAAATAATTTCATTCAAATGGCTGCCTCGGCACACCACAAATAATAGTCCAACGGTTGAATAGTTGAAAAAAAAAACGTTAGATGGCGGACACTATATATATATTTTTTTAATTCCAATCAAATTTCTTCTAGTTTAATAGAAAATAATAAAAACTTAAAAATATATTTTATTTTTCATTTTTTTATTTATTTGTATTTATTTTATAAACCAAAAACTAACCCTTTGATTTTTGTAAAAAAATTTTATTAATAGTTAATACATTAGAAAGGACGCTCTATAAGTTTCATGTTTCACGGAGTTCCTTGTACTTGGTTTAAACGATAAATTTAAACTTTTAATATAAATAATTAATGACAGTGTTAATCTAGAAACTTTTGAAAAAGTATAAATGTTGGCTGTAAAGTCAAAGTGCTTTTAGAAAAACAAGCGGAACTATCTATCACATAGAGAATACCAAAATATTATATGATATGAGATCATATGATTGCTCACTCACTAGGGAATATTTGTGACAAAGTTTAAATAAATGCAATTGCAACGGCGAATTTTGGATTTTTGCATCAATTGCTGACTACATATACATATAAGCTACGAATGAAAAGAAATCAGCCAGATCCGTTGGATAGATAGCGAGAAAATTATAAAACAAAAATGTCATGCATACAAAATCAATCTAGCCATATATCCCGCAAGAATGAAAATTTTACAAGAACTAACGAAATACCCAAATTTTTGTCGAAACAAATCGATCTTCCAATAAACGTGGACGAACTTTAGCCCTAGTAATTTATGTGTTAAGAGCTTTATTATCTTTGGTGAACCCAATATAATGCTCCCTTTGACCCAAAAATGAAAGCTGAAAAAAGAAACTCAGACCAGCTGAACTATAAGTTTATTTTGCAAAAATGGTCTAATAAACAAGCCCATTCAGGATTATAAGTTCCAAAAAATGTTGTGTGACAATGGTTTTAATAAACTTTATTTTACAAAAATTTAAGTTATATTTTTGTTTATAAAATAAAGTATATTTTTTAACATTTGACAATTTTCTGTAAAACTAGAAGAAATTTGCTTGAAATTAGAAAAAAAATTGAAAATTACCTTATGACAAAAATAATTTATATTTCGATTCATATTCGATACAAAATTTGTGTACTCGTTTCATATCAAATTACGCTAATACTAGTTTACAACAACATACAGTGGTGACCAAAACATATGCAACTAAGGGTGACACATTAATAGACTCTGTACGTTTGAAAATTTGAATCACAAAGAAAACAATGATGTTTAAATAAATATTAATACAGTATTGAGATATATTCAATTTACACGTATATTCTTTTTTTACCCCCTCCATAATCCATTTCAAGAACCTTGTCATTTTTAAAAAGTTTAATTTCGTTTCACAGTGTTATTAATATTTTCCACAGACCAAGGGATAAACTGACAAACAAATTACTACAAAATACCATTTACATAAATTAAAAATTTGCGAAATAACCACAGCTATTTTGTACATATTGGTTGGGGTCTGTATTTTATTTTTACATTTTTATTTTATACTTATTTATTTCTTCAGATAAAGTTTTAAGAGGATTTTCAGAGGACTTATATCACGTATTTATATGGAGACCATATTAGTCTTGATTGAATGTATCTAAATGCAAATAGTTAGACTATCCCCTACGGGAAGTAAAATTAGAGTTCGGAGGCCATAATATATATTTTGTAAACTAGTATTATTAACTTCAAACATCATGCTTCCAGTTCGCTTTATTTCGTCATCTCATCTAATAATTATAGCTTGTTAAAAATTGCACCTTTTTTTCGTGAACTCCGCCTGCCTGCGAAAAACTCGTCAACAATCTGTTATCGTTTTCCTCATCCTGCTCTCCGGAATGCAGTCTAATTTTGTTACCTATCAATTATCTACTTCAGGCCTGTTCAATCGGCTTTCTTGATCTTGTGTTTATTTTGCTCAGAGAGATAATTGCACTGGAAGAGCGTTTATGTTAAATATCATGTTATCGGTCAATATCCGGTGTTAGATTTAGCATGTTCTAGTCTGAGTTTATGTTACGCTCTTTGAAAGCGGAACAATTTAGTTTAGCCACTGACCAGGGAGACATGTAGCAGTAGATAGTTATCTTTAAGGATCAATTTCCAGGGCATCTCCTCTTCCTCTCACAAAGTGGGTGAGATAATTAGATGATGTACATTCTCTGTGTTTGGTTTAAAATTTCATTGATGAATTTTCGCAACTCTAAAGCTTTACCTGAAGTTGGCCACCCAAGCAGAGTTACAAGCCGAACCATAATTATCGGCGGCGGCGGCGCTGTTCAAAATGGGTCGGCGGCGGCGGCTTTCGGCTGATTTGCCGGCTCGTTCTGTCATTCGAATACCCCTATTTGGAAGGAACAATTTTCTTTTATTTTTTGGCAAGTAGTTCAATATTCGTTAATATTAGCCAATGTTCCAATAATTTAATATTGTTATTAGGGTACCCAATTATTCTGACTTTTATGTTATTCGATTTTTCGTTTATTTGAAAACAAAAAATTTCCAATTAATCGAATAATGAAGTCGAGAGTTATTCTATTAACCGATTTATCGAACAATTGTCCACTTAAATAAAATATAATTAATTAGACTTATATAGACAAGATACGGCAGTTTACGGGTAGTTCAACTATATATTGAACGTTTATTATGTATCTGATTTTATTTAAAAATTGTAACATCATATTCGAAATTCATTAGAAGTTGACAAAAATCTTAATATCTTATCAAAATAAAGAACCTGCCCTTAAATGAGCATAATATCAGAAGTTATCCATTGACTTTTCGAATATGGATCATATGATTTATAACAGAACTGACTTTATTATCACGGTGTTAATCTCAATTTTTCTATGAATTTACTATTCTATGAAATTACTATTCTTCTTACTATAAATGAAGTCGGATAAATCGTTATTTTAATATCTGTGGAGCATACAAATCGAACATCGAAAAAAATTGTGGTTTTATATTTGGTGTACCCAAATAGAGCAAACTGGCTATTCAAAATCAATTTATCATACAAAGCATACGACGATTTCATTAGTTTTTTAAGACAAAACTTATAATATCGATTAATCGATTATTTGGGACAATTTATTCGAATTATTCGTTATTCGAAAATCATGATTTTTTATTATTCGAACAAATATATGACAAAAATTATTTAATTTAATCGGTTGGATACCCTAATTGTCAACTCATACAATTATTTTTTGGGAGAAGGAATCCATTCCCAAAATGTATAATATGGATAAATATATAAATATTTTTGCAATTACAGCATTTCATGTGAGGCATATTTGACCAGACTTTCTTGAATATCATAATCCTTCCAAAGAATGATATTGTTATTTATATAGATATTGTTATTTATAGGAACACATGGCCACACGTACAGGAATTGACTTATATAAATGAAAGATAGATCAATATATTTCACAGCAGTAGGTTGTCTAAGTTGACATTTATAATTTCTGAGTTAGAACTCCGTCAAATCACGGCGGCGTGGTTGAAGTCGATATGAGTCGATGAAATCGGCAGCGTGGTTGAGTCGATTTGAGCCGATGAAATCGGCGGCGGCGCGGCTCATGCAGAAACATGCGGCGGCGGCGGCTTGCCGGCTTAAAATCGGTCGGCTTGTATCTCTGCACCCAAGCTAGAGAAATTTTTCAGAGGTTGAAGAGAAAAAATACGTTTAACTAAAACTGAAAGAATCTAGTTATTTTCCTCTGCCGAATTTGATTTGTTTATCTTTTTATCAAAAAAATGGTTCTTTCTTTGAAGACAAAAGTATAGGGTCCGCCATTTAATTTTTTTTTTTCAACTATTCAACCGTTGGACTATTATTTGTGAGTGCCCTCAGCAGCCATTTGAATGAAATTATTTTACATTATTAACCGGAAGGATTGTACTTTCAAATAAAAAAGAAATTTGAGAAAATATTCAGTAGTATTTTTTATAGCATTTTCAAAAAAAAAAGTTATTATTATTGCATTATTTTAATTCTGTGGCTAAACCCGCCGGTTCCCAAGATATTCTGATATTCTGATCAGTCACAAAATGCCACCAAGTAATAAAGCACACATGCCACAAGCAACTCATTGTGCTGCTGATATTCGGAAGTTGAGTTGTGCTTCTCGTTGGTTTGGGATAATTAATTTTCTTAAAGAGCTGCGAAGCCATCTGAAGAAGTCTTTCACAGCTCGGAAATCATGATAGTGGTGCAGTAAAGTAATAAATGACACCATGCCATTTGCAAATAAATTTGCCTTCTATAAAATATAGATGCAAAATAGTCTTGAGCCAGGACAATATCCCAGTCCAAATCAAATAAATAAATTAAAATTAAATTAAAATAGACTTTTATTCGATGGAAGTGGTTATGATATGAAGTTTAAATATTAAAAATTAAATAAATTTAAATATTTTTTTCAACGGAAAAATTATAGATCTTCTTTCAAGTACATTTTTATCATAGAAGTGAAATTTTTAGCAGTTCATCAAATGTAGTTGATACTGAGGATAATATACAAAATTTAGAAAATTTTTATATAAAACAATAAAGTACACCAGGCACTAGAATTTTTCTCTTAGATTACTTCTTGGAATTCCCCATCATTGTAAAATATTTATAACAATTAAGGACCATTTAGAGATCAATTTCACAACTAAATGGTGACAAATGAACAGCAAACATTTTTAATTTTTCAACAGCATTTCAAAATCTGAAAAAATGAAGTGAATGCATTTCAAAAAAATCTCTAAAACAAAGCAGGAGTTTTCAAAATGGTCAATCATTGCCAGTAAATGAAATGTATGCTACAATAAAATACAATCACTTTTCAATTTCAACTAAACAAAAGCCAAATTGAAAACGACAAAAAAAAGGACACACATTTTGAGAACTGACAAACTTTCCAACAACAACCAAGGAGAATGTGTAAAGACAAAAGCAGTAAAAATTAAATTCAAACAGAACAACGATCAAAAACCAATTTCAACATATAACCACTCGACAAAAGAACTTGAACAGAAGAGGAATTTGGGTATTGTGTCCTTTATCATCCTTTTAACTATGGCTGCAGGAACATATGTTCGCAGAGTGTCAATAGAAAGAATGACTTTTTGTTTCAGTCGTTCAACTGCATAAGCGAGTGAAAGGACATATTTTCGGGCCATTGTTATTGACTCCAGCCAAGTGTTGTCGAGTGTATCGAAATTTTAGTTTCACTAATTTCTATGCTAAATGTCCTTTTTATTGGTAATGGCTTGTTATTAAATGGTTTTGGGATTTTAGGTTTCTTTCGTCGTCCGTCTTTCGAAATTCATACAAGTGTCCCCTCGTCCTCTTTTGTTCACAATTGCTCAGCATGTTAAATTCTTTATTAGATTTGTTCCGTGTCGTCCACACTTGAGTCTCGCTCTCTCAGAGGCTCGAGTTATGAAATGTCATGGCGGATTTCTTTAACTCGATTGTTTTCGATATTTAAGTATAATTAATGTGATATCCTTGACAAAATGAGGTTTCATTGTCTCCCTCTTTTTCAATTCATCAAATGTATGGAAAATGTTAGACATCGTTAAAAACAATTTTTAATTTTTATTCAAAAAACGTTCACTTGTGACGAATTGCGAAAATATGTCATTGCTTTAAAATGATTGTAATATTGAAGGTGATGCTTCGAAGGATCTGCAGGTATAGCAACTATGTTTTTCTTGTTAAACTGTACTTAATTTGGTACTTAAGTTCCAATCAGAAATTGAGGACATGCCAGCCAAGATTATGTCTTTCTCGATCATCAAAAATTGGAATTTTTTCAAATATTCATCATTAAAAAATAAATAAATAAAAATTAGTAATATTTTCAATATTAAGAAAACAAAATATATATTCAATTCCTTCTAAAAATGTATTTTTGAACAACATTTTCCTTCAACTACTCACGAACAAATCAAATGGAGCAAGTTGGTTGATTTTCTCTGCATGTAAAGGGTGATTTTTTAAGAGCTTGATAACTTTTTTTAAAAAAAAAACGCATAAAATTTGCAAAATCTCATCGGTTCTTTATTTGAAACGTTAGATTGGTCCATGACATTTACTTTTTGAAGATAATTTCATTTAAATGTTGACCGCGGCTGCGTCTTAGGTGGTCCATCCGCTTAGTCCAATTTTGGCATTTCCACGTTTTTGAGTAACAGAGACCCAATTGGTGCGAACGGCGACGAATCGAAAATTGGTGGTCATCATTAACACTGGCCGATACAGCTGCGATATTTTCTTCAGTTCGCACTCTACGTAAGCGTGTTGGTGGTTTAATGTCCAACAATGTAAATTTGGTGCGAAATTTAGTCACAATAGCCCGAATAGCCGCTTCAGTGGGTCGATTAAACTGACCATAAAATGGAAGCGCGCAATGAACTTTCTTAACAGAGCACGCATTTTGATAATAAAATTCAATAATTTGTAAGCGTTGTTCGTTTGTAAGACGATTCATGATGAAAAGTCAAAGCATACTGAGCATCTTTCTCTTTGACACCATGTCTGAAATGCCACGTGATCTGTCAAATACTAATGCATGAAAATCCTAACCTCAAAAAAATCACTCTTTATTATCGCGATGTTCACTACAATACGGATTTTAACTAAAAGTCCTTTTTCAGCCAATTTCAGTTTCAGATATTACAACATAAACAAAGCGTCGCACAGTGGTATACTCTCATACAAGCTGCGACAAAAATTAGAAGGAATAGAGCTAGGACCTTGAAATTTCACACACATCCCTTGTATTGTCAAATTAAATCAAAAACAATTGTTTGTTTAAATCCGCTCACAACCACGCCCACCTCCCATGTAAGTTGAAAAGCAAAAAACGTCATAAATTTCTTATTTTAATATATATGTGAATACAAATCATTACCAGTGATTTCATTTGAGACCACAATTAAATAAAATTTTTGTTTTTTTACGATTTTCGAAATTTTTTATTAAAATTATTTTATTTTTTAATCGATAACACACGGCAGTTATAGCTTTATACTCAACTTAACATTAATATCGAACCTATATTAATATGCATCCGCATGCCATAAAACCTTATCTCACTAAAGTATGCTTTAAATAAATTTTCCAAAATACTTTAACAGAGAACAACGAAGAAAGTATTGCTTCATTTTTGCCTTAGAAGGTTCTACCATTTAAGTAATTAAATCGATGTTGGCAGCTATAAGCAGAATATTCTTTTTAAAATGACTAAATAAGAGTATAGTTAAACAATATTCATAAATGCTGAGGCATCGGTCGGCCTCGCGACTGTAGTTTTATACTGTTGAAAATTACCAATATTGAATAAATAAAACCTTCAGCTAAACCTCTGTCTGAAAAGAAAAGGAAAAACGTAATTACACTGTTTAAATGCAAAAGAACACCACAAGAGCTCCTATTTTCTAAACGAAATTTCAATATGATACATCCCAATAAAATAACCTCTCTTTTGATGAAATGTTCAACTCTTTTAGCATTTATGAAATTTAAAAGCACCCACAGCCAAAATTAACAGCGATATTGGCAAAATCGTTTTGGAATATGCTTAATAGGAATGTTCTTGCAAAATTCAATCAGTAAAGTTGAGATTTGGGCGCATGAAATTTGGGAATTTTTGTCGCTGATAATACACTGTGACTGACAGACAGAAGCATGTTCAACAAACGGATAGTCTGATTACAAATAAAAGTAGAAAAGAAATTTATATTAACAAGCATATAATAGTCAAATTGTTAAGGATGCTTAAATAGTCTGACCTACTTTAGAATTTTGGCGCGAAATGTTTTCTTAAGAATTCCCTAATTCAATTGCATTAAACGACACACTTAAAACTTAGAACGGCCAGGTGTTGAACTAAAGAACCTTCTTCTCGGAAAATTCATTCAACATTTATTTTGAATGGCAATTGAGAGTGCCCGTAAATGTTTTAACAAATCGCCCACTTTGTCAATGAAAACAAAGGCCATTCAAGAGCCATTCACGCAAAACGTCTTCAAAACTAAAATTGAATGAACAACTTCACGCATTCCACTTTAAAACGCGAACTAAGAAGACAATCATAAAACTTTACAACAGGATCAATGCGACTGAAAACAGCAGCATGGGCTGAGGAAAAAGGCCTGTGCAAAACATACCTCAGATTTACAACAACAACATTTTGCAGCAGCTGCTAAAGCACCCGACTGTCACCTACTAGCTGTTGTTGTACTTGGATTTGTTGATCCTTATGCCCTCGAAAAGTTTTATGGTTGTATTGTTTTACTATGTCCTGATGTTGAATGCGTCAAATTGCACGGTTTCAATGTTAGTTTTAAGCACCTTTCTGGAGTGTCTGATCCTCGAGTCCTTTGTATTGTCCTCGAGTTAAGAGTTCTTGAATGGCCGTAGGATTCATTGACCAAATGGTCAAACAGTTCGAATTCACGCATAGCACTTCCATTCATTATATATTTTGAATGAATTTAATATTTGTATTTATATGAACAATACTTTGAAGATAGTAAGGAGTCTTTAGGTGCATTTTAGTAATAGAGTTTCCTAGGAAATCAAATTCCCGCCAAAAACTTGCAAGAGAAGCCAAGCGAAGTTGACGATGGGTAATTGCTCCTTTCGAAAATATTAACCTTACCTTATTATATATAATATTAATAATAATATTAAATGAATTCATTATAACTATATTGAAAGGATATTTTGCTCAAGGGGAAATATTTGGATAAAGGACTTGTGGTACAGCAGACTTAATCAACTCTAAAATAAATAAATAAATTTTAGACGTTTACTAATACACCTAATATTTTAAGTGAATAATCGACGAAATTTTCCTCAGATAATTTCCAGAGATGTACATTAAATAAATGGACAATTACTTCGAGAATGGCACAGATAGAAGACATTTGTACCAAAATGTTATATGTTATTTTTTTAAATTTAAAAATAAGTTTTTTTAATAAATAAATTATTTCGTTTGATTTTCAAAAAATAATATTTTTTAATTTTTATTTATTCGGTAAAAAAACTAATAACTTTTCTGCAAACTTGATATATTTCAATCCAAAAAATATGACAAGTTCTTCTACAAAATATGAAAATTTTCAAAGAGATTGGGCTGCTATAGTTTTCTTTTTTAAATAATTTTTTGTCTAACTTAATATTTTGCACCATCAAACACTTTCCACATTTTTATCAAAATTGGAAGACCTTTGAAAATGTTTCCATGTCATTTGTAAATAAATTTGCATTCTATTCAATATAGATGCAAAATGGTCTTGAGGCAGGGCAATATGCCAGTTCAAATCGAATATTGATTACAGACCAAAAAATCTCGTTTATTTAATATGGAATTTCTCATGTGAGCCGATATCTCAGAAACCACAATTCCAGTCTGAAGTTTACAGTGTATTTGCAACATGCATGCATATTAGGACGGGTCACGAAAATAAATTACTGCGATCACCCCCAGTAATGAAGTTAGGATTGTTTAATAATGATCTGTAAAATATTTCGTCGCTGGGTCAAGCCGTTTGTGAGCTAAACGCTCCTGAAAACATGATTTTATGTCTTTCCCGTGCAATTTTTTTATGTTGCATTGTGGCCACAATTTTTTTCTAAATTAATAGACTCTTGTAAGCACTTTAAATATATAATTTAATATTTAATTAATTTATAATTTTTATTCTTATCTTAGAATATCTAAACGACCAATGTTTAGATTGATTTTTTTTGTGGTTTTTCAAAGTTAAAATCTCATATTTCTTGGAAACATTTTGTAAGAGGTGTTATAAACAATAAATAGAAGTAATCCGTTCTTTTCGAATTATGCCTAAATGATGAATATCGGACGATTAATGGCGTCACTGACTCCATTTTGTGATATAATTCAAAGTAGGATATGGTTTTTCACAACTAAAATTTTCAAACTCTTTTTATAAAAATTAACGATGTGGTGTTAATTTCCTTCCGATGTTCATCATTTAGGCATCTTTCGGCAACGTATTGACTGTAGTTATTTATTATTTATATGAAAATGTTTTCAGTTGTCACTATGAAATTACTGTAAACATTCAACAATTCCATCAATAAGTTAATCTAAGACCACAATCAAAATTTATATTTAAAGTGCTTTCAAGGGACTATTAATTACGAAAAAATTGGACAAAAATTCAACATTTATAAGTAAGAAAAAGAAAACATGATTTTTACGGGTATTTTCAAAAGCTTACAGACGACGGCTTGATTTAGAACGAAATATTTAGCAAATCATTATTAAACAATCCAAACTTTTTTTCGTGAGGTGACTTGAAATTGTTTTTCCATTTGCATGGACCAGCCTAATGTATATATATGGTCAGGAAATATTAAAAACATACAAAAATAGGGTTTAAAAAATAAATTTTAAATTTAAAAATAAATAATAAAATAGAAAATACATCTTCATTTTTGACGATATTTCTGAAACTACTGAAATGTCGACTCTGAAATTTACAGAGTATTTAAACACAGATTCAACAAATAAAAGGGATATTTTGTTTCAAAAATAATTTCAATATTTTTTATAGAATATATCATCTAAAAAATATTTTTTTAATTTTCATTTGATCTTTTGCACTAAAAAACCAATAATTCTTCTGCACAAAATGTCTCATAGATTTTACAAAATAAATGTTATTACTGGTTGAATAAATCCCATCAAAACATATCAAAACATTTAAATGCGTTCACCAAATTTCATTAAAATCGGAAGACCTTCGAAAATTTATAGTTGGTTTTACATGGAATTCCTCAGCTACCACAATGTTTCCCTTTGTATACCTTCCAGTCCCTACCATCTACCCTCATATGGAAAACGGAATAGAAAGCTGATGCAGATTACTCAGATTTGCTAGATCTAGAAAATATGTCAGCTTGGATTGCAAATAGTTCTCCTTTGAAAAACGCCGACTTTGAAGTTATCCAATAATGGTGTGCAAGTCTTAATCCAATTATATGTTTGGTCCTTTCTAAGCGATATTAATATAAGATTCTGCCAACATTTTCGCATGCCAAGACCAATTCCATGCAAAATTACCTAACTTTAAGGAGTAACCGTGAACATAACAACGAAATTAACTTACATGCCCTCATAAGAACCACGAAGAGAATCGAATTGACTTTGATCTGCCGCAACATTGTGGAATGTTACACCCGGAATGGAATCAAACATTAAATTTAACACAAACAGGAGCAATTATACTCTCTAAAATTAACCATGAATGATACGCTAAATAAGCATGAATGAAATAATTAAAAGGATGAAAAGGCAGACAGACCAGAACGATTTTGATTTCTTGAAAATGCTGCATAGATATTTTCGATGGATCGAGGATTTGTGGATTAGGCTACTGAATCTTTAAAATTTCTATTGTGACTTAGAATATCGAAAACCTGAGTAATTATTTCTCTTTTGTTTCAAAAGTTATTTGTCTTCGCAACTAAGGCGGGTTTACGAAAATCAAAGGCCATATTTCCAGTAGCCACTGCTTCAAATCCTCCGTGCAATCGAAATTCAACTGCAGTGCTAATCCGTGAAATTCGAATTCGAATCAAGATTTATGCCGAAGTTTCAAAATGATTTCAAAAGTCGCTCTTTTTAATTATTTCGTTCATGCTTATTTAGTGTATCATTCATGGTTAATTTTAGAAAGTATAATTGCTCCTGTTTGTGTTAAATTGAATGTTTGATTCCATTCCGGGTGTTACATTCAACAAAGTTGCGGCAGATCAAAGTCAATTCGAGTCCCTTCATGGTTGTTATGAGGGCATGTAAGTTAATTTCGTTGTAATGTTCAAGGTTACTCCTTCAAGGTGGGTAATTTTGCATGGATTTGGTCTTGGAATGCGAAAATGTTGGCAGAATTTTAAATTAATATTGCTTTGAAAGGACCACACATATAGTTGAGTTAAGGCTGGTAAGTCAAACTTGGATAACTTCAAAGTCGACATTTTTCAAAGGAGATCAATTTAAATCGCTTATTTGTAATCCAAGCTGACATAATTTATAGTTCTAGCAAAACTAAACAATCTGTCTCAGTTTACTATTCCCTGTTCCATATGAGGGAAGAAGGTTTGCAAAGAGAAACATTATGACAGCTGAGGAATTCCATGTAAAACCAATGATAAATTTTCGAAGGTCTTCCGATTTTGATGAACGCATTTCAATTTTTTTCAAAATAGGGTTTATTCATCCAGTAATATATTTTGTTCTGTAAAATCTATTGAGACATTGTGTGCAGGAGAATTATTGGTTTTTAGTGCAAAAATCAGATGGAAATTAGAAAACGTATTTTTTAGAAAATATGTTTGAAAAAATATTGAAAGTTATTTTTTGAAACATTCTTATTATTTTTTTATTTTTATTTTTTTTTATATTTTATCTCTTTTTATTTTTTTTTTTTTGACTCAAAAAACAGTTACATCTGTGATCTAAATACTCTATAAATTTCAGATTCGACACTTCAGTAGTTTCAGAAATATCGTCAAAAATGAAGATGTATTTTCTATTTTATTATTTATTTTTAAATTTAAAATTTTTGTATGTTTTTAATATTTCCTGACCACATAAAGGCTGATTTTTTAGCTATTATCTTTTTGGCAACACTGGTTTAAACAGCTGATGCACGTTTCGTGTTTTGTTTCACTGTCAAACATCTTCAGTTTGGTCTATAATTTAACCATGAATCGTCTTACAAACGAACAACGCTTGCAAATTATTGAATTTTATTATCAAAATGCGTGCTCTGTTAAGAAAGTTCATCGCGCGCTTCCTTTTTATGGTCAGTTTAATCGACCCACTGAAGCGGCTATTCGGGCTATTGTGACTAAATTTCGCACCAAATTTACATTGTTGGACATTAAACCACCAACACGCTTACGTAGAGTGCGAACTGAAGAAAATATCGCAGCTGTATCGGCCAGTGTTAATGATGACCATTAATTATCGATTCGTCGCCGTTCGCCGTTCGTACTCAAAAACGTGGAAATGCGAAACTTGGACTAAGCAGATGGACCATTTGAGGAGCAGTCAAGGTCAACATTTGCATGAAATAATCTTCAAACATTAAATTATATGGACCGTACTATCGATTTTTTTTGAACAACTTTCCTATAGCTTTTAAAAATGCACCCTTTATATATTTTAGGCTGGTCCATGCAAATGGAAAAACAATTTCCAGTCACCTCACGAAAAAAAGTTTGGATTGTTTAATAATGATTTGCAAAAGATTTCGTTCATAGATCAAGCCGTCTGTGGGCTTTTGTAAATACCCCTAAAAATCATGTTTTCTTTTTTTATTTATATTCTTTTTTAATTTTTCCAATTTTTTCTTAATTAATAGTCCCTTGAAAGCACTTTAAATATAAATTTTGATTTTTTTTTTTTTTTTTTTTTTTTTTTTTTTTTTTTATAATTTATTTAGGATAATATATATACAACAATATTAAAGTTGCCTCAGCGTCACTTGGACATTATAGAGGCGAGCTGGCAAATTAGTATAACATACAATTCAATTTAATTCAATGAAGTGAGAAATAAGGAAACAAATAAAAAGTTTTACAATATGTATGTACATCGTATTGTATCATATATTACGTGAGAAGTATTTCTAATTCATGAATCAAATACTCTTTTACTTTCCTCTTAAAAACCGAAATTAGGTTTGTATTTTTTATATCTTGAGGGAGACGATTAAATTCAAGACTACCAATGTATTCAACGCGTTGTTTTGTTACTTCTAATCGACATCTGGCGGTTCGAAGATTCAAATTGTTCCTAGTGTTAAAACTAGTCTGATTCCTTACAAAAGTAATGGTATGGTGACCTATATTTTTAACTGATTTGAAAACATACAGAAGTAATTGCAACTTAAAAAGTCCGTAAATGGGCAATATTGATAGTGAAACATCTCTATACAACGATAATGTGGGAAACTGCAATGGTAGGTTAAAAACAGTTTTTATTGCTTTGTTCTGGGTTCTTTGTAAGGATTTTAGCTCATTACTTTTTCTACTAGCATAAATAATGGGCAAGTAGTTTAAATGACTATGTATCAAAGACTGGTATAACAGTAGTTTTGTTCTTACATTAAATTTATTTTTAAATTTGTAAAGCAACCCTAAAGCCGAAGCTACCTTTTTCTTCAGGTTTTGAATGTGAAGACTCCAAGATAAATTATTTTGAAGATGAATTCCTAGATATTTTATTGATTCACTCTCATAAATCTCCCTACCATCCACAAAAATACTAAAATGTCTATTGTTTAACAAATAGGGTCGAAATCTCAACAATTTGGTTTTATCGGCATTCAAAACAAGCTTATTCAGTCTTACAAATTCACATATTATAGCGGCGTCTCTTTCCATATACGCCTTCGAAACCACCTCACTTGTAAATGGATAGAACAGACATATATCATCCGCGTACATATATAGTTTCCCAGACAAGTCAAGATTCTGGATATCATTGAGGTATATAGTGAAGAGCAATGGCCCTAAAACACTACCCTGAGGCACTCCGTATTCAACCTTAGTAATACAACTTTTATAGCCCTCTATTTCAACATATTGACTGCGATTTGTCAGATAATTCTCTATCAATCTTAATGCGGTTTCACCAATACCATACAAATTTAACTTCTGAATGAGGATTTTGTGGTCTACTAAATCAAAGGCTTTAGAAAGATCGTAAAAAATACCAGCAACACCATTAGAACCGCAATCCAAACCTTGGCAAATATTGTTAATTACATTCACAACTGCTTCTTCTGTTCCACACCCTTTTCTGAATCCATACTGGAAATTACTTAACAAATCGTGATTTTCAAAGTAGGACGATAACTGTCTATGTAAAATTATTTCGAAGATTTTGTCAATTATAGATAGTACGGCAATTGGTCGAAATTTACCCAATTCTGTTGCATTTTTTTCTTTTGGTATTGGCACAAGCTTTGCAATTTTCAATTTATCCGGATATAAGGAAGTATCTATGATATTGTTAAATGCTCTAGTTAGATGTGTAGACAATATATCCTTACACTCAAACAACATTCTCGGAGTTATACCATCACATCCACAACCTTTCGCTAAATCTAGTTCCGAAATAATTTGATCTATTTCGAAAACAGTAGTATGTGAAAACTGAAATGTAGTTGCACAAGGAGTAAGAGTTCTGAATGCATTGATAGAATCACCTGGGAGGCAATCAATTTGCTGCTTTAAAGCCTTAGGAATTTCCAGAAAATATTGGTTGAATAAATTGCACTTAACCTGATTATCGTCCACAAATCTACAGTTAGAATCTTTCACCTTTATTCGGCAATTCGCATTCCTTCCAAGACTCTCATTTAAAAAATTCCAGCACTTCTTTGGATTCGATTGAAACCTTTCCAAGTTATAGCTATAAAAAACATTCATTGACTCTCTATATGCTTTCCGTATTATATTACTTATTCTTTTCAACCTTTCATCCAAATCTTTACATCTTCGTTTTCTTCGTAACAACAGAAGTTTATTCTTGTATAGAATTAGTGATTGTAAATTTTCATTTACCCATGGTGTCAAATCATGCCTTACCATTCTTTTCTCTACTTTTTTCACGGTTGCATTCTCTGAAGCATTAGCAATGTGCTGAATCAATTGTGAGACGTCTTCTGAAACATCAGCCGTTTCTTGGAATGATTGTATATAATTATTTAGATTATCCCTGGCTTTGACATAATTACAACTTTTCCGTAAAAAGCTTCGGAATTCTGTGCTACCAGTATTGGCTCTGAGTTTACACGAAATTATGTAATGATCTGTTAAAGATGACTCTATCGTGTCTATAAAAAGGTTATCTTGTATATTGCTGTAGACGTTATCAATACAAGTTCGAGATGCTGGACGCGTGACTAAAACATGACAATTCCTGTAGTTGAAGCCAGATAATAGATCAGTTAGATTCTGTGATTGTGAGTGATTAAGGAAATCAATATTTGAGTCCCCCAAAATAATACTGGGATATCTTCCATAGCTGATTAAAAGATCCTCTACAAATTTTGAAAACCGTACAACGTCACATTTCTGTGATCTGTAAAATGTTGATAACTTTAGAGGTTTTCCATTTACTTTATGATTTACTACTGAAATTGTAATAGTTTCTAAAAAATCCATGCTTCTACAATTTTCCACATTAAATTGATAACAATCTCGAATATATAGAGAAGTTCCACCATAACTGTCTGATCTGCAACAGTGAACCACATTATAACCAGGAATACTATAAATTTGTATTAGATTAGAAGAAAACCATGTCTCCTGAACCGCTATAATACTGGGTAGTCTTTGAAATTTAGAAATCATTGCTTTAAATTCATTAAATTTCCTGATAGAAGAGATACTTCTCATATTTACAGAAATAATATTAAAAACTGGGTATTTTATTTGATTAAATATATTATTGTATGATTCAAAATTAGAAAAATGTTGATTACTCATAATAAGAAATTATAATATTAACAAAATATCTGTAAACAGATTTAATTCTACGTTAAATGCTTAATATTTACGTAGGTGATAAGTACGACTGTCCTTCATCGTCATCGCTTTCGTTGTTATTATTACTGGCAGCAGCGGAAACTACGGTTGGCATTAGATTCGACTTGCGCTTCTGGAATTTACTTGTTGTAGCTTCCATCAATAACGCATCAACATCTTCTTCACTTCTAATTAAACGTGGCTTTGAAATTTCGCTTCTTTTTACGTACACTTTCGCATTATAGGTATAAACAGACTGATATCCAACCGATTTTAAAGCTTTGGCGTGTTTAAACACATTTAAAGTTTCCTTGCTGAGGAAATCATTTATAAAAATATCTCCAGTGGCTTCATTTTCTTTGAGTTTGTTTTTTGACTGCATGAGTTTAATTTTGGATTTTGTCGATTCGAACTTAACGACCATTGTTTGCTTTTTTTTCGGATTTGAAACATCCCTTTTCGTCAAAAAATATGCATCTTTTATTTCGTTTTCGGTCAAGTCTAAACCGACCTTACTTGATATTTCTAATAACTTATCAATAGCTTTAGCACCTTCACTAGCTATTACACCACTTATTAGACAATCATTTTTAACCCGTTGATCATTCAGCATTTTAACGGAGTCTTTTAATGTTTTTATTTCACTTTTTAAATTATGATTTTCTTTTTGCACAGCATCAATTTTCTTCTTATTTTCAGCCACCCCTCGTATGAGTTCATCAAATTTGCTTGACATAAACGTCAACGAATCTTGCAGCTGATCAAGCTTATTGTTATTGTTACACAGTTGTTTCTTTATTTCGTTTAATTCTCCTTTCACCGTGCCCACATCTTCGTTGCAGTTAATACATGCGTACTGCTCACTCTCATTGTTTACTAAACGATCGAATTGTTGTTTGTGTAAACCGACGCATAGTGGGTGATAGTTGTTGGCGCATTTATCACATTGAATGCAACTCTCTTCTTCTTTAATCTCATTTCTGCACTTTGCACAAATCTCTTTTGGAATTACTGCACTACGACGCTTTTTATTAGCCATACTCCAATCAATTGAGGTTTCGCACGGGTTATTTTAGTAGTTGTTAAACTTTTTAAGTGATAACACTAAAACGAAGCCGGTTAATTTTATTTATTAAACTCCGTATATGCAGACGTTGAATTTTTTGATGTTTACACTTCAGGGTTGCCAACTCGTTTTATCAAAACTTATCTTTTTATCTGGTCTTAGATTAACTTATTGATGGAATTGTTGAATGTTTACGTTTTTTCATAGTGACAACTGAAAACATTTTCGTACTTGGTGGTATTATTTTATAAATAATATAGGGTCCGCCATCTAACGTTTTTTTTTCAACTATTCAACCGTTGGACTATTATTTGTGGGGTGCCATCAGCAGCCATTTGAATTAAATTATTCTCCATTATTAACCGGAAGGATTGTTCTTTCAAATAAAGAAAGAAATTTGAGAAAATATTCAGTAGTTTTTTATAGCATTTTCAAAAAAAAAGTTATTTGGCGGACCCTATAAATAACTACAGTCAATACCTTGCCGAAAGATGTATTAATGATGAACATCGGGAAGAAATTTACGCCTAAGCGTTCATTTTATAAAAAGAGTTTGAAAATTATAGCTCTTAAAACCATCTCCTGTATTAAATTATTTCACAAAAATGGAGTCAGTGACGCCATTAATCGTAAGATATTCATCATTTAGGAATCCTTCATACAAGTATGGATTCCTTCTATTTATTGTTTATAATACCTCTTACAAAATGTTTCACAGACATATGAACTTTTAGCTGTCGCCAATCTAAACGACTAATGTGTTATTCTAAGGCAAGAATAAAAATGTATAATTAAAGTGTTCTATTAATTCAGAAAAAAATTTGTCAAAAACGTGACATACAAAAATTGCACGGGAAAAACATGATCACAGACGGCTTGGGCCAGCGACGAAATATTTTGCAGATCATCATTAAACAATCCAATCTTCATTTCTGGGTGGTGATTGCAGCAATTTATTTTCGTGACCCATCCTAATATACATGCATACTGCAAATACTCTGCAAAATCCGGCCCATATTTTAATTTAATATTTAAATATTAAAAATTCGAGCTTGAGTTCAATTGTGGTTTTTTTGTTGTGTTCTTTATGTTTTAAACAATATTTCGTCCTTCTTTGACGAATTGGCTTCGAGCTTGAATTTCTAATATTTAAATAATATTTTTTTTTACATTTTGCTACAAATGTCTTCATGTTTCCCAGTCTCGAAGTTTTTGCCCATTTATTTTCTGTGGGCTATAAAATCGTAACCACTACTTTAATTGATGTCACTGCAAATTATCTGAAGAAAATTTTGTCTGATTCTTCACTTATAATATTAGATGTATTAGTAAACGTCTAAAATTATTTGTTTGTTCTAGGATTAATCATGTTTGTATTACCAAAAGTCCTTTATCAAAATATTTCTTCAAGATAGACAAAATCGTTCTAAGAAATTAGAAAGAAGTTCAAACTTCTAGAAACCATTTGACCATTCTTAATAGTTGCACAATCCTATGCTGAAATATGTATTAGTGATGCATTTCATATCTATAAAAAATGGACTTAACTTGGACTAAATGGATAATATTGAGCAAAATATCCTTTCAATATATCTATAATGAATGTCTTTAGTTTTAATATTTCTAGGCTAGGCAAGGTTAATATTTTCGAATGGAGCAATTACCCATCGTCAACTTCGCTTGGCTTCTCTTGCAAATTTTTGGCGGGAATTTGATTTCCTTGGAAACTCTATTACTAAAATGCACTTAAACTGTCCTTACTATCTTCGAATTATTGTTCATCTAAATACAATTTTTATATTCATTGAAAATATATAATGAATGGAAGTGCTATGCGTGAATTTGAACAGTTTGACGATTTGGTCAATGAATCCTACGGCCATTCAAGAACTCTTAACTCGAAGACAATGCTAGGGACTCAAGGATCAGACACTCCAGAAAGGTGCTCAAAACTAAAATGCAAACCGTGCAATTTAACGCATTCAACGTCAGGACATAGTAAAACAATACAACCATAAAACTTTTCGAGGGCATAAGGATCAACAAATCGAAGTACAACAACAGCTAGTAGGTGACAGGCGGGTGCTTAAGCAGCTGCTGCTAAATGTTGTTGTTGTAAATCTGAGGTATGTTTTGCACAGGCCTTGTTCCTCAGCCCATGCTGCTGTTTTCAGTCGCATTGATCCTGTTGTAAAGTTTTATGATTGTCTTCTTAGTTCGCGTTTTAAAGTGGAATGCGTGAAGTTGTTCATTCAATTTTAGTTTTGAAGACGTTTTGCGTGAATGGCTCTTGAATGGCCTTTGTTTTCATTGACAAAGTGGGCGATTTGTTAAAACATTTACGGGCACTTTCAATTGCCATTCAAAATCGATGTTGAATGAATTTTCCAAGAAGATGGTTCTTTAGTTAAACACCTGGCCGTGCTAAGTTTTAAGTGTTTCGTTTAATGCATTTGAATTATGGAATTCTTAAGAAAACATTTCGCGCCAAAATTCTAAACTATTTAAGGTTCCTAAAATATTTGACTATTATATGCATGTTATATATAAATTTGTTATTTACTTTTATTTGTATTCAAGCTAGAAATTTGTTGGATATGCTTCCGTCTGCCTGTTAGAAGAACGACTCTTGGGATATATAGTAATATCTGATACTGATATTTGGCAGAAAAAGGACTTTTAGTTAAAATCTGCTTTGTAGTGAACATCACCATAATCCATTCAGAGATATTTTGCTAATCAACAGTCAACTTATTTTGAGACCTTTTTATGGTTTAAGCGGACTGCATTGTTCCATTTGACAAACAAAAATAATTAGAATTGTTTCGTATTATTTTTTAAATTGTTTTAAACTAGGAAAAAATCGCACATATATTTTTATAGAAATAGGTTTTTAGGTTCCAGAGAAATGTAAAATAAATAATTTTTGTAGTTTCGAAAGAAAATATATTGTTCAAAAATACGGAATTAAATTTTTACTAAATATTAAAAATATTATTAATTTTTATATATTTAATTTTTAATAATGGATATTTGAAAAAATCCGAATTTTTGATAATCAAGAAAGATGTCATGTCATCGATTTCTTTTTGCAACTGAAGTACCACATTAAGTACAGTTTGGACAGATAAACATAGTTTTAATACCTGAAGATCCTTTGAAGCATCACCTTCAGTATTTGAATGATTCTAAAGCAATGTCATTTTTTTCACAATTCGTCACAAACGACGGGTTTGTGAATAAAAATTAAAAATCGATTTTAACATTTTCCCGACATTCAATACATTTAATGAATTGGAGATGGATGAGACAATGAAACCTTATTTTGTCAAGGTTATCACATTAATTATACTTAAATATCGAAAACAATCGAGTTTAAGAAATCCGCCATGACATTTCATAACTCGAGAGAACGAGACTAAAGTGTGGACGACACGGCACAAATCTAATCAAGAATTTAACATGTGAACAAAAGAGAGCAAGGGGACACTTGTATGATTTTCGAAAAGTATCGACAAAAGAAATGTAAAATCCCAAAACCATTTAATAACAAGCCATTACCAATAAAAGGGACATTTAGCATAGAAATTAGTGAAACTAAAATTTCGATACACTCGACAACATTTGGCTGGAGTCTCTAACAATAGCCCGAAAATATGTCCTTTCACTCGCTTATGCATTTGAACGAGTCATACAAAAAAGTCATTCTTTCTATTGACACTCTGCGAACATATGTTCCTGTAGCTATAGTTAAAAGGATAATAAAGGACACAATACTGAAATTCCTCTCTTTTCAAGTTCTTTTGTCGAGTGGTTAAATGTTGAAATTGGTTTTTGATCGTTGTTCTGTTTGAATTTAATTTTTACTACTTTTGTCTTTACACATTTTTGGTTTTTGTTGTTGGAAAGTTCGTCAGTTCTCAAAATGTGTGTTCTTTTGTTGATCGTTTCAAATTTTGTTTTTGTTTAGTTGAAATTGAAAATTGATTGTATTTTTTTCTTGTCGAATAAATTCCATTTATTAGCAAGGATTGGCCTTTTTTGAAAACCGTTTCTTTGTTTTGCCGACATTTTTTATGAATTCAATAGATTTATTGGGAATAGCCGAAATGCTGTTGAAAAATTACAAATGTTTGCTGTTCATTTGTCACCATTTAGCTGTGAAATTACTCCCTAAAATGTCCTTAATTGTTATAAACACTTAACAATTGCCAGGATCTTTCCTAGAGCAGCTGTGTGATGTTGAACACATTTAATAATATCTTGCAGGAATTTACAAATAGGACCTAGATTGTATTGTATTTATTTAAATGTCTCTAAAAGAATTCAGAGCGCTAACTCACAAGAATTGCCCAAACTGTTGTATTTGAATAAATCCAAATCATTATTGTAAGAGAAAAATGAAAATTCTTCAATTCCTTCATTGCAAATGCAGTTAATCGCTGAAAATATCACAGACTTATTCAAGACGAAAGTTGTGCTTCATACAAATCAATATACTAAAACATATTATTCTCGGCCATAAATTACATTTATACGACAAAAAGAAATAGAACCAATTTTTAATTTTAACTATACAAAAGCAACATTGGAAACGACCAACAAAAGGACACACATTTTGAAAACTGGCGAACTTTCCAACAACAACCACGGAGAATGTCTAAAGACAAAAGTAGTAAAAATTAAATTCAAACAGAACAACGATCAAAAAGCAATTTCAACATTTAACCACTCGACAAAAGAACTTGAACAGAAGAGGAATTTGGGTATTGTGTCCTTTATTATCCTTTTAACTATGGCTGCAGGAACATATGTTCGCAGAGTGTGAATAGAAAGAATGACTTTTTGTTTGACTCGTTCAAATGCATAAGCCAGTGACAGAAAGGACATATTTTCGGGCCATTGTTAGAGACTCCAGCCGAATGTTGTCGAGTGTATCGAAATTTTAGTTCCACTAATTTCTATGTTAAATGTCCTTTTTATTGGTAATGGCTGCTAAATGGTTGTAGGATTTTAGATTTCTTTTGTTGATATTTTTCGAAATTCATACAAGTGTCCCCTCGTCCCCTTTTGTTCACAATTGCTCAGCATGTAAAATTATTGATTAGATTAGATTTGTTCCGTGTCGTCCACACTTGAGTCTCGTTCTCTCGAGTTATGAAATGTCATGGGAGATTTCTTTAACTCGATTGTTTTCGATATTTAAGTATAATTAATGTGATATCCTCGACAAAATAAGGTTTCATTGTCTTCCTCTTTTTCAATTCATCAAATGTATTGAATGGCAGGAAAATGTTAGACATCGTTAAAATCGATTTTTAATTTTTATTCAAAAAACCTTCACTTGTGACGAATTGTGAAAAATTGGTAATTGCTTTAGAATTGCTGTGATAATGTAGGTGATGCTTCGAAGGATCTGTAGGTATAGCAGCTATGTTTTTCTGTTTAAACTGTACTTTATGTGGTACTTCAGTTTCAAACAGAAATTGAGGGTATGTCATCCACGGTGATGTCTTTCTTGATCATCAAAAATTGGAAATTTTTCAAATATTCATCACTTAAAATTAAATATGTATACAAAAATTAATAATATTTTTAATGTTTTACTAAAAAATAATCTTCAATTCTGAAGACAGTCAAACACTCAAGGATGATGTCAAAAATTTTAATTTTTAATTTAAAAGTTCACAATGGTGTTAGAGCAGCAAGTTGTGTTCAAAACAGGGTTCGAAATATTTATAATATGTTGATAATATTTTATTTTATTAAAAATGTTTGTTAATAATGATTCATTTTGTTCAAGTCGTCATCATTAAAAATTAAATATATAAAAATTAATAATATTTTTATATTTTTTTTAAATTAATCTTCAATTCCGTCTAAAAATCTATTTTTGAACAATAATTTCCTCGAACTAGTAACAAACGAAACTATTTCTATAAAAAATCATTGCGAATTTTTCTTAGTTGGATATATATATATATATATAGTTATTACATTTAAAGCAATATAAAAAATAAATTCGAAATTTACAAATTAAATATATAAAAATTAATAATATTTTTATATTTTTTTTTAAATTGATCTTCAATTCCGTCTAAAAATCTATTTTTGAACAATAATTTCCTCGAAATACTAACGAACGAAACTATTTCTATAAAAAATCATCGCGAATTTTTCTTAGTTGGATATATATATATATATATATATATATATAGTTATTACATTTAAAGCAATATAAAAAATAAATTCGAAATTTACAAATTAAATATATAAAATAAAAATTAATAATATTTTTATATTTTTTTTAAATTAATCTTCAATTCCGTCTAAAAATCTATTTTTAAACAATAATTTCCTCGAACTACTAACGAACGAAACTATTTCTATAAAAAGTCATCGCGAATTTTTCTTAGTTGGATATATATATATAGTTATTACATTTAAAGCAATATAAAAAATAAATTCGAAATTTAAAAATTAAATATATAAAAATTAATAATATTTTTATATATTTTTTTTTTAAATTAATCTTCAATTCCGTCTAAAAATCTAGTTTTGAACTATAATTTCCTCGAACTACTAACGAACGAAACTATTTCTATAAAAAGTCATCGCGAATTTTTCTTAGTTGGATATAAATATATATTGTTATTACATTTAAAGCAATATAAAAAATAAATTCGAAATTTAAAAATTAAATATATAAAAATTAATAATATTTTTATATATTTTTTTTAAATTAATCTTCAATTCCGTCTAAAAATCTAGTTTTGAACTATAATTTCCTCGAACTACTAACGAACGAAACTATTTCTATAAAAAATCATCGCGACTTTTTCTTAGTTGGATATGTATATATATAGTTATTACATTTAAAGCAAAATAAAAAATAAATTCGAACGAAGTCTACTGATTTTAGTTTATCAAATGGAGCAATGCGGTTCGAATTAATCATAACAAGGTCTCAAAATAATTTGTTTCATGATTAGCAAATTTTCTCTGAATGAATGAATGAACGAATGAATTATGTTGATGTTCACTATACTGCAGATTTTAACTAAAAGTCCTTTTTCTGTCAATTTCAGTTTCAGATATCACTACATATTCAAAGCGTCGTTGTTCTGACAGGCAGTCAGAAGCATGTCCAATAAATGGTTAGTTTGATTACAAATAAAAGTAAAAAAGAAATTTATATATAAGAAACATGTAGTAGTCAGTTTGTAAAGGATCCTTAAAAAATGTAACCAATTTTAGAATTTTGGCGCGAAATATTTTCTTAAGAATTGGCTAATTCAAATGCATTAAACGACACACTTAAAACTTAGAACGGCCAGGTGTTGAACCAAAGAACCATCTTCCTGGAAAATTCATTCAACATTGATTTTGAATGGCAATTGAAAGTGCCCGTAAATGTTTTAACAAATCGCCCACTTTGTCAATGAAAACAAAGGCCATTCAAGAGCCATTCACGCAAAACGTCTCCAAAACTAAAATTGAATGAACAACTTCACGCATTCCACTTTAAAACGCGAACTCAAAAGACAGTCATAAAACTTTACAAAAGGATCAATACATTTCAAAACAGCAGCATGGGCTGAGGAAAAAGGCCTGTGCAAAACATTGCTCACATTTACACCAACAACATTTAGCAGCAGCTGCTAAAGCACCCGACTGTCACCTACTAGCTGTTGTTGTACTTGGATTTGTTGATCCTTATGCCCTCGAAAAGTTTTATGGTTGTATTGTTTTACTCTGTCTCGAAGTTGAATGCGTCAAATTGGATGGTTTGCATTTTAGTTTTAAGCACCTTTCTGGAGTGTCTGATCCTCGAGTCCTTTGTATTGTCCTCGAGTTAAGAGTTCTTGAATGGCCGTTTGATTCATTGACCAAATGGTCAAACTGTTCGAATTCACGCATAGCACTTCCATTCATTATACATTTTGAAAGAATTTAAAGATTGTATTCAGATGAACAATAATTCGAAGGTAGTAAGGAGTGTTGAAATGCATTTTAGTAATGGAGTTTCCATGGAAATCAAATTCCCGGCAAAAATTAGCCAAACGATGTAATTGCTCCTTTCGAAAATATTACCTCCCAGACTAAAACAATAGTATTTACGATAGACATATCAAATGAATATTTTTGCTCATTATTATTATTATTCACCAAGTTAAGTGAAATGTTTATATAGACATTAAATGCATCACTAATACATACTTCAGCATAGAAATGGGTAACTTTAACCATTAACCTAAATTGTGTGTTTTCTGGAACACAACTGATCTCATTGAGATTCAGCTAATGTTTTCTTTACAAAAAATACTTCAAAGACCACATTAACGCTACAGCATCAGTATCTTATAAAATATTTTTCCTAGATACCTTTTAAAAATATTTGATGACTCTATGATGTCGATTTTTTTCTAAATTGTCAGTCATTTGGGTCATTGGTTTGTGCTTCATTTAAGAAAAAACAAAATTATCATAAAAAAGATTGCTAAATTTAACTTATATGATTTAGATAATAATCTTTTTTTAAGGAACATTTTCCAATAAATAATGGTTTTCATGTTTTAGATTTTTTCCAACAAAATAACCAATTCCCAAGTGGAGAAAATATTTTGAAAAATTTTGAATTTTTAATAAATGCTTGCCTTCATTTGCTAATATTTTCTAAATTTAATTCAATATATGGCGTTAAACAAATATAGAAAACATTTTCTAATTGATTCTTTGTGATTTGAGTATTTTTGCAACTAAATATGTTATTTTTAAAGGAAAAATATTTTTTAGGAAAAAAATTACTCCTGGTATCATAACGAAATGTCCACATTTTTTCCAACAAAATGCCCAAATTCCCAAATGGGGAAAATTTGCTCCAAAAGTTGGAATTTGCCTTCATTTACCGCAGGAATGTGTTTATATTTTCTGAATATCAAGTCAACATATGAAGTTTAAAAAATATAGAAAAACATTTTCGTGTAAATGCTTTGTGATTTGAGTAGTTAAACAAATTCTTTTATATTCAAAAATTGACCAATTGACCAATATCACCGTCCGACAACTCATATTGCACTTGAACCGGATGATATTTGTCTGAAACTGTAGGTTAAATGCAGTTAATTGCCGTTTTCAGTTTTTCATTTCCTCATCCAGTTGCCCCATAGAAGGACTACAAGGTTTCAAGGGATAACATTTTTCAAATAATTATTTTAAATACTTATTCGCACCCTACGATACCGACATAAGTGTCAAATTAAAAAGGAGAATATCTGCTAAAAATACTTTAAATTCAATGCTTCTATCTGTATTAATTTAGCAATAACAAACATTTTAAGTTTCTCCTCTTAAAAAGTAAAATATGAATAAACTAAAAAGCTAAGAGAGGATGAAAAACTGAAAACGCCAATTAACTCCATTTGGCCTACAGTTTCAGACATATGTCATCCGGTTCAAGTGAGGTCATTAAACACCTAAAATAAGCCAATAGTTTTAGTTAAAAATATAAAAGAAATTTGCCCTTATGAGAAGAACAATTATTTTACAAGCTAACTAAATAGGCGAAAGGCAAAAAGACTTTTGGAACAAAAACTATAAAAATAGGATATTTTTGGAAGTTTTGTTAGTGGAATTATATAACTTCTGACTGAGCAACCAAATTTGCGTCATACATTATAGTATTTTATTAAAAATTTAAAGTCAATAATATAAACAATTTAAAAATCCGACTAATAACACTATGCAACAAAAACTTTGCCGAAGGGCTATGTATAGCATTTTTCCGATATATTTTGTCTTACTAAACTCGAAAACGATATTAATTTTTTTATGGATAAATATTTTTATTTTATGTTTTTTTTAGTTAAATTCCAATTATCGCCGAAGGTACCTTTAAGGGTTAAGTAACTTCATGTATAGCGAAAATAAAATAAAGTATTTTGGGTTTATAAGGTAATTTTAATAAATTTCAACTTTATTGTGGTATGAGATACTAATATATTTTTTCTAATTTCAAAAATGTTTACTCTAGTTTCACAAATATTTAAAATTCTTAAAAAAATATTTTTTATTTTTATTCTAATAATTTTATAAATAAAAAATAAAATATACCAGTTCAAATCAAATATTGATTACAGACCAAAAAATACAAACGAAAAAAACTAAAACAAATAAGCGTTGGCACGGCAGAAGTATTGCTGGGTAACTATACCTGCATATACACATACTTACATATGCATCTCAATGATATGCTTGTAAGATGGCATGTGTGCTTTATTACTTGGTGCGATTTTTTAAACGCAAATTCGGCAAGTGAGTTATGCTTCTCGTTCGTTTGTGAGAATCATCTCCTTATAGAGGCCGGGTTTGATGTTGAAAAGTCGCTGCGAAGCCACCTGAATGAAACCTTTAGACAGGGTGGAAATCATGATAGTGGTAGTCTGCAGCCAAGTAATAAATGTCACCATGCCATTTGTAAATAAATTTGCATTCTATTAAATATAGATGCAAAATGGTCTTGAGCCAGGACAATATCCGAGTTCAAAATAAAAAATAAATTTTACTAATAGCTAATATTGCTATTCAGACGCTCCATAAATTTTATGTTGGTGTTCCTGGTACTTACTTTAAAACAAATATAGAATTTATTGCGAAATAAAAATTAATTAATATTAATAATTAAATAAACTTACCATAAGCTTTAAAAATGGCTTTAAAATGTTGTGGATGTTCCCAACTAAAATAAACCTTCGGTTCGTTTGATACGTTGTCCGAAATTATTTCGTCATTATAACTGTCCATTCGTACCTATTAATTATTTATATTAAATACTTTTAATTTCGACAGTAATAGCGTTTATAATTATTTTAGAGTAAATACCATTATGAAACTTACGGAATGTATCGCTGACATATTAACTATTATTAAAATTTATTCCACAAAAATCTAAGGTACATTTTTGTGTTTATAAAATAAATCGAAAAATATTTTTTAAGATTTGACCAGTTTCTGCAAAACTAGAGGAAATTTTTTGAAAGTAAAAGAAAAATATATTCGTATCTCATACCAAAAAATACAAAAAATTTGAATTTACCTTATGACAAAAATGCTTTTTTTCGATCCACCCTAGCGACTAAAATTTTTTAAAAATCAAAAGAGTACATAGTTTTTGGAAAATTTATGAAAATCAGAGTGAAGAAACAACATTTTTGTGATCAATTCACATGGCATTACTAATTTGAACTCTCATTTTAGAAATATAAGTCTGATAACAAACGCTAAGGTCGAATAATAAGTGTCATAACTTCCACATTTGTGTTCTTCTTTAAGATGCTAGCTATTATAAAATAAAAGAACATACTCTGTTATCTAATTTGTAAAAAAAATAAAAATATTATTTAAAAAAATCGTCTACGTCTGCCAAGAGAGTCATAATTTCTATATTTATCCATAGATATATAAATAAATAAACAATGTATAGTATATGAAAATCGGTCAAATATTTCAGGAGTTACATGCGATTTCATGAACATATCTTTTTGAAAAATTGTGAATTATTAACTCGTAAAAAATCTATTTTATTTCAAAAATACAAAATTTGTATGAGAAGAATGCATAAACAAACTTTCAAAACAATCGAGGTCAAAGATCGTACCGCTTGGTATGGAATGACTCATATACAAGTATAACCATTTTGAAAGTTTACGTAGGGAGGTCATTTTAGAGGAATGTCAATATTTCCCCTTTTGTACATTCTTATGCAGAATCTGCATAAGAAACCTTGTGGTCCTTGCATTTTAAGTATGGTTTGTATTCATCAATATTACTTAAAACACTACAAGGAACATTTTTGTTGAACATCTTAACCCTCTAGAACCTCAATATAGGGATATTTTTGGTACCTTTTGTGCAAAGGGTAAGAACACCACCAAGAAAACAGGAGTTTAGCAGATAAAAGTATTCTACAAAAATATTTGCCATAAAATTCTACTGTTAGGCGCCGAATACACCAAAACTCCAAACTCAACTTATATGCCAGAAATAAATCAAGACTTATAATCTATTCATAACAAATATATATACACTCGACATTTTGCTGAAGGCAGTTTTGCGGTTATCGATGAAAAATTACTAAAGTGATGCCGACAGGAAAACAAAAACCATTCAGCTTTTGCCACATTAGGTACAGTTTAGCCAGCAAAACCTAGTATCAATACCTGCAGGTCCTTTGAAACATCAACTTCATTCTCTCAGGCCATGCTCATTGTTTCACAACCTCGTCACAGTTGAAGGCTTTTTTGAATAAAAATTAAAAATCGATTTTAACGATGTAGAACATATTCCTGCCATTGAATACATTTTATGAATTGAAAAAGAGGGAGACAATGAAACCTTATTTTGTCGAGGTTATTACATTAATTATACTTAAATATCGAAAACAATCGAGTTCAAAAAAGTCCCAATGCCAACCATGACATTTCATAACTCCAGTCAATGACAGAGTGAGGCTCAAGTGTGGGCGACAAGGTACGAATCTAATCAAGAATTTAACATGTGAGCAATTGTGAACAAAAGAGGACGAGGGAACACTTGTATGAATTTCGAAAAATATCAACAAGAGAAATCTAAAATCCTACATCCATTTAGCAGCCATTACCAATAAAAAGGACATTTAGCATAGAAATTAGTGGAACTTAAATTTCGATACACTCGACAACACTTGGCCGGAGTCTCTAACAATGGCCCGAAAATATGTCCTTTCACTTTGAACGAGTCAAACAAAAAGTCATTCTTTCTATTGACACTCTGCGAACATATGTTCCTGCAGCCATAGGTAAAAGGATAATAAAGGACACAATACCCAAATTCCTCTTCTGTTCAAGTTCTTTTGTCGAGTGGTTATATGATGAAATTGGTTTTTGATCGTTGTTCTGTTTGAATTTAATTTTTACTACTTTTGTCTTTAGACATTCTCCGTGGTTGTTGTTGGAAAGTTCGTCAGCTCAGAAAATGTGTGTCCTTTTGTTGGTCGTTTTTAGTGTTGCTTTTGTTTAGTTGAAATTGAAAATTAATTGTATTTTTTTCATGTAGTATAAATGTCATTTATTGGCAATGATTGGCCTTTTTGGGAAACTGTGTCTTTGTTCTAGAGGCATTTTTTAAGAATTCAATGGATTTTTTTGGGAATAGTCGAAATGTTGTTGAAATATTCCAAAGGCTGGCTGTTCATTTGTCGCCATTTAGCTGTGAAATTACTCTCTAAATTGTTCTTAATTGTTATAAACACTTAACAATTGCCAATATTTCCAAGAACAGCAACAATTATGGATCTCCTTCAGCATTCTAGGAATAAACTCTCAGAGACCTTTATATTTCATGAAAGCCTCTAAAAGAATTCAAAACGAATATTTGAAAGAAATTGTTCGAATTGTTTTATTCGAATTGTTAAAGTGGGAGAAATCTGAAAAATCCTACATGTTGGTTTTTCTTATCCATTATATTTATCGTACTGATGCAGATCCTTCGATGTGTAAAATTTAATAAATACTGGCACTGAAATTTTATTTTTAAATATTATATCTACAGCTTTCTTTTGTTGGTTGACTTATAGTGAAATTTGACGCAGAATATTTTTTCCATTCACACCACCCGCATAAAATGCAGTATTGTGGGACAGTTTCGCTCAAATTCAGAAAAAGTACGAATTAACCCCAAAATCAATTTTAAGTTTTGACTTATTTCTGACATTTCGGATAAGTTTAGAGTTTTAGTGTATTCAGAGACTTATAGTAGAATTTCATGGTAAATATTTTTGTAGAACATTTTGACCCGTTAAACCCCTGTATTAGGGGTGTGTTTTACCCTTCTAGAATGTGCAAATGGGAAAAAATTGACAATTTGCACAATACGCACCAAAAAGACCTTTATATTGAGAAGCTAGAGGGTGGAAGTGTGGCACAAAAATGTTCCTCGTAGTGTTGTAAATAATATTGCTGAACACACCCCGTTCTTAAAATGTAAATGTAATCTTATGCCGATTCAGCATAATAATTATTATAATGTGCAAAAGGGGGAAAATTGATAATTTACACAAACGTCACGAAAAGAGCCTTATTTTGACGAGATGGAAGGTTTAAGTGTTCCACAAAAATGTTCCTCGTAGTGTTCTTAGTAAAATTGTTGAACACATCCTATACATAAAATGAAAGCATCACAAGGTTTCCTATGGCGATTCATCATAAGAAAGTGCCCAAGGGGGAAATATTGAAATTTTGCATAAAAGGCACCAAAAAGATCCCTACATTGAGGAGCTAAAGGGTTTAAGTGCTCCATAAAAATGTTTCTCGTGGGGTATAAAGTAATATTGCTGAAAACATCCTATACTTAAAACGTGAGGATCACAAGGTTTCCTATGCCGATTCACCATAAGAATGTGCCCAAGGAGGAAAAAATTACAAATTGTACAAAAGCCACCAAAAGACCGTAATATTGAGGAGCTGGAGGTTTGAAATGTTCCACGCAAATGTTCCTCTTAGAGGTTTCTGTAATATTGCTGAACACATCCTATATTTAGAATGTAAGTATCACAAGGTTTCCTAGGCCGATTCTTCATAAGAATGTGCAAAAGGGGAATATTGATAATTTTCACAAAAGGCACCAAAAAGACCCTTACATCGAAGAGCTAGAGGGTTAAAATGTTTCACAAAAATGTTCCTCTTAGAGTTTTCTGTAATATTGCTGAACACATCCTATATTTAGAATGAAAGTATCACAAGGTTTCCTAGGCCGATTCATCATGAGAATTTACAAAAGGGGGGAAATATTGACAATTTACACAAACGGCACGAAAAGAGAATTATGTTGAGGAGATGGAAGGTTTAAATGTTCCACAAAAATGTTCCTCGTAGTGTTGTAAATAATACTGCTGAACACATCCTATACTTAAAATGTAAGTATCACAAGGTTTACTAGGCCGACTCAACATGAGAATTTACAAAAGGGGAAAATATTGGCAATTTACACACACGTCACGAAAAGAGCCTTATGTTGAGAAGATGGAAAGTTTATGTGTTCCACAAACATGTTCCTCGTAGTGTTCTTAGTGATATTGCTGAACACATCCTAAACTTAAAATGAAAGCATCACAAGGTTTCCTATGCCGATTCATCATAAGAATGTGCCCAAGGAGGAAAAATTTACAATTTGTACAAAAGACACCAAAATACCGTTATATTGAGGAGCTGGAGGTTTGAAATGTTCCACGCAAGTGTTCCTCGTAGAGTTTTCTGTAATATTTCTGAACACATCCTACACTTAGAATGAAGGATCACACGGTTTCCTATGCCGATTCATATAAGAATGTGCCCAAGGAAGAAATATTGACAATTTGCATAGAAGGTACCAAAAAGACTTCTACTTTGATGAGCTAGAGGGTTAAAATGTTGCTCGTAGTGCTTTAAGTAATATTGCTGAACACATCCTATACTTAAAATGTAAGGATCACAAGGTTTCCTATGTCGATTCATCTGAAGAATGTGCTAAAGGGGAAATATTGACCATTTACAAAAAGGCACCTAAAAGGTCCCTATATTGAAGAGCTAGAGGGTTAAAATGTTCCAAAAAAATGTTCCTTGTAGTGTTTTAAGTAATATTGCTAAACACATCCTATACTTAAAATGTAAGGGTCACAAGGATTCGTATGTCGATTCATCAGAAGAATGTGCTAAAGGGGAAATATTGACAATTTACAAAAAGGCACCTAAAAGGTCCCTATATTGAAGAGCTAGAGGGTTAAAATGTTCCAAAAAAATGTAACTCGTAGTGTTTTAAGTAATATTGCTGAACACATCCTTTACTTAAAATGTAAGTATCACAAGGTTTCCTATGTCGTTTCATCGTAAGAATGTGCAAAATGTGGAAATATTAACAATTTGCACAAAACGCACCAAAAAGACCTTTACATTGGGAAGCTGGAGGGTTAACATATTTTACAAAAATATTCCTCGTAGTGATCTAAGTAATATTGCTGAACATATCCCATACCTAAAGTGTAAAGGATCACAAGGTTTCCTATGCCGAATCATCATAAGAATGTGCAAAATGGGGAAATATTGGCAAAAGAAAAAGAAGGATCGAAAAGGCACCTATATATATCAGCTAGCGGGTTAAAATGTTCCACAATAATGTTC
The DNA here is from genome assembly GCA_947397865.1 of Polietes domitor. Classification (NCBI taxonomy): domain Eukaryota; kingdom Metazoa; phylum Arthropoda; class Insecta; order Diptera; family Muscidae; genus Polietes; species Polietes domitor. Next base: position 168,773,050 of record OX377621.1, on the reverse strand, counting down.
CTCGTAATATTTTAAGTAATATTACTGAACAAGTCTCATACTTAAAGTGAAAGGATCACGAGGTTGCCTATACCGATTCATCATAAAATGTGTAAAAATATTGACCCAATCTAAAACGGCCATCATAAGTAAACTTTTAAAAAGCCGCTACACACATATATTTTTTTAATTACTCCCTCTATCAGAATCCGTTGTCAGAGCTTTGTTATTTTCGCAAAGGTTTCATTTTATTCTACACTTTTATCAATTTATTTCCAATATGAGGATCTATGTCAGGACTACTTGATTTTCAATTTCCTATTTTTTTTCAAATTAAGTGTCTAATTTCTTATATTCAAGTCACATATTAATAAAGAATTCAAATATCTAAAGTATTTTATTTAGCAAATAATAAATAAATTCTATAAATTCCATTTTCTCTACTCTAAAGTATAGTTAAGGACTCGCGTGGAAATTCTCCCCTCAAATTAGTTACCAACTTATATTTGTCTGTATAAATTAGAGCCATCTCCAATCTATTGTAAATCAATTAATGGAGAGAACCTACCCCATCTACCGTCTCTAAATATTTTCACCTGCTAAACCTGTCAAAATCATTTCAAAAATCTGTTGCCATTTCTTTTTTAGGGTTTGCTCTTCCTTCCTTAATCCAGCGTCCAACCTTTTAATTATTTCGTTCATGCTTAAGTAGCGGCTCTTCCTTTGCCTTCATTCATAGTTCAAATTCGTTGAGGTCCACACACACAAAAAGGATAATTGCTCCTGTTTATGTTAAATTGTATGTTTGTTGCCCTGGACCGTGTTACAATCAACATGTAGCGGCGGCACATCAAAGTTAATTTGTTTCTCTTCATGGTTGTTAGTAGGGGGAATGTAAGTTAATTTCGTTTTGAATTTTCAGATCGGAATTGTTTTAATGAAGTCGATCAGTGAGATTCTTGCCAAAAATTGGCAGAACATGTAATTGATGGAAAAAGACCTCACACATAGTATGGCGTACATTTCATATGAAAGAAAACTCAAGCAAGGCATTAATGATACTCTAATTTTGCTTATTTCAAAAATTAGTTTAAAGACATTTCACAAAAGTTTGATCTTAATTTTTGACGAAATTTTCCAAATGTGATATTTTAATTTAAATAAAAAGTCTTGTTGTTTTTAATTTGGGGAAAAATTTTTACATTTTATAAATTAATCTAGACCAGCAATCTCAGAAAAATAATTATTTAAAAAAGGCTTTCGTTTTTCATTGATATTTATAATATATATTTTTCTATTTATTTACGGTGAAATAAAAAAACAAACAAGTGTTTGCTTGTATCGAATATATGTATATATATATATATATATATATATATATATATATATATATATATATATTCGATACAAGCAATTTATATCAAAATAATTCTACCCAGATATATAAATCTTACTTGCAAATTTAATATATTTTCACGTAAGTATAAAAAAGTGCCTCATGCTATTTTTTAGAATATACATCCATCATTTTTAATACTGATCTACTTAGAATTATGTTTGATTTTAGTGTGTCCACCTACAAAATACAGTTTGGTAAGATCAGATAATTTGGAAACGGCTCCTGCACGAACTGCTGGATATGAAAAAATTTAGTTCAGAATCACATATGCCCTTCTTGATTTCCACCGCCCTATAAGCCTTTTATTTTAATCAATTATGAGAACATTTGAAACATAGTCTCAAATTTTACTAACGAACTTTTGTAGTGAAATTGAACCACATGGGGCTAGATGTAGCCCCAATATATCTATAGACCCACTTCTATCTCTTATCGCTATAAAAGTCTGCGTTTTTAAATTATGTTGCCCAAAATTCCCAATGTTTTTTTAGATTTTACCAAATTCATTACCGGCTTGGGAAATACCTAGGAGATAAAATAGGACCAAAAGGGAAATCTATTTTATCTACTTTCTTTTAATATTATATATAGTTAGAATATTCAACATTTTTTAATGGATGCACATAAAATAACATTTTTAATATGAATAGTTTGAATAAGTTTTTCTAATCATTATATACCCGATTTTTATGATTTTTTACCCTTTTGGCTTTTTCAAACTTTGACTTTTTAGACAATAGGAGTCTCCGATGCGGCGACCATAAGCAAATAAGCTACAATCATTAAACATTTATTTTTCACTATTGAATCCCTCACTTCGAAATTTAAAGAGTATTTGCAAAAATCCAAATGGGATTTTTTAAATAATTTTAATTATTTTTATTCTTTATTAAAAAATATTTTTTAAATTTTTATTTATTCGGCAAAAAATATTTTTTTTGAACTGGGATATTTTCCTGGCTCAAGACCATTTTGCATCTATATTTAATAGAATGCAAATTTATTTACAAATGGCATGGTGACATTTATTACTTGGCTGCAGACTACCACGATCATGATTTCGACCATGTCAAAAGTCTTTTCTAGTAGCTTCGCAGCGACTTTTCAACATCAAGCCCGGCCACTATAAGGAGATGATTCTCACAAACGAACGAGAAGCACAACTCACTTGCCGAATTTGCGTTTAAAAAATCGCACCAAGTAATAAAGCACACATGCCATCTTACAAGCATCTCATTGAGTTGCATATGTAAGTATGTGTATATGCAGGTATAGTTACCCAGCAATACTTCTGCCGTGCCAACGCTCATTTGTTTTAGTTTTTTTCGTTTGTATTTTTTGGTCTGTAATCAATATTTGATTTTTTTCAATATCTGTCAGAAATATATCACTAGTTTGCCCCTTCAGCAATTTTCATCAAAATTGGACCGAAAATGTATCGTTTATTTATTATAGATTTTCGCATTTGTGCCAATATCTCAGAAACTACTTGCGATCCCACTCTGAAAATTACAGAGACCGTTCAGCGTACCTGTATCTATATGCCCAAAAAAATTAAAAAATAAAATAGGATTTAAATAAACTTCAATATATTTCGGCATGAAAAGAAAATAATAATAAAAAATTAAAATCATAGGAGTTCTTCTACATTGTTGACGATATCTGAGAAGCTTCTGAAAAGAACACTCCGAAATTTCCAGAGTATTTAAAACACAGATGTAGCGGTTTGCTAAAAAATATGAAAAATAAAAGTCAATGGTTTTCATTTTGTAAAAAAAAAAAACAAGTAAGGAAAAGCTAAAATCGGGCGGGGCCGACTATATTATACACTCCACTTTCTATCCGAATACAATTCAATTAGGTAAAAAAGTGAAAACAGGAAGGATTTTTGTATGTTTCCTAATCATAGGCTGATATGAACTGACCAACTGGGTCAAATCGAGAAGAATATTTGTATCGGGGCTATATCCAAACATGGAATGAAGTTACCCACTTTCACAATAGGTTCTTTCAGTCCAATTATAACCTATAATGCTCAATTTGAAGGAATTTGCCGAAAATATCTGGTTTCTGGGGCGGAAAAAGTCAAGTCGGGTGCGAAATTTTGATGGGAGCTATATATAAATCTGAACCGATCTGTCCTATTTTCACCATGGGTTTTTCTAGTTATATATATTTTGCAAGATTTGAAGAAGATATGTGGTTTATAGAGTGGAAAAAGTAAAATCGGGACTGAAATTTGTGTGGGAGCTATATATAAATCTGAACCGATCTGACCTATTTTCACCACAAGAGTTCCTAGTTTAAATATACGATGTTTTGCCAAATTTGAAGACAATCGGATAAAATATGTGGTTTCTAGAGCGGAAAAAGTCAAATTGGGAGCGAAATTTGTATGGGAGCTATATATAAATCTGAACCGATCTAACACATTTTTACCACACGTGTTTCTAGTTGAAATATAAGATGTTTTGCCAAATTTGAAGAAATTCTGTTAAAATATGTGGTATCTAGAGCAGAAAAAGTCAAATCAGGGGCGGAATTTGAATGGGACTTATATATAAATCTGAACCGATATGACCTTTTTTCACCACAAGTCTAATTTAAATATAGGGTCCGCCATCTAACGTTTTTCTCTCAACTATTCAACCGTTGGACTATTATTTGTGGGGTGCCCTCAGCAGCCATTTGAATGAAATTATTTTCCATTATTAACCGGAAGAATTGTACTTTCAAATAAAAAAAGAAATTTGAGAAAATATTCAGTAGTTTTTTTTATAGCATTTTCAAAAAAAAGTTATTTGGCGGACCCTATATAAGATGTTTTGCCAATTTTGAAGAAAATCTGTTAAAATATGTGATTTCTAGAGAGGAAAATGTAAATCATAGGAGACATTGGTATGGGGTCCGTCATCTAACGTTTTTTTTTTTTCAACTATTCAACCGTTGGACTATTATTTGTGGGGTGCCCGAGGCAGCCATTTGAATGAAATTATTCTCCATTATTAACCGGAAGGATTGTAATTTCAAATAAAAAAAGAAATTTAAGAAAATATTCAGCAGTTTTTTATAGCATTTTCAAAAAAAAAGGTTATTTGGCGGACCCTATATAAGATGTTTTGCCAATTTTGAAGAAAATCTGTTAAAATATGTGGTATCTAGATTGAAAAGAGCCAAATCGGGAGTTAAATTCGTATGGGGGCTATATCTAAATCTGAACCGATTTTCTTCAAAATAATTTAGTATATGTCTACGAAGTGGTGAAATAAAGATTTTTTCATCAATTTGTGTTCTATTTAGCCATATGGGAAGCTAGACTCCAATTCGACGGCGATTTGGATCAGGATTTGAAATGTTGTTTTACAGTCAGTATAGTAAATTATGTACGAATCGAGTTTTTAGACAAACATTAAATTATAAAAAATGCGGAATAATAATTAAACGTCATTTAAAGCCTGTTTCGGGAATCCTACGAAGAAAATCGAGATATGCTGTCTAAAGTTATTAACCAAAATGTGAGAGAATTTTTCTTTTAAAGTATCAATCGTTCACAACATTTGTTGTCCATAAAAAATAATTTTAAAATTTCCATGAATAAAGAAAATACATTATTTGTCAATTTTATAGAACTTTGCAACTGCAACATTTGACAGAAATCTCTGTCACCAAAAAACAAACAGAAAATAGACAAAAAATTTGATTCTATAACAATTTTTGGTGGGAATTTCAATCTAGTAAAGGAAATTGCTCCACACAGGTGTGCCAGAGAAGATATTTTTGAATTTATTCAAAATGTCAAATGAATAGGAATGCTATGCGTGAATTCGAGAATTCTATGAAAGCAAAGTCCATTCAAGAACCCTTAACCCGAAAACAAAACTAAATTTGAATGATTTAAAGACAATAGAAATCAGACAATTTCCAGCATTCCAAATCAGTTTCGGGTAAAACAATACAATTATAAAATTTTACGAGGCCATTCGAAACGTACTCCAGAAATGTCCTCAAAACTAAGATTGAATAAATGCACCCGCAGACCAATAGAAACTAAAGAATTTCACGCATTCCGACGTAGGCTCGCGTAAAACAATACAATCATAAAACTTTTCGAGGGCATAAGGAGCAACAAATCTAAACATGTAGTATTTCTAGCATTAGCGAATGAATGTTTCAACAGTTGGTGTGTGGTCCTTTTATTTGAGTTGACTGTCCTTTTCAGTTTTATTGCCTCTTGTAAAACATTTTATGATTGTATTGTTTGTGCCCTTTTAAAATTGTTGACTCTTTTCATAATTCATTCACGATGAGAGATTTGAAGATGTTTAAGTCTTTTGTTTCACGTTGAGTGTTCTTGAATGAGCCTTGTTTTCATTGACCAAGTGGTCGAATTTGTCATGCTCTCACATTGCGCTTCCATTGAAAATCAATTTTGAATAAATTTCACGAAAAAGTCAATGAGTTTGAACACCTGGTTGGACCAAGTTTTGAAAATAGTCTTTGAGCAAAAATTTTGCGCCAAAAATGCAAAATGAAATGAACTATTAAAGAGTCTTTAGTCACTCCTATTTTACTGTACTTTCTTCGAATATAACGACCTCTCGTTTCCAAAACGAATTCTTATTTTTGAACAGCATTGTCAAAATGTAATTCATTTAAGAATATAGGTTTGTCCTTCTGCCTGGTACAGGTTACACGTACCATAAAGTGCAGCTCTAACTACTAACGACTCGTGCTGGAAGTCTATAGAATTGAATATCATGAATTGGCAACGCCGTCATATCCTCTGGAAATATGTAATTAGACATGCTCACCATCTCCACGTAACCATAGGCCATCTGTGATTATAGTGGGTGGCCATTTGAAAAAAAAAACACTTCAATTAAATTGTGCCTGTCTCGAGCCATTGCAGAATTTTTTTCGTATCCTGGCAAAACTTCTCTACAAAGTCTCTTGCCAAACACATGCCATTTAGGAAATGCACACGCGTGTGTGTGGTCTTTTCGACTGTCCATTTATCAATGTTATTGCCAATAATTTACATGATGTGGTTGCTCACTACCAACGGGAGTATACTCGAGAAGTAGACAGTAATTAACTCGAATATTCACTGAAACTTTGATCAGCCGCTACATGGCGAATGTAACACCACACACAGGTCAGCAAACATACCATTTAACATAAACAGGAGAAATTGTCTTCAATTCGGCAACCATGAACTAAAGTGAACTATTAGTGCACGTGCAGGAAGGATGGGCCACTAAATAAGCATGAACGAAATAATTAGAAGGTTCACCATCAATAACAGAGTAGAAATGTCCGCAACATTTTGCGTTCAGATGGAACGGGAAGGAATCAACTTTGGCGAATTTATATACCATCCGTTGTAGAGTGCATTCTACCGATTTAACGGTGGCTTTCTTCAGCGATTTTGCTTAATATTTGGAAATGACAATTTTAAGCAGTCGACAAAAATTTGATTTTTTTAATAGTTTTTTCTTCACGGAAACCCCATAAAAATGGAAAAAATCGAAAGAATATTTTTTTAATAGCTAGCAAACAAAAAAGAAAACAATGCCTATTTCAAATAAAATAAATAAGCTTCAGTCGGCTAAACCCTCATCTCAGAGAACATATGTATAGAAGTTATAAGGACTTAAATTTTTCTTAGGGCCGTATAATTTGTGTGGAAGGTACGTTGCACATAGTCCCACTTTTATAAAACATTTGTAAAAACATAATGAAATATCAAGTCATCCGAATCGGATCCGACTTCTCTGATTTGGTTTCGAGAACGGGTCCGATTTCGGTTCGAGATCGGTCACGAGAACGGGAGCAATTCCCTCTTCGATATCGGACCGAGAATTGAGTCCGATTTCGAAATGATATCGGATCCGAACTCACTTCGATGTTGTTTCCTACATCGTTTTGAGTTCGGGTCCGATATCATTTCGAAATCGGACTCAATTCTCGGTCCGATATCGAAGAGGGAATTGCTCCCGTTCTCGTGACCGATCTCGAACCGAAATCGGACCCGTTCTCGAAACCAAATAGATATGAGTTCGAATCCGATCTCCAAATGATTTCGTATCCGAAAACGAAATGAATTCTGATATCAAACGAGTTGATAGGACTATATTGTGCATGGCTATCCATTGAAATCAGTCGAAGACATTTCTTCTTCAATTACCATTAATATAAACTGTATATTCAAGACTAATAATATTGAGTTTGAAGATTTGCCCAATGAGCACAACATATTACATATAAAAAAGGTTTTCAAAATAAAATTGACAAACGAATTGTATTTTGTACCACTTATACACTAATATGATGTCTGTTACATGTGAGTCATATACTTATTAATATATTAAATTTTAATGTCATATTACTTTTCATCTAAATGTTGCTTATTTCACCACATATATACTAAGTAATAAATTCAAAATAATAAATAAATTCATTAATAAATATAAAAATAAAACTCCAAATTTTTACTGCAAACCTGAATCGAAAGCGTCCGAAATCTCGGACTCAAATCGGATCCGAATCGGAACAGAGAAAGCGGAGTCCGACATCTCGGACTCAAATCGGATCCGAATCGGAACAGAGAAAGCGGAGTCCGACATCTCGGACTCAAATCGGATCCGAATCGGAACAGAGAAAGCGGAGTCCGACATCTCGGACTCAAATCGGATCCGAATCGGAACAGAGAAAGCGGAGTCCGACATCTCGGACTCAAATCGGATCCGAATCGGAACAGAGAAAGCGGAGTCCGACATCTCGGACTCAAATCGAATCCGAATCGGAACAGGGAAAGCGGAGTCCGACATCTCGGACTCAAATCGGATCCGAATCGGAACAGAGAAAGCGGAGTCCGACATCTCGGACTCAAATCGGATCCGAATCGGAACAGAGAAAGCGAGAAACCGAGATGTCGGACTCAAATCGGATCCGAATCGGATCCGAGTCCGACTTTGTGCTTATTGGGATTCGACAATTTATTTTCAAAAATCTAATGATGCAGTTCCATAGAAAAGTGTTCCCTAAGGACTTTCTTCCATAACTAGCTTTAGTAAAAAGATATTTTTTATTTATCTTAAGAAAAAAGCAGTGAAGTCTTAATTGTAACATGAAAACTAATTAAAATTTCATGCAACTCAGTATGTACTATATTTTCACTGCAAACATACCAATGTATTTTTTACCAATGTATTTTTTATTACATAAGAGCATTTTTATACCAACAAACAGTTTTTTAGGACAAAATAAAAAATAAAAATATCCCTTAACATTTTTTTGAAATAACTTTTGAAATATTTTTTTTAATGTATATTGAAATTAAAATAAAAAAATCGATATTTTTTCAAAAAATATTGAAATTTATTAAAAAATACACATGATGGTCTTTTCGTTGGTACAGAAATTTATTTTTAGGACAAAAAAAATAAAAAATATCCTCTGATAGTATTTTTTTTCCAAAAAATATTGAAAATTATTAAAAATTAAAAAATATCTTTTGATAATTTTTAAAAAAAAAAAAATATTTGAAATTTATTAATTAAATAATAATTAAGAAAAAACAAGTACACATGATGTCGTTTTTTAAATATTTTAAATATTTTTTTCTCCATTTTTAGAGAGTTGATTACGGCGTGGTCGACTATATCATTAAAAAACAATTAAAGGCTAGTTTACACCATAGACAATAGATAAGTAAGTAGATAAATGGACAGATGTATGGACGCAAGGATTATATCTATATCGGCTTTGTGCGACTCGCATAAATATTCAAATAAATTATTAAAAACATATATTTGGAAATTAAAAGTCCTTGTTAAATATAGATGTTTAAATAATTTATTTTCGTATTTTTGCTAGTCATACTAAGGTTATATGGATATTAAATGAAAGAGAAGAATATCTGGTAAACATATTTTGAATTTCATGCTTCTATTTATATGTATTAGTTTAGAATTTCCCCCATATAAAGTTAAAGTTTATGAATTATTAAAACATATATATTCTTTGGAAAGAAAAAGTCCTGTAGAAAGGAGAAAAGGTCACTAAATGAAAAATTGAAAATTATTACAAAAAAAATAATAAAAAATATCTTTTGATTTTTTTAAATATTGAAATTTATTAAAAAATTAAAATTAAAAAAAAAAAAACAAATGGTCTTTTTATACCAAAAAAAGTTTTTTAAATATTTTTGTACTCCATTTAATTTAAATTAATTTTATTTTAAATTTTTTAATTTAAAAAATATTTTTGGATAGCATGTGTGGCTTAGTAGATATGAGCAAATTAAAATGGCTTTATAAAATTCAGCGTTTGTAGTTTTCCTTGGAATAAAAATAAGTTGGATCCGTTGACCTCCGTCTATCTTACTGCTACAGAATGAAACGGGAGAATCTGTATTTTTGTAATGCAAAAAATCCACTAACTTTTACCAATCGCTGAACAAACTCGTAGCCAAAATTCTGATCAAAAGAGAAATTTTGTATGAAAAGTTAGCTTTGTATTATATGGGCAGTAAACTGTAGCTGATTCCGAATATCCGCATGGAAGATATATGGGTTTTAATTTAACATTGAACATGGCTATTTGTGTGGGAGGTACCAGAAGGGAAATGGGAATTTCGGCCATCTTCGAACTTAAACTAAGTTTGGGAAAAATATTACGATGTGCAAAGTTTGAATCGATGACTTAACTCCTTACGAGAGATATCGCGTACACCAGCCAGACGGAAGGACGGACATTGCTCAAACAGCTTAAAAAGTCATAAAACGGAAATATATTTTTTTCGCATATGATTGCTGACTAAATAAGGAATATTTGTTACAAAATAGTTTCAGAAACGCAGCGAAAATTACAAAACGAAATTGTCCAAGTCATTTTAGACATATCTACGAAACTATCTATGAAAATTTTGCAAAATTATCCAATTTATACTCCAATATATAATTAATAATAATTTTATATAATCCAATATACAATTTTTTGTATAAGTTGGCTTATAATTTTAATTAATTAAATTAAATTAATTTTAATTATTTAAGGATGAAAAGCTTTATTTACACCTTTGGTGTCTTAAATTTTCCTTTTTCTCGAAAAAAGGGTCAAATTGACACAATAAGAGAGGAACTAGCGAATTAAGATCTTCCACAACGATCCTCATAAAATTCCACAATAAAGTTCTGACAATAAGAATTCTCTCAGACATTAACATTTTTTCGCTTAGTATAATGCTACCTTCCACCAAAAATGAAAATTTTGAGCCACTTTAAAAAGAAACATAGACCAACTGAACCATAAGTTTATTCTACAAAAATTATCTACTCAACACTCCCCTTCATATTTATAGGGTCCCCTTCATATTTATAGGATCCAATCAAAAAGTCTTAATTTGCTGGACTGTGTAATTAATTGAAAAATATCTATTGGTATATAGTCGTACTAATATACATACATAGGTACATCTAAGGATGTGTGCAGTTAATTAATTATGTTTCATGTAAATATGTTTACTTACCTGAAGTGTTAAATTACTTGTTATTGAAGTTATGACCACTGTATCCATAATACGCCGCTTAATGCATTGCACCTGCTGCGTGCTGCATTCAAAATAAGTTTTAATACGTAATGTTACATCCATTTTTAACACAAATTAATTTTCTTTGTTGACACACAACTAGTCTTCGACACAACTAGTATTTTGTTTACATTATATTCGATTGTCTACTCAAACATTTTAATTGGAGTCTATTAAAATAGTTTTTTAACAGTTCTTTCTTTAATTCCTTGCATTTGATTTGGCACAGTGTGTCAATGACAAACCGAACAAAGCATTCGGTCCAACAACGGCAGAATCACACACTCGAGAGAAAAGTGGATACCTTCATCCACACATTGATGTGTAGGCATGTGTATGGATAGGCATTTGCTAGCAAAACAAATGCAATGCCTTGCAGCCTTCCTGTTAGCAACAGCCAACAGTTCGCCAAAATACAACAACAACACGTGCATCCTAAGTTGTGTTGTTTAACACAATTCATATTTAGTCTCTCAACTCATTACAAATCTCTTCCATACTCTTTTGCACACGCGACCGACCGAACCCGAAAAACAACGACAACGATGCGCCAACAGCTTTGGCCCTGCAAAATCGCACCGCACAACCACCCACCAACAATTATTGTTTTTAATTCACAAACACTTTCACACGATCGAGAGAAAAGTAGATCCATTCATCCACGCATTTAAGTGTAGGCATGTGCATGTATAGACATTTGCTAGCAAAACAAATTCAATGCAATGCAGCCTTACTGTTAGCAACATCCAACAGTTCGAAAAATTCAACAACAACATATACATTCAAAGTTGTTGTGTTAAACACAATTCATTCACTTCACAAGTGGGCACAACTCTCTTCCAAACTCTTTTGCACACGCGACCGACCGAACCCGAAAAACAACGACAACGAAGCGCCAACATCGAGAAAAAAGCGGATACATGCATCCATGCATGTATGCATAGACATGTGTATGAATAGGCATTTATTTGCTGTTGCCAACATCCACAATTCGTAAAAATACAACAACAACATCTACATCCAAAGTTGTTTTGTTTAACACAACTCATATTTCTGTTAGCTAAGTTGACCCCTCTTTTCACTAAGGAGTCACAACTCTCTTCCATACTCTTTTGCACACGCGACCGACCGAACGCGAAAAACAACGACAACGATGCGCCAACAGTTTTGGCGCAGCAAAATCGCACCGCACAACCTTCCACCGACAATTATTGTTTCTAATTCACAAACACTTTCACGTTAACTTTTATTTAAAACACATTTGTTAGTAAATTATTTTAATTTATGCTTTAGCTTCTGTGGTTAGACGTTGTTTTTATAATTTTCTTATTGGATTTTTTGCGCACGACTATTAAAACGCCCGAAATATTCAACAACTTGTTCCCTTTTGGGGGATGAAAAAACACTAAAAGCAAATGACACAGGAGAAAAGGAAATGAATGATGGTTGACGAATTAGAACAGTGTTGACACTGGATACCACCCAGTAATATTTTGGCGATTTTAAAACTGCGTTGCATATTTATGGTCTATTGGGGGAGTTTACACTTACAGATCTATAGAAGTACTTAAAAGTAGATTGTGGTATATTTAGATGGGCCACGAAAAAAATTGCTGCGGTCAGAAATGAAGATTGGATATTTTAACGATGATCTAGAAAATATTTCGTTACTGGCTTAAGCCATCTATGAGCTAAACGCTCCTGAAAATACCTCTAAAAATCATGTTTTCCCGTGTAATGTTTTTTATGTTGCATTTTTGTCCATTTTTTGTTTCTGATTTAATAGATTCTTGGAAGCACTTTAAATACAAATTTTAATTCTTATCTTAGAATAACTCATTGGTCGTATTATAGGCGTTTATATTGTTTTTTTGAGGTTTTTCACTGCAACAGCTTAAAGCTCATATTTATTGGAAACATTTTGTATGAGGTGTTATAAAAAAATAAATATAAGAAATAAATACCTTTCGTATGAAGCCTAAATAGGAAATATCGGGCGAAAAATTAGGTTACTAACTCCATTTTTGTGAAATAATTTAATGCAGTAGACGGTTTTCAGAGCCAAAAAGCTGCGGCGTCAATTTCATTCCGATGTTCGTCATTTAGGCATCATTCGAAAGATATTTTTTATTAAATATTTCCACCAAATATAAAACAATTTTCAGTTGTCACTGTGAAAAACCACAAAAAATTAGTATAAACGTCCAATAATTCGACCGTATATTGAAATTGTTTTCAAGGGTCTCTTCATTCAGAAAAAAATTTGACAAATATGCAACACAAAACAAATTATACGGGAAAAACATGATTTTTAGGGTTTTTTTAGTTTACAGACCGTTTAGCTTACAGACCGCTTGATCTAGGAACGAAATATTTTGCAAACCATCATTAAACAATCCTAACTTAATTTTCGAGTGGTGACTGGAAATTTCCAGTTTCCAGAAAATTCCAAGTTTTTCCATTTGTAAGGACCGCGAACCAGCCCATGGTATATTCATTTTTCTGTATAATTAATTGTCAGCAGTTACTTTACAATCCGATTCTATCCCATCTGAAAAATTTGCAAAATACAGAATTGGGGAAAAGGAGTTGTAATATATATTAAATAATTGCTAGATTTAGTTAATTGTTAATATTTATATCCATATGAAATGCAGTCAGAAAATCAAATCAATATTCTGCAGTTGTGATTTGCAAAATAAGTAAAGATTTTTGAAACGAGTCAATAGGTCTGTTCGATTGGGCTTACTAGCTACCCATTGGTTTTTTCTTAAATGGATCAACAAGAAAAATCGTGCAACTCAACTACAACATCAATATTCCATACAAAAATTAAGCTAGTAATCCAAATCGAGCAGACCTAACATTTATTATAAGGTCGTGCTTTTTTCTGAAAAAAATTTGATTTTTCAGTAGGGGAAGTTAATTTAAAAAATAGGACTGTTCGATGCTTAAAATTAAGGGACTTGATAAGGTGGCAAAATTTTTATCCATTGGTTTGATTAAAATAAGTCAGAGATAAAAATCTGGCACCACCTTATCCGGTAACTAAGAGAGTAGTAAGCTAATTTCTTGTTAATAGCGTAAATTCCATAATAGCGTAATGCCATACAAGTTTGACATTTGTAAATCGACCATTTCAAGCTGAAATCTATTTATTTCGCATGTGAATGTGATCAGTTTAACTCCACTAATAGGTTAAGCACTACTTACTATACGCGATCCAGTCGTGCTATGTGTCAAAAAAATACAGGTCGGTCGAAAAGTCACATAGTGTAAACAAAATCACAGGATTTCGAGAGGGGATCGCACGTAAATTTTGATTTTTTTCGGAAATTTGTGCGATAGGGATATTATTTTGCGAGACAAGCAAAGGAAATTAGAAATAATGTAATAGTTTTGTCACATTGCATGCGAAATCTAGCAAAAATTACATTAGGTCGATGTTCAAATGTCAAATTTGTATGAGATCTAGGTTTTGCATTTTCCCGTACTTTTTATTTCCTGGAAACGGGAATTATTTTTCGATTCCCGATCGGATCCCGGGACAGGACAGAAAATCGTCAACATATTATTATATTTTTCTTTTTTTCGAATAAAAATGTTAACTTTAATAAAGTAAATTACTATTTTACATAAAAAAACATATTGAAATCAAGTTTTTAAGAATTTATAAGAGACAACCCCCTTCCGAATGCAAACCCTAATGAAATCTGACATTTGTGACAAGGCTATGAGCAAAAATAAAAACCGTATGTTAAATGATTTTATTTTTTTATATCAAATTTGTTTTAAATTCGCATTACGGCTGTTCGTTCGGCTTGCTAGCTTAAAATTTAGAAACTTGATAAGGTGGCAACATTTTTATCCATTGATTTTATTTAAATAAATCAGAGATAAAAATCTGGCAACACCTTACTCGCTAACTAAGATAGTAGTAAGTTACTTTCTTGATAACCATGTAAATTCCATACAAATATTAAGCTAGTAAGCTCAATCGAACAGGCCTATTATCGTGTGATAACTGTAAACCCGGGAAACGACTTCTGAAGCAATTTTTTGAAAGTGGGAGGAATCATGCGATTTTTCTCACCAAAAATCGTTTGACACAATCGCCGAAAGCAAAGACTGTTTTATAAATATGCCACGGAGTTCGAAAACAGCCAAATTATCATAATGAAACCATCAAGTGACAACACTGTTCTAATTAGGCAATCATTCATTTCCTTTTCTCCTTTGTCACTTGCATGAATATTTCGCGAGTTACATAGTCGCTCCACAAAAATCCAATAAGAAAATTGTGAAAACAACGCATTATCACAGTCTAAAGTTAAAATTAAAATAATATATTTACTAACAAATGTGTTCTAAATATTTATGTTACAGTGAATGTGCATTGGAGAGAATAATTGTCTGTGGTTATGTCGATTTCGCAACTGCAAAGTTCTTGGCGCATCAATTCGTTGGTTTTGTTTTCGTGTTCGGTCGGTTATGTGTGTTTATGCTATAATGAAGAGAAGAGAAGGAGAGAATACATGTCGGTGGTTGTGTCAATATCGCAGCGCCAAAATTGTTGGCGCATCGTTTCGTTGGTTTCGTTTTCGTGTTCGGTTGGTTGAGTGTTTTTATGGTATAGTGAATGTGCATTGGCGAGAATAATTGTCGGTGGTTGTGTCGATTTCGCAGCGCCAAAATTGTTGGCGCATCGTTTCGTTATGTTTTCGGGTTCGGTTCGGTCGGTTGTGTGTGTAAAAGAGTATGGAAGAGGGTTGTGCCTCCTCATGAAAGAGGGTTGTGTCAACGTAGCTAACGGAAATATGAATTATGTTGAATAACACCACAACTTTGAATGAATACATGTTGTGGTTGTGCTCGAAGTGACTAAATTGGTTGTGTCAGCTAATGTACTCAAACATATTGTATGTGTGTACCGTGTGATTGTGCTAAAATATGATACATAATTATATATTAAAACTTTTTTAAATGCAACTCTCGGTGTCCATCAAGCCGTTCAGTGGTCAAGACGTAAATAAATAGTGAATCAACATTTCAGGTAAGTAAACATATTCCATATATTTTCCAACATATTTTTCAACTGTTCATTTCAACTTACGATTCCTCTAAATATTGGGTTTTATACATTTTTGAATGCGATACTCCAAATTTGGACGTTCATTCAGATATGCTCTCACTCACATTCACCGGATTTCCACGTAAAAATTCAAAATCCACCTAGATGTAACGGAGCAATTTTCTATTTTTATATAAACAAAATCTTCAAAGGTCGAAGCACATTCAGTTATAAACGGATATGTTTGACTGCAAACAGTTTATATTTGATGCAAGCTTTTTAAACAAAAAAATATAATAAAAAGTTGTAAAATATTAGTCGACTCAATGAAACGGCGTTATGTAGCAGTAATAAGTCACAAATTCAGCACAACTAAGTACTAAATTCAAGTAGATATCCTTATTTAACTTATTATACAAAAAAAGTTTTCAATTAAAGTGAATTGAAACAAAATATTTTTAGTTTTTATTAGCGCTGCTATTTTTTTGACTGGTCTCATTTTTGACATAAATGGTTCTAAAGGCCTAATCTCAAAATTACAAAAACTTAATTTTTTATTTAAAGCCAGATTAAGGATGGCACAATACCACCCTTCAATCACCGTAAAACTTTCAGGATTTTCGAAGTAAAACTGATATTTTTCTTTGTCGACATTTTTTATCTCGTCGCTGCTATTTTTTTGACCGCAGCTGTATATATGAAATATAAAACCGACCCCCATTAATTTCCCCTCTCCAACTTTTTTTTGGAACACACTATCTATCCCTACTCCATACAATAACTACATTTATATAAAATTTGCTCCCTCGCTCTAACTGTCCCAAGGAAGCCCCTAGGGGAGTCAAATGTTGCAACAACCCCCAATACTTTTTCAGCCAACCTTAATATGGCCCCATACATATTTTATTTTTATAACAGAAAGACCCAAAACTGTCCCGCAGTAGTGGGACCCCTTAAGGGGGCTCCCATATAAAAATTAATTTTGTAAAAAATTTGCTCTCTCCGCTTTTACTGCCGCAAAGAGGCCGCTATTGAAGTCAAATGTATGACCGGATTTTCTTTGAACATACTTAACATCTATATTAAGTTGAACACCATACATTTTTTATTTCTTATTGTTTGTATGAAAGATAGGCCCAAAATTTCCCCGGAGCCGTGTTAAATGTCACTCTGCATGCGAAATCTATCTGAAATGACATAAGGTCGATTTTAAAATGTCAAATTTGTATGAGATCTGACATTTGTAAATCGACCTTATGTCATTTCAGCCAGATTTCGCATGCAGTGTGACAAGGTTATTGTCTAATTTGTAAAGGGATTTTTCGCGTCATTTAAACAAAAATTACAAAATTATGATTTAAAAATCCGACGAAAATTTTAGTAAAAAAAATAAAAAAAGTTACGATACAAAATTGTCAATATAGTTTTTGAATTTATCCAAAATAATAGAAAATGTTATACATGGCTTCGGTCTAAAATATCCGCTTCGTTCGTTTTGAAAAATTGGTTACTTTTGATGACTTTTGGTAACTTTTTGGAAAAAATCTGGTAATAAAAAATCATCAATAGTGGCAACCGTGATGACCGACCCCAATATTTTTCAACCCCCACATTTTTTCTGAACATACCTACCGTCTGTCTTCAACCTGATACGATTTTTTTTATTTTTTATAATGTTTGTTATGACAGCAAGGCCCAAAACTACCCCGGAGTCGCCCCTAGCTGGGTTAAATGTAAGCCAAGCCCCATTAGTTTTCCCTCCCCATTTTTTTTCGAACACACTCCTTAAGGGGGGGGCTCCCATATACAAATTTAATTTTTATAAAATTTGCCCCCACCACTGGCGCAAGGAGGGCGCCATTGAAGTCAAATGTGGTTATTTTTCAACCCCCGCATTTTCTCTGAACATACCTACCTTCTAAATTCAACCTCTTACTTTTTTATGAAATACAATTCCAAAATTAACCCCGAGTGACCCTTATCTCTCTAAAATTCCTAAACCCAAACATACCTAGCCCATTAAGGGGAAAAGTTGACAAAATCCCTATAATGCAAAAATTGTATATTGGTGGACATTGTGACGAAGATTTTTTATCAAAACTAAATTTTAATATCTATTTTTTAACGTATTACCAATATACAATTTTAATTATTATATAATTTTTACCAGGTAAAAAATTAAATTAAAAAAAATGACGAAGATTTTTTATCAAAAATAAATTTTAATACTTTTTTGGAAATCTTTTTTCCAAAAAGTATTACCAATATTTTTTACAAAGACTATTGTTTTTAATATTAATATATTTTTCACTAGGTTAAAAAATTAAATTAAAAAGAAATTGGCAAAGATTTTTTCAAGAATTTTTTTTTCAAAAAGTGTTACCAATCATTTTTTCAAGGTACACCAATATACAAAATATTTAAAAAAAATTAACAAAGATTTTTTCAAGAATATTTTTTATATATATATTTATTTGTAAAAATTGTTACAAATAATTGTTTTCAATATTTGCATATTGGTGGACCTTGTGGCAAAGATTTTTTATAAAAATAAAATTTAATATATTTTTTATTTTTGGAATGTATTACCAACATTTTTTATTGTTATATAATTTTAATTAAATTAAATAAATTAAGATGTTTTATGAAAAATAAATTTTTATATTTTTTGTATTTTTTCCAAAATGTATTGCATTTTTTTGCAAAGAGTATTACTAACATTTTTTAATGTTTATATAATTGAAAAATTATATTTAAAAAAATGGAGGAAGATTTTTTTTCAAAAATATTTTGTTTTTGATTTTTTTTTTTTGCAAAAAGTGTTACCAATAATTTTTTCAATATATATTTTTGGAAATCTTTTTTGCATAAAGTATTACCAAAACTTTTTAATTTTTAAATAATTTATTATATAAAAAATCATGATTATTTAAAAAAAAACCATAGATTTTTTACATATAAAGATTGTTTTTTTTGCATTGGAATGTTAGCTAAAGCAAATTACTTTTTTCCGACTTTTTTCTTTTTTTAAGATTTTTTTTCGTGGCAGCAAAAATAGATTTTTTTCGAAAAAAATCCCAACATTTTGAAGACTAATTCTATGTGAATGTGTAATTCACAATATTGGTAGCCGTCAGGAGTACCTTTAATTTAACATAAAGGGTGATTTTTTAAGAGCTTGATAACTTTTTTTTTAAAAAAAACGCATAAAATTTGCAAAATCTCATCGGTTCTCTATTTGAAACGTTAGATTGGTCCATGACATTTACTTTTTGAAGATAATTTCATTTAAATGTTGACCGCGGCTGCGTCTTAGGTGGTCCATCCGCTTAGTCCAATTTTGGCATTTCCACGTTTTTGAGTAACAGACCCCCAATTGGTGCGAACGGCGACGAATCGAAAATTGGTGGTCATCATTAACACTGGCCGATACAGCTGCGATATTTTCTTCAGTTCGCACTCTACGTAAGCGTGTTGGTGGTTTAATGTCCAACAATGTAAATTTGGTGCGAAATTTAGTCACAATAGCCCGAATAGCCGCTTCAGTGGGTCGATTAAACTGACCATAAAATGGAAGCGCGCAATGAACTTTCTTAACAGAGCACGCATTTTGATAATAAAATTCAATAATTTGCAAGCGTTGTTCGTTTGTAAGACGATTCATGATGAAATGTCAAAGCATACTGAGCATCTTTCTCTTTGACACCATGTCTGAAATCCCACGTGATCTGTCAAATACTAATGCATGAAAATCCTAACCTCAAAAAAATCACTCTTTATAACCAGGTGTTATCGGATTTATATTTCCATAATGAGAGTACAAATCTTTAAGGTACCACCGGCAAAAATTGGAATTTTAGTAAACAATTAAAAAAATCCATACATTTATTTCAATATCGTTTTCGAGTTTAGAAAACCAAAATACATCAGAAAATATTATACATGACTCTTCGACAAAATTTTTGTGTCATATTGTTATTTTGAAGGATAAATATACATCCTGTTGTATTGTCATCGCAAGGATTTATGTACAAAATGCACAGATACAAGGACATTAAATTTTTCTTTAGAATGAATATATTTTGTTGGCTATCTAAAATAAATTCTAGAAATATTTTTTAAGCGGAACAACAAAATGAACAGCAACTAACAATTACTTTTCATAATTTGATTTTCTGCACATTCTTTCCTATGAAATCAATTGGAACATCCTGGTAATTGTGTGATGCATCGCTATCACAATAGCGCAACATAACATGTCCTTCCATGCAGCGTAACTTAGTTTGATACACTTCACGCACAAGTGTCACTTGAAATGCACAGTCGAAATCTCTGGAAATCTCCTTGTCGAATGCATTTCCTGTCTGTTTGTGCCCCAAACAAGGACAATCATAACATTGCTGCCATTAGAAGCCAACTCAAATCAGAATAGAAATTTGTTATGCAGGCTTAGGCAACATTGTTCCATTCCCTTCATTTGGACTGAGGAAATGCACAGCTATTCACGAAATGTTATTCATTCATTTGATTACCCAGAATTTGGCCGAACAAAGCAATTACTGTGAAATAAAAGTCCTTTTCAGTGGAACGTCGTAGGCTAGCCTAGTGTCTGACATGCCGCAAGACAATGGCGGGGCAGGGCACGGCTGAATGAAAGGACCCTCATGCGAGTGCAGTTTGAAGTCCATTCAAGTCATTTCCTGCTTCGCAGGCTATTGTTTGGCCAGGAGGACTTGCCTTTGAATTGCTATAAAATATCCTGCATGGTTATTCAACGGCAATTCATTTAGGAAAATTTTTCTTTTTCTCGTAATGAATTGCCAAACAATTTGAATAGTTTCTCTCTTACGGAGAACAATGGCGAGCGAGATAAATCGTGTTGATCCTGCTGAGGAGATTCTCTTCAACGCTTTTGAATGGCATCTTCGCTTCCCAATTTTCGTATATCATTTCCATGGGGATTTAACTAGCTTCGAGTAGGTACTTTGGTTTTGAAGTTGTTTTTCAATTGTCCAACAATACGATCGGTTCTTTCTCCTTTTTTGATTATCTTCTTCGGTGTGACGAATCTTCTGCTGGGCAACGGCCATTCATTCTTTTCGAATTTCATTGTTGAAAATATCCCAGAGCTGGCATTGAATGAAATTGCATTCATTGTTAGATTCGTTGTGGGTGATCGTTGATGGATGTTCTCTAGATTTTGAGTTGGTCCTTAGGGAACAATTCTTCACACAAGTGTTGTGTCCTTAAGCTAAAGTACTCGCACTCATCTGTAGTATGCCTTGATCTCACTCTCTCTCTATCTCTCCTTTTCTCTTTCTCCTAAGTTTTGCACAAACAATTCACGCTTAGCCAGCTGTTAAGGTCTCACTTCTGGCACCAACACACGGCTTTCGTTCCTTTCGTCCTATCGCGACTTTTTACGATCCTCTTGTGCCATTTATGGCGAGTACGAATCCGTGAAATTGTCCGTTGTTTCTTTGTTTCGTTTGTCATTCAATTTTAGTTTTGAAGACGTTCTGCGTGTTTGTCTCTTCAGTCTTTTGTCCTCCTGGTTTTCAATTTAAGAGTTCTTGAATGACTGTTGTTTTTATTGGCCAAGTGGGCAAACGGTCCAGCATTGCAATTGAAAATTAATTTTGTTTTCCAGCCCACTTGTATTTTTTCCAGCCACACACCTGTGTACAGTACAGTACAGTGTGCTTCGTGTATGCAAATAAAAATGGCGAACTATAGTTCCCGCCAAAACAAGTGCTGAGGAAGCCAAGCTAAACTGAAGGGACATCTGAATACATCTACTGAAACTTTCCGGAATTTTTTTTTTTTTGAAATGACTTTTTTGATTTTCTTCAAAAAAAAGGTAAAACTGACCCATAAAGAGAGGAGCTAGAGGTCCACAAAAACGATCCTCATAAAATCTCACAATAGAGTTCTGGCAATAACAATTTTCTCAGACATTAACTTACAACATTTTTTTATACCCTCTACTAGGGTATTATGTATTTGCCATGTACGTCCGTCCATCTATTCTTGTAATCAAAGTACCGGCCGCAATTATTGTCCGTTCCAAACAAAAATTGAAGGAGTGAGTTTTGCGGCACAAGGATGAACCCTATTTAATTTGAAGCAAATCGGCTCAGATTTAGATATAGCCTCTATATAAATGTCACACCCAATTGGACTTTTTCCGCTCTAGAAACTGCTTCAATTTACTTAAAATTTAACGTAGTACCTTCTAATTTAATTGCAAACATCTGCGGTAAAATTGGGCCAGATCGATTCATATTTAGCTTTTTGCGCTCTAGAGACCACATATTTTAACCGATTTTACCGACATTTATACTAGAAACAACTGTGGTGAAAATGAGTCAGATCGGTTCAGATTTTTATATAGCTCCCATACAAATTTAGCTCTCGATTTGACTTTGTCCGATCTAGAAACCACATATTTTATTCGATTTGCTTTAAATTTGACACAGCACCTTAGAATTCAACTAGAAACATCGGTGGTGAAAGTGGGCCAGATCGGTTGAGATTTAGATATGGCTCTGTCAATTTGATTTTTTCCACTCTACAGATCACATACATAGTATCCATACAAAAATCGTTGCTGGCATCACTTTTTTCCCCGAATTCAATTGTAATGGATAAGAAAGTGCAGGGTAGCATATAGTCGGCCCGCCTGACTTTAGCCTTTTCTTACTTGTTTTTTTTCTGCAAATTTGCATAACATCCGAATCAAGAGCTGAGGATCTTTTGCACTTCTGCGATTTTTGGGGTCCAGGAATTCCTGAACCGTTTTCTTAGCTGAGATTTTAAATTTTTTATTTATTTTTGTCTGCAAAAACATATGCAACTAAGGGTGACTTACATTAATAGGCTCTGTAAGTTTGTAAATTTGAATCACAAAGAAAACAATGATGTTTAATAATATATTAATACAGCGTTGATATTTCAAATAATTAACAAAATGCACATATTCTGTTATCGATAAATATAAAAATTGGTGTGGACAAAACATCAAAAATGCAAAATGCAGCCTTGTTTTAACAAAACGAAATTTTTGAAATTATTTTGAAATTTTTATTTATTTTTTTAAATTAGAAATAATTCGAAATATTGCACTTTTATGAATATTGAATTTCTGGACAATGTCTCTGTGTTATATTCCACAAAAATAAGCAGTCACAATTCGTTGTATGAGCTAAGATCCCAATATATCGCATGCCATTTCATACAAATTCTATTTTAGCTCCAATAGAAAAAATAACAAAATAAATTTTAATATTCTTAAAAATTTCCTTACACAGGATTATTATTTACTAATTCGAACATCGACAGATCAAAAGAAATTTCAAAAATGTCGTTTTTTTAAACAAAGTTGCATATGTTTCGTCCACACCGATTTTTATATTTATCGATAAAAATGCTGATAACGAAGAAATTATAACAGAATGCGTGCATTTTGTTAATTATTTGAAATCTTAATGCTGTATTAATATTTATTTAAACAACATTTTTTGTTGTGATTCCAATTTACAAACTTACAGAGCCTATTAAAGTAATTCATCCTTAGTTGCATATGTTTTGGCCACCACTGTACGTACTTCCAATTGTGTTTCGCCTGTGCGTGAAAAGGGTTTCGATTTTATGTCACTGGTATTATCGACATTCCGTATAATGAGTAAGCTATTTTTTAGTTTTATATACAGGGTGGCTGATGAATTTTGCTACATTAAGAAACTCAAATAATTTTTTTTCAGTGTATGGAATTCATTTTTCTTTTATTCATGTTAAAGCTCATTCAATTTTATTAAATATAGCTTAATTAGTTTTAAAAATAATGGAATGTAAATGCCCCCCCTGCTCGTTGATGCATATGCGGCATCTTACCAAAAAGTTGTTCATTACTGCTTGGAGAGTTGAGACAGGAATAGCCGCAATTGTTTCTCGAATGGATTGCCTTAGTTCATTCAAATTTGTTGGTTTTGCTTTGTAGACTTCCTGTTTGCAATAACCCCACAAGAAAAAGTCAGGTGCAGTAAGGTCAGGCGACCTGGGTGGCCAACGGAATGTGGAGTTTCTGGATATCAGTTTATTGGAAAAATTTCGTCGCAATTCTGTCATAACAGGTTGGGCTATGTGAGGAGCTGCACCATCTTGCTGAAACCACACAGAGTTGAAAGAAATTCTCATTCGGCGTAATTCTGGATAGAAAAACTCTCTCAACATGCTCAAGTAACGGTCTCCAGTAACCGTAACGGTGTGACCGTTTTCTTCGAAGAAGTAGGGCCCGACAATGCAGCGTGATGAAACTGCACACCACGAAGTGGATGCAATTCCGTCTCATGGAGTATCTGTGGGTTGGAAGCACTCCATATTCGACAATTTTGTTTGTTTATGTTGCCGTTTAAATCGAAATGGGCCTCGTCAGCCATGAAAAGACAGTTCAACATGTTTCCACCCTCTTCCACCATTTGAAGCATCTTCTGGCAAAATTCCAAGCGAATCGGCAAGTCTGCAGCGTTCAGTATGTTGGCCATTTGAATTTTGTATGGGAATAACTCCAAATCTTTGTGCATAATTGACTGTAATGACTGTCTGCTTATACCCATTTGAGCAGATAAGCTTCTTGTCGAAACACGTGGATTGTTTTGTATGGCAGCAGCTACAGCAGCGATTGTTTCCTCCGTTCGAACTGAAGGGTTTCGATGGTAATATCTTCTGTTGACTGTCCCATGCTCGGCAAAATTGTTTACAAGTCTCATTATGGTCCATCTGCTTGGAGGATTGCCGCCAAACGTGCGCCTATACTCTCTTTGAACCGAAACTAAGGACTCCAGTGCGTGATAGCGGTGGACAATCCAAATTCCTGTTTCAGTGTCCCAGTTATCCATTTTTGTTAAATGTAAAAGTCAATCCGCAAAATAAAAAAATTAACCAGATTCATTAAATAGAAAAAAAGTTATTCAATTTTTTTTGGTAGCGGCTTTCATCAGCCACCCTGTATGAAATGTTGCTACACTTTATTAGTCTTTCAAATATTACAATTTACAATGTTAATGAGTTCCTTGTCACAAAAAATTAAAATATAATAACTATTTTTATTTTATTACGAAAACATGGCGAACAAATTGATTTCTATCAAATGTCACGACTTCGATTTAGTTTCTTTAACAAAAACACAATGCCACCATTAAAATCACTCAGTTCATTTTGTAAAATTTCAAAGTTGAAGAAAAATGCTGCACCTCAACGTAAGCCTTCGGAATCCAAAATAATAATAATTATCGAGAACTTATTGTGTTTCCTTTGTTTAGTGTAATTTGTGGACCTTGTTGGCACTTGCCGTCATAGCCGCAGCGAGTCCTTTTTTCCCGCCGGCCTTCATACCGTTTGCTCCATTCATAAATCCCTTCCAAATGGGGACGGAAGGCGCGGCAGATTTTCTAGAAGGATTCTCGCAGGGTGTGGAAGCAGAAACTTAGTGAGACGTGTGGGTGAAGTACGTGATGGATGGAGCTAAATGGATTGAAAGTATTGGAAATACATTTAAATGATTGTAATTTTAGAATAAATGTTTGCCAGACTAAAAAGCTAAATTTACTTTAATCGCATCTTTACATATTAAAAGTTAAATTCTATAATTATTTTTGTGATACACAGTGAAACTCTGAGCTCTTTCTTTCTCAGGACATAACAAAGTTGTAAGTTGATAACTTACAGGATTCTCCTTTACGCGAGAGAAAGTACTCAGCACAATTGTTTACTTGGTCAAACTCCCTAAATTTTCGAATGGATATTCGTCCTGAGAGTTGTTTTATGGACTTCCGAGGACGAAGGTGTTGATTATCGTGTCCATTGTTGTTTCGCTATTAAAATAATTTTTTGTGGGAGTATTCCGGGACTACTTGAGTCCTTTCTTAGTCATATTTTTTAAATCCCATTTTTGTCAAATAAAATGCACCCAATTTTATCATCGATGGACCTTTTTTGTAATTCCAATGAAATTTGTGATTTATGACTTATAACAGTTATGCGGGCTCATGTCAACCACACCGCAGGAGTAGTAAATAAAACAGTACGCCTAAGGACATTCTGGATAGAATTCCGGTGAAAAATCTAACGCGATAAAGGTAATCGAAGACAAACAAACAAGTGTCAACCCAGCAGAGGTAACGACAACAATCTCAAAACTTTTCAAATAAATCTAATCCCAAACTGCCTATCAACAACACGTACAAGAACAGTAAAAATAAGGACAAAAGGATAACCAAAAAAATCATCCAAACCCAATCTCACATGAGCTAGCCTGAGTGTAAATATTTTATTAACAAGTACCCGTCGCAAACGGCACTTGTTATCATTTGAATCCCAGAAAATAATCAACGCTGAGCCTCGATAGAAATCACACAGCGAGCGACGACAATCCCCGGCTCCCTACCTGAGTGTGAGGTCCTTTATAAATATTTACACTCTGCCCAACACACCAGAAAGGCAAAGAAAAAAACACAAATCATTGAGAAATCTCTCGCTATGTTTAGGTTTGTTGTACAAGAAATCAACGAAAAATCACACAGCAAATAATCATTGTCAGACAATCTTGACAGTATTTGAGTGCAGACAATCTTGATGGTGCACCCAGATTATTAGCCAGCCAGCCAGTCATGCTAAGTACTCGTACAAGAGGGAGACCAGACGCCAGTCTACTTGAATAGTATTAGTCAATTGTACTACTACTCTATGCAACATTTAGGGGCTAATGCCACAATCATTTGCCTCGAAATTTGATCAATGAATGTGATAGTTTGTCTGCTGGCCTCTCAGCATTATCCTGCTTAAGGACACACTTATCAGATGAAGGCGCGCCATTAAATTGCCAGTGTACGTCCTTTTCAGAGGGGCTTTAAATACGTATTAAATTACACTGGTGATGGGGATTTTCGTAGAAGCAGACACGAAGGTGATTAAATACAATTTAGGTGACAAATAAGACAGCAGAGACAGACGTAAGATTAATGGAGCTATAATTATGTCTGCCCAACATTTGGGTAGAATAATGACAGTATTACAAATAAGGACTTACCATCAACATAATGTAATTACAATATTATGGAATCTGAAATAAATTCGAAGTAAAACCAATTATTTAAACATTAGAGGTATCACACAAAGATAATTGGTGTAAAAATGTGAAAGACGTCTAAGTTATTTAATTAGTTTTCCCAGTGATAGATAATTGTGACAAGTTTGCTTTATTTGGTTTTTCTAAATATTACAATTATTTACAGAACAGCGGACCTTCTGCTTGCTGCTATGGCACTCTAACCATCCCAGTTGTGAGTGGTGAATAAATAAAGCAATATAATATTTTTTATAATATAATAAAATTATAATTTTTAGATAGAATTGACGATAGGAAACATAACACATTATTTGATTAGTATAAACTAATATATAATGAAAATAAATATTAAATTAAATTTGTATAAAATTAATTAATACTATTTAAAGTTATGGATATTATTTAGTACTTATAGTTAATAAAAATGTAAATATCAATAAAGCAATAAATTTATAAAATGTTAATTTTATATATAGTTGACCATTTATTTTCGATGGTCTGACTTGAGGTCATGAATTTAAGTTTTTTTTAAATTGTTTTACTTATTTAACATTTCGATCCCTCATGAAAATTTCGTCCACACTCACTTGTGAAAATGCTTTTCATAAAATGTTGCTAAATGTTAACATATTATCAACATTTTTGTTTGTTTGTTTGGGATGCCACTAAAATGTGTTTCCTGCGGAAGTCCATTCCATTTTTTTGCTGGGTCATGACTCCTTTTCATGTGCAAAATTCAAAAAACTAACTTGCTTCGAATTTATTTTTTAGTATTTTAATTTTAGTACCTTTAAAAGTAAGAGCCCAACTAAAAAAAATGCCAAGATTGTGATCGATTTGAATCGATTTCGTAGTAGTTGAAGTGAAATACTGTTCAAAAATAAATTTTTGTACCGAATTGACTAGGCTTGGCCTTTCTGAATGAATGGCAGAAGAGTGGCATGAACTTAGATCATTAATATTAAAAAACTCAGTTTATGATGGCACAAAAAACACCATAAAATTCGGTGAAATTTGTTAAAAAAAATCAAAATCTTCTTCGTTTTTTTCCGATTGTGGTTAGAATATGCTTATCATTCCATTTTGAGCTCCTTCAAACATCGACCTGAGAACGTATAAAGTATATATATTCTTGATCTTCGTAAAATTTTAAGACAATCAGTCAGTCTGTTGAAAGCACGCTAACATCTAAACAAAAGGAGCCAAAACGTCTAAATTAAGTCAGATAATAGTTGTAATAAAGTGATCCATACTTTAAGGGGGTGAAGTGGGCCAAAAAGGGATACAAACGATAGCGACAAAACGACAGCAGCTAGAATAATAAAATTCTGCGTTTATATTCTTCTAATCGCAAATAATCGTTAAATTAAGAGATTAGTTGAAATTCGTACTTTTAATTCTTTCATAATTCATAATTAATTTCTTTCATAATTCGTACTTATGAAAGAAAAGAGATACAATTGGTACCGACAAAGTGGTGGCAGCTAAAATAACAAAATTCGGTATGTAAATTCCTATGACTGCATAGACGTGCAAAATCAGGGAAAACGGAGCGATTAGGGATAGAAATGGTACCAATCAAACGGCTGCAGCTATAATCGTGACATTCGATTTATAAACTTACTTATCTGATTTTGAAGAAGCACAAACTGAAAGATTGTCTTAAAATTTGTACTTTTAGGGACAAAATCAGGTAAAAGGGATAAAACTGGTACCAAGCATACTGTTGTAGCTAGAATCGTAAAATTAGGTGTGTACATTCCATTGTGAACGCAAATGATTTGATAAATTCGTATTTTTAGGATGGAAAAATGGAACGAAATTCGATTTGTATGCTTCCATGACTGTGTGAAAGGTTGGAGTGAAAATGAAAACTTTCTTCCCTAACAAAATTAAAATGCACGCAATAATACCTAATATATTAGATATTTATGTACATTTCTTTGAAGATTGGTGCATTTCTGAAGAATTATTTTGATATATATATATAGTCAAGGTGTAGCAAGTAATAAAAACCCCATATAAGTGGGCATGGTTGCTGATTTTGTTTTTACTTAGATCTACTTTAAATCTATTAAAAATTTTCCCTTCAAAATTTTTTTCAGAAAAACAGTTTACAAAATGTTAACTAAACCCCGATATTTAGAAACAAAGTTTCAATGTATTCTGAAAACTCCTTCTATTTTTGTCCAATGCTAGTATGGGGACAGAGCAGTATGCGCCTGCCGCTTACAAGGTTTCGATTGCCAATCGAAAATGTTAGTTGATAATATGAGTGAAATCGGGAGGGATATTTATATGTGGCTTATATCGAAGCATGGCCGACCGTGGTTCCAGACTTACTTAGGATAGAAATTATTACTCGAATATGAAAAGAAATATACTCAAATACAGTTGAGAAATATCGCCCAATGTCGACTATTTTTAAAATGCTTGAGAAAATCATCATCATCAAAAACAGGTATCATTGTTGATACCTGATCTTACTCATCTGATCTTACACATATAATCGCCCCAGTAGCCTTGAATGTGTGGAAATGTACGGCGATATTTACAAGAATTGATACCTTCGAAATGAATATCATAATATGAGATATGAACATAAAATCATGTATTTTTACTATAAATTAGTGTAAACTTGACCAACTGTAGTCAGTCCTTGCAGTTTTTTTGCTTAGTTTATTTCCTGCTTCATACTACACTAACTTTATTGTCGGAGATCCGTTAAATAGATGATTTGGACAATTGTGGTCTGCAGATTGCAAATCTCGTTAGATTATCCTCAAATCAAATCAAAGTTTTAGTGAAATCAAAATTTCAAAAGGAAAGGTTTCCGGCCTAAACTATCAAAAGTTTATATTTTCCACAGTTGATAGAGATGAAGCTGTATATGAATTTGAAATACATCTAAAAATTCCAATTTTTATAGTAAAATTAAATTATTGATCAACATAATCAATAAATTATTTTTTTAATATTTCCCGTATTCCTGGGAAATTGAACAATTTTTCCCGGGAATTCCCGGACCCCAAACCCTACTCTGAAACCACAAATGAGATCCACCTGCAGTTCTACACAGTATTTCGTACTAATACTTATTTGTGCAAAATAATCGATACATTTTTTAAATTTTTTGACCCATTTTACAAAGAATGTCACAAATATAAGAAAACATATGGACGAACTTATAGGTGGACATTGCTAAATCTCTGTCTTTTTGGGAGTTAAAATGCACAAAGACATGGTACCCTGGGTATACAAGGTTGCACAATCACACTCTTTTGTTGAACTTTTTGTGAAATAATCTCATCACGATCAATATCTGTAAATTTTTGAAATGTTTATCGTTCATCAGTAGAAGACCTAATTACTTGTTCCACCATATGCCAGTATACTTTGACCCCCAATGGTTTTTTGCGCAAACCTGCTTTGGAGTGGTTTGCCACAAGCCAACCAATTTGTTTCCTGCAAAACTACTTCTGAAACTCATACCGCCACTTTGAACATGAAAATATCTTCCGTTTTGTTTACTCAAGTATTTCCTTACACTTTCCATGGAATTCAACGGAGAAACGTAAAAAACACTTGAGAAAAATCAAATGTTAAAATTTCGATGGTTAGTTTACATGTTGCCACACTGCCGACAATAATAAGGCGGTACGCCAGGAAACGGAACTTGAAAGGAAACCATGTTCAGGTTACTCGCTTAATAAAATTTGTGTCAGGCAAGCAGAGAAGGATACAGATTCAAGGACAGTTTTTGGTGCTCGTTGAAAAGAAGCCATATGTTTTATTTTTATGGGGCATTAGTAGTTTTTAGCGAAAGAAAGTGTTCTTAAATAACAAGGAAGTTGGTGTAAAAAGGATTTCCAGGAACTACAGACAGAGATTCAAACACCGGACAAGTACCCTTTTGTGTCACTTTTATGAAAATCAGAACACTTGTATATGTTTCCGACAAATCCTCATCCCGTTGAATTTCGATCCTTGGGCTACACCTCCTTCACTAACAAGTCCTTAGTGAGCTCTGCTTTAGTTTAGTTTTAAGCCGTTGTCCTGAAAATTAATACCAATTAACAATGAGGCTTTAACTAATTGTTAATTTGCTCGTTTTGTGTCTGCACTAGAACCTAGTCTAGAGCACCTGGAAATGTTTGTCTAGGTGCTTGTGTTCAATTTGATCCTAATCACCTACGCCTTGTTACAAATATTAAGTCCTGGCTCTACTAAATGACAATTAATTGTTAACAAAAAGTGATCATAACAAAGCGAATGTTTTCAGAGGGTCTTTTAAACTTGACACAGTTTTTTTCCAGAGTGAATTCCAGTACTTAAAATGTAGAGTAAAAATGAAGTAGGTCTACTTATAAGGTAAGTAAATGCTTTAGGAACAGAAGACAAACATTTCCAGGTGTGTGTCTTTACACATATGAAGACCATGTTTAAATTGACAATTACTGAAAGCCTCATTGTTAATGGGTATTAATTTTTAGGACAACGGCTTAAAACTAAACTAAATCAATGTCTGTTAAAGACTCCTTAGTTTTGGAAGTGTAGCCCGAGGTTCGAAATACAAGTGTTCTAGTTTTCAAAAGACTCCTAAAAAGGTACTTGTCCTGAGATTTAAAAATCGTTCCTTTCGCTTTATTTCCTAGAAATTCTTTTTACACCAACTTCCTTTTTCTTCAAGAACACTTTCTTTCTCTAACAATTACTAATGCCATGACAAATTTAAAGCATATGGTTTCTTTCCATTAATCACCAAAAACTGTCCTTGAAACTGTCAGTCAGTCTCTGCTTGTCTGAGCCAGATTTTATTAGGCGAGCGACCTGATCATGGTTTCCTTTCAAGTTCCGTTTCCTGGTTTACCGCCTACTTTTTCGGTGTGCTGAGAAGGAGCATGGAAATTACCCATGCTAATGTTAACAGTTGACATTACTCAAGTACTTTTTTATGTTTCCTTCTCCAATTCCGTGGAAAGTGTAACGAAATATTTGAATAAACAAAACGCCAGATATTTGTCGTTCAAAGTGGTCGTATCGCACAGAGTTTCAGAAGTAGTTTCGTTGGAAACTAATTGGATGGCTTGTGGCAAACCACTCCAAAGAAAGTTTGCGCAAAAGACATCAGACGTCTCAGTGCTATGTTTGAACATATGCTATTTTTATATAGTTTTAATATAAAAAATCGATGCTGTTTTAGATTTTTAGATTTTTCAAAAATATGTGGACTATACTCATAAAATTAGTTGACCCAAAAATGCGTGGTTTCTGGTGCGCAAACAAGTCTGTCGGAAGGGATATTTGTATGTGACTATATCCGAATATGGATCGATGTCAAACACAATGGAACAGGCGAAGGGCTGTGTATAACATTTTCTGAAGTATTTGGGGTTTCTAAAGTCTTAAACGATATTAAAAATATTATTTGTGTATCATTTTTTAATGTTTTTAAAAAGCTGTTTCCCAGCTATTAGTTTTTAGTGCTATAAAAAAAAGCATATATTTTAAAAAATAATATTTTAATTTGTTCTGGGATATTGTCCTGACTCAAGAACATTTTACATCTATATTTCATATACATTTATTTACTTTCACAATTTTTTAGATGTTTTAATTGTATATATTGTTTTTTATGTTAGCTATTAAAAATAGAACAAAATATTTTTTCAAACTCATATACACGAAGAATTAGTTGGTGCCTTATCTCAGTTCCTCTTTTGGGCTTCAATTTCATAATGCAAATCGTGTTCCAGAATTTGTGATTTTTACTAAAGTGACCGCCATGATTTTTTTTACCACAAGTATGTGGTAATATTTTCTGAGTAAGAAGTATGAGGTTGAAAAAAATACTAAATATTTTCTAATCGTTGCTTTGCGATTTGAGAATTTTTGTAAATATAATTGTTTTGTATCGAAAGATTGACAATTTTGGAGATGATATTCCGGGCTAGTTCCTTGACAAAAATTACTCAGCAAAACATTAAACGGATCAAATGATTTGCATATGCAGAAAGAAACCAAAAATATTGGTGAAATAATGCTATGACCTTATTAGGTAAAACGATTGAATGGGATCTTCTATAGAAGTTTTTATTTATTAATTTATGCATAAGTCTAAGGAGTAATACTTACATACTAGCCAAACTCAAAAATAAATTAAATCTAAAGTTTCCTTACATCTATTTAATGTCAATTGAAAATCTATATTAAGTTTCTCAAAATAGACTCAAAAGAAGCATATGAGTCACTCCATGTTAAGAGGTACAATTTTTGACCTCGATATATGATATTTTTTCATTAGTTTATTGAAACAAACAAAACAAACGGCGTTAAGTTCGGCCGGGCCGAACTTTATATACCCTCCACCATGGATTGCATTTCACAGATACTGTCGATTTTCGTAGAAGTGCAGTAATATTGCAGGAGAA
The DNA here is from genome assembly GCA_947397865.1 of Polietes domitor. Taxonomy (NCBI): domain Eukaryota; kingdom Metazoa; phylum Arthropoda; class Insecta; order Diptera; family Muscidae; genus Polietes; species Polietes domitor. Next base: position 168,739,453 of record OX377621.1, on the reverse strand, counting down.
TAATTTTTTTAAACCAAAACCAATACAAATATTGAAAAAATAATTTTCTAAATAAATATAATTTTTTTATTATTTCAAACAACGCTTATAAGGCAATGCTACCAATACGTTTACATATCGAAATAATATTTCAAGTCAATTCAAAAAATAAATATTCTTATAAAGAGTGATTTTTTTGAGGTTAGGATTTTCATGCATTAGTATTTGACAGATCACGTGGGATTTCAGACATGGTGTCAAAGAGAAAGATGCTCAGTATGCTTTGACATTTCATCATGAATCGTCTTACAAACGAACAACGCTTGCAAATTATTGAATTTTATTATCAAAATGCGTGCTCTGTTAAGAAAGTTCATTGCGCGCTTCCATTTTATGGTCAGTTTAATCGACCCACTGAAGCGGCTATTCGGGCTATTGTGACTAAATTTCGCACCAAATTTACATTGTTGGACATTAAACCACCAACACGCTTACGTAGAGTGCGAACTGAAGAAAATATCGCAGCTGTATCGGCCAGTGTTAATGATGACCACCAATTTTCGATTCGTCGCCGTTCGCACCAATTGGGTCTCTGTTACTCAAAAACGTGGAAATGCCAAAATTGGACTAAGCGGATGGACCACCTAAGACGCAGCCGCGGTCAACATTTAAATGAAATTATCTTCAAAAAGTAAATGTCATGGACCAATCTAACGTTTCAAATAAAGAACCGATGAGATTTTGCAAATTTTATGCGTTTTTTTTTAAAAAAAAGTTATCAAGCTCTTAAAAAATCACCCTTTATTTACATTTGCAAATAGCTTAAATACCACAAATATTGGTTGATAGTGGGTGTTGCAGTTGGTTGCATTTCCATTCTATTTTAATTCGAAAAGTTCAAATTTTGAAAATACATTATCTCACGTACATAGTGCAAAATAACCTAACTTTATGATAGTAGAAAGTACGAATTTGGAAAAAATCTTTTTATTTTCCGTGTCTATGCAATTAGAGGGATGTACACACCGATTTTTGGGGTACATCCGAATTACGAAAAATCGGTTTATTTTACTTGCAATCAGAGGAATTTACTTCGAATTTCATTATTCTAGGTGCAGCCGTTTGGTTGGTACCATTTTTATCCCTCTATTACCATTTTACCCCTTGAAAGAACGAATTTTATATTATGTATCTACTCAATTAGAGGAATGTCCACACCGAATTTCGTGTTTCTAGCTGTTGTCGTTTAATATGTACTATTTCTATTCCTTTTTTGCCCCATTTCACCCCCAAAAAATAAGAATCACTTTATGGTGCACGTTTTTGCTATAAACAAACATATTCAAAAACATGCTTAAATACGCTAAAATATTAGGGATTATTATGGGTATTTTTTGTCCTTGTGAGGAAAAAAATTTTGCCTTTGGGCCGATTTCGCACAGCTTCAATCCCAACCGATCTACGACTATAAGACGTGTTTATGGAAAATTTGTCCTAGCTCCTTTCGTTCGTTTGCTTTCAACAGACGGACGGACGGACATGGTTAGATCGTATTAGAATTTTATGACGATCAAGAATATATATATACTTTATAGGGTAGGTATTGTACAAATTATTTTTTCCATTTTTATAATATGCGATTGCACCATAAAAATACATATTTTCTTGGATTTTTCATTGCTTTTTTACCTTGTTGTAATAAATTCGTCGGCATGGGATTGACAAATGGCACAGAAACTAAATCAAACTTAATAATTTTTTCTGTAAGCTCTCAATGCGATTACAGGATATATCTTAACAAGAGTTCTATACCATTGAATCATATTCTTATTTATATTTCAGAATTAGCCCTGACAAATGTACGTACAACAATCTATGAGTATATGGATGTAAGAATTCCTTACTTCTTCTATTTATAAAAGTAAATAGAGTAGAAATAATAGAGTAGATATTATATAATCAATATACAAGCTGAAATGCAATTTAGAATCAAATAAAAATAAAAACAAATTTGTTTTTAGAAGTGTAGAACATTTTATAAGCAATCTAACATTAGGACAGTTTTTCTTTAAGCCGAGCTGTGATATCAAAAACGTTAATAAAATGTAAATTTTTTAGTCAAAAAAAAATTTACATTGTCGCTGACTTTTTGGACTTAGCCTCTATATCCATGGCATACACTAGAGTCCAACATTTTTAACATAAAATTATTTTTTCAAAATTTGTGTTCACACATACATTGTTATGCGATATGAACTTAAATTCTTTTAAACTTATGGAGGTATACACACATGTAAGCATATTTTTGTAGGAATTCGCGAGCACTAAAACTATACTTTTGATAGTCATTTCAAAATTTCCCATGGATGAAATGACCAACTTTGGATGGCCATCTATGGTTGTTACTTTTTAAGTAAAGGATCGTGTCTAATATTCCTTTCCATTCCTTTTTTGTTTACGATAAACCATCAATACATATGATACATAATTTTTAAAGATCCAATAGAACTGTATTCCGCATGAAAAAATATTCTGATTAATAATAATATGGAAAAATTAATCCAAAATAAAAAAACTTGTCTAAACAAATGTTTAAGGTTTTTAAAACGCCATGGCTGGTTTCAACATTTTCCCAAATTCTTCAAGTCATTTAGATTGATATCTGAAGATCGGTCTACCACATACCACCGCACACACTGTTCTATCTTCATTTTTGCAACACAATTTTCCCAGTGAATGCTACCAATTAAAGGCAATTATATTGAAACCTATTTTGAGAATGTTATCTGATCAAACATCCTCCATATGTGACGAATGCGTGCCAATAATTGTTGCAAAAAGATATCATGATTCAATCTACCAAGATTTCAAATGGTAAAATGAGCATGTGGGCATATATGGCAATTATTGAAGAAATTTCATCTTTAGTGAAGAATCCATAAGAAAAAACACATCACTGATAGCCACTGATATATCTCAATTAGCCCACTTTCAAAGTTCACCTTAGGCGAATTTATCACAACTCAATCTTTTACCAATGGTTTACCAAGATCTCCTCTGGGTATCTGAGAAACATATCTTAATGTTTCAATTTAGAATATACTCATCAGACATTAAGATAGGCAGCTAAACGTAGGTGAAATTAGTTTTAAATACTTGAATGCCGATTTCGATCACAGCAGATGCAAATCTAAACTATTGAACGATTGTCTAGCATTTTAGGGCATTGATGCAGAGTTTATTTCCAATGATCTTCTATGTGATAAAAATCTACTCATATATCCTGGAACATATGCTACTCACATACAATACATATGAATATGCATTGTAGACATATGTATGTGTTTATATTTCATTCAATTGAGACAATAGCTGCACTTCAATTTTCTGCTTCTTTTGTAAAATAGCTGTGCACTGATTGCCATCTAAATCCTTTGCCGATCAGTCCTTATCGCTGGCGATTAATCGCCATACATGTATGTTCCATGTCAGGGATGAGTGTGTGTGTGCACATGAATATGAGCATATACGCCCTCTACATTCCCACAACCTCTGCTATGAGGATCTCTGTGAGTTATAACAGAAAATATTTGCTCTACTTTAGCTTCTTAACATGTCCTTTTCTGCATGAGTTTCTTTGTAAGGGACCTACCTTTCGCAAGATTTAGATCATGGTTGAGTGATAAGAGTAAATATTGAAATGTTGCAGGAAAATTGCTTCAAAGAGGCTCTTGGAGAATCTTTACGACTGTATTTATGTTTTCCTGTGAATGTTGCAATTATTGTGTCAAAGGGAGTTAAATCCACAAACATGTGATGACTATTTCGAATAGGTCCTGTGTGTAACGAATTGCAAATTGAGTCAATTTTCCATTTGAATCTTACATACCCCATATTTGTGAGAGTAGACTATTGCCCGAACACTATTCTGCAGATCATATGCAACCTTTAAATAATCTTTTATTAAATTCTGAAATTTCAGAAGTGCGAGGGGTTTGGGATGGATCATTTGTGATTTTTTCCAATACGAAGGTTTTTAAATAGTAGTACTTTCCTTCGAAAAAATTATTATAATTTCTAACGCCATTTTCTCCAAAACTTGTATATATTATTTTTTTACAATTAAGGTATTTATCAGTTCTCTTATCTATAATTTTGTTTATAAACTGTATTATAATGTTTTACTACTTAAATAAAGAATAAGAATAATTGTGATTTTTTTTTCAAATCTTTTGTTCATGTGTATAAGTGATTAAAAATATTAAAAAAATCCACAATTTTTACAATAGGTTTTGTTTAGTATACTAACATGTCTTAAAAATGGCCAAATATATCTGTTTATAATTTTGAAATGCTATAAAAATAGCAGAACTTCCAATCTTTTTTTTTCAATTCTGTTGGCTAGCCCTGAAAATAGTTTATTGATTTATATCTTTGGGAATTTTGAGTCAAAATTTTAACCAACAATTTTCAATTCGTCACAGAATGATGCATCAATTTTTTCTAATTCTTCTTAAAAAAAAAACAATAAATATCAGAATATAAATATCAGAATATCCCCAGAAGCTACATATCTCTAAGGATTTATCTCGTTTTGACACAATAATTGCAGCATTTGAAGGAAAAAGCAAAGCCAACGGGAAACGCCACTGGTTTATGCCAGTCAACATTCTCTAGGTCACTATTGTCAATGTTTACTTTATCGCTCAACAAAAATATTAATCCTGGCAAAAGAAAATCCTTACAGTAGAACTGAAAAAAAGGACATGTTAAGAAGCTAAAGTAGAGCAAATTTTTTGTTGATCTTCAGAGATGAGAGTTTGTTCAAGTATATCATAGTGATGAGGGCGTATATGCTCATATGCACACATTCGCCTATCCCTTAGGATCATGCATACACATGTATATTGAGATTAATCGTATGCGATAAGGACTACCATCCGAAGTATTTAGATTGCAATCAGTGCACAACAATTTTACAAAAGACCAAAAAATTGAGGTGCTCTCCTGGTCTTACTTTAACGAAATGATCTCATACGTATTGATCAGCATGTGTATATGTGCCTGACATATGTTTAAGGATATATGAGTAGGAGTTCATTTGAAGACCATTATTCTTTTAGGCAATGAAATGGAAACCATTCTTCTAATGTGCAGTTTAGATTTGCATCTGTTGTGATTAAAATCTGCATGAGAGTATGTTAAATTAGTTTCATATGAGGATAGTTGCTTATCTTAATGTCCGTTGAGTATGTTCTAAATTGAAGCATTAAGATATGCCTCAGATAGATTGTACAGGTAGATCATGGTAAACCATATAGGTTAGCAGATACAAGATCTAATTTGGATAAATCTGCCTAATGTGAACTTGGAAATTGTGCCAATTTAGTCATATCTGTGGCCATCAGTGATGAGTGTTTTCTTGGGTTCACTGTGCAGATCTTACCCTGAAGATATAATTAGTTTAGGTTTAACCACAATAATTGACATATATGCCCACATGATCATATTGCCCGCATTTGACATGTTTGAAGATCAAATTATGATATGTTTTTGAGGAAATTATTGGCTTGTCTACCCACATGATTGGGTTCAGCCACAGATTGTAAAAGATTTTGGTTTTGATAATGCTTTTGAAAAAAATATTGAAATAATTGGCTCCATATAGGGGGATTTATTGATTGTTATACACAGGCAATATACTATTTCTTCATGTATTCCTTGCCCACATTTCCAAGTATTTTCTATACAGCAATCAAATTGTAGTATTTTGGAATATAATTAATTAGAATTTATTCTTAAGATAAATATGAATTAGCGAAAATTGCGTATTTATATTGTATTTAGTAAAAAGAAAACCGAGTGAAATATTTTAGTGGAAGCCTAGCTTCTACTTGTTGATCTTATTACATCGATTTATATTCTTTTTTTGTAGGAACAATTATGAGCAAAATGAAGAGTTCCATATTAACTCAACAAATTCACGTAAAAAACGGCTGTGCAGTCTAATTTGGTAAGAGATCGAACCATGGACCTGCAGATACAAATTGGTTGGAATAGTAACCATATAAGGCGGAATGAAGTCAAATCTGTAAAGTATTCTCTGTGGAGACTATATAAGTATCTGAACTGGTTTTCCTATCTTAGGTCCGAAAAACATATCGAAGAACTTCTATTGAGGTCGGACAACAATTGCAAACTATTGTAAATATTTGGCTTTAACTATTACAAAGAAACTGAACTGAATGTATTTGATAATAGAATGGACAACTCTGATTAATTTGTTATATAGTTTTCAAAACTGTGCTAACTTCTTCGAAAGATTATGGTCTCGTGGCAATGGACGTCCACATGCGATTAATATATTTCCGAAATTCTATGGAATTTTACAAATTTACATTTTGTCGCAAATTTGAATGTTTTCATTAGATTTATAGCCCCTTCCGAACTAATATACATATGTAATATTTCTAGAATATTGGCTACCTTAGACTTGGTAAAACTCTTGGCAGTATCGACTAAAACTAACTTCTGAAGCTCATGATAAATAATATTCCATCTTGTCCATGTTCAGCCGACCTACTTCATTTATTTTTTATATTTCCCGCCACTTTCTTCTATTTTACAATGTTTTCAAGATTATTTTTGTCCACCAATTTTCAATTCGTCACATTCGAAAGTCGACACATCTACATCTCGAACACATATTTATAATCCTTCTGTAGAATAAACAATAACTATGAGAAATTCTCTAGAAGCTACATATCTCTAAGGATTTATCTCGTTTTGACACAATAATTGCAGCATTTGAAGGAAAGTGCAAAGCCAACATTCTCTAGGGCACTCGTGTTTACTTTATCGTTCAACAAAAATCTAAATCCTAACGAAACTGAAACAAAAACGACATGTTAAGAAGTTAAAGTAGAGCAAATATTTTGTTGATCCTCATGGAGGGAATATATCACAGTGATGAGGGCGTATATGTTCATGTGCATTCATATGCACACACTCACCTATCCTAAAGGATCATATATTGAGATTAATCGTATGCGATAAGGACTACAAGCCGAAGTATTTAGATTGCAATCAGTGCACAAAAGTTTTACAAAAGACCAGCAAATTTGAGGTGATTCCAAATATATGAGCACACACGAATTGACCTAATGTGTATGTGTAAGACATTTGTTCCGGGGCGCATGAGTAGGAGTTCAATAGAAATGGCACTGAAATGGAAACCTACCTTCGAATGTGCAGTTTAGATTTGCATCTGTTGTGATTAAAATCTGCAACTAGTTGCATGAGAGTATGTTAAATTAGTTTCATATGAGGATAGTTACTTATCTTAATGTCCGTTGAGTATGTTCTAAATTGAAGCATTAAGATATGTTTGCGAAAGGTACGCCTAAGAAAGTTGCTACTAACCTGATCCTAACCTAACCTAACCATGATCCCCTTGGTAAACCATACTGGTTAGAAGACACTGAGATTGCATGTTGATAAATCAGCCTAATGTGAACTTGGAAATTGGGCCACTTTACTCATATCTCTTGGTCATCAGTGATGTGTGTTTTCTTGGGTTTAATGTGCATATCTTATCCTGCGGATGTAATTATGTTAGGGTTTACCTCAGTAATTGGCATGTATGCCCACATGATCATATTCCCCGCACTTGACATGTTTGAGGATCAAATTATGATATGTTTTTGAGAAAGCTATTGGCCTGCTTAGCCACATGATTATGTTCTACACATGCCGCAGATTGTAGGAGATCTTGGTTTCGATAATGGTTTGGATATATCCTAAATGACATTTTTCTGTTGGAATTGTGTTTGTTTACATTTTAAGAAATTAACATTAAACAATATACTTTTAAAGCAGAGGTTTTCAACAAATTAAACGGCAAATCTACAGACGATTTTTTCACATGAATGTTCTTCACAGAATGGACCACATATTCCTAGGTTTTTCTTCGAATTTCTCCAAAACAACATAACTTTTCGTATGCTAAGAGAATACTTTTAATTTCTAAAATATTCTGATAAAGAATGTAAGTAAAAAATATGCCAAAAAATAGTACAAATGTTAGAAAATTAAAAAATCAATCCATAATGAAATTTTTGTGTTGATTTCATCGAACACTACAATATTTTAGGTCTCAGGCACACAATATTTTGTAGCACAGTGTTATGTCTAAAAAAATAATAAAAATAGAAAAAAGTCAGAAAAAGTATTTTGTAAAGTATCCATAGATTTTCTTTAACTATGCCATGATTTCTTCGTAAAGTAAGATGCCAGCTATTAAAAACTAAAATAAAATATTATGTTATCTTATTTGAAAAGGGATTTTTTAAACTATTTTATCAAATATTAAAAAATTAAAATTTAAAAAAAATATTTTGCGTATACAAAGAGTATCATAACATCAACATTTAACCCTGGATTTATAAATAAATAAATAATAAATAAATATAAATAAATTTTATTCTTTTATTTTATTTCAAAAAATTTGTAGCCAGCATGAGTACTTCTAATTTAACATATAATTATCAGATTTTATATTACAAAAATGAGTGTACAAATATTTAAGATACCATCTCCGAAAATTGAAATTTTAGTAAAAAAATTAAAAAAAAAACGAAATTTACCATAAAAAAATTATATTGATTTTTTATTTGGACTGGGATATTCTCCTGGCTCAAGACCATTTTGGGTCTATATTTTATAGAATGCACATTTATTTACAAATGGCATAGTGACACTTATTACTTGGCTGCACACTATCACTATCATGATTTCTATTCAGTGAAAATCTTCGTCAGGCGACTTTTCAACATTTTTATTTCGTTTTCCGAATTTAGAAAGCCAAAATACATCAGAAAATGGTATGCAGTGCCCTTCGATAAAATGTGCGTAGTGTAATTACTTTTTGCAAATTACGGCAAGCATCCCTCAAAACATTGAAAGAGTGCAATAAGCGAGAGAATTTTGGTGAAGAGCATAAAATATTCTCAAAATAATGAACTACTAATTTCTAAATCCAATCATTTATTTAAAAAAATCATCTGTGGCATATGTAGAACTCGCTGCGTAATCCAGCCAATAATTTCACAAACATATCATAATTTGATCTTTAAAGATGAAAAGTACAGGGAATATGATCATGTGGGCATTTATGACAATTACTGAGGTAAACCCTAACATAATTACATCCGCAGGATAAGATATGCACATTAAACCCAAGAAAACACACATTACTGATGACCAAGAGATATGAATAAATTGGCCCAATTTCCAAGTTCACATTAGGCTGATTTATCAACATTCAATCTCAGTGTCTTCTAACCAGTATGGTTTACCAAGGGGATCATGGTAAGACACACAGGTTAGTAATAACCATCTTAGGCGTACCTTTTGCAAACATATCTTAATGCTTCAATTTAGAACATACTCAACGGACATTAAGATAAGCAACTATCCTCATATGAATCTAATTTAACATACTCTCATGCCACTAGTTGCAGATTTTAATCACAACAGATGCAAATCTAAACTGCACATTCGAAGGCAGGTTTCCATTTCAGTGGCATTTCTAATGAACTCATACTCATGCGCCCCGGAACATATGTCTTACACATACACATTAGCTCAATTCGTGTGTGCTCATATATTTGGAATCACTAAATTTTCTGGTCTTTTGTAAAACTGCTGTGCACTGATTGCAATCTAAATACTTTGCCGAGTAGTCCTTATCGCATACGATTAATCTCAATATATGTATGCATCATCCTTAGGGATAGATGAGTGTGTGCACATGAATACACATGAACATATACGCCCTCATCACTGTGATATATTCCCTCCATGAGGATCAGCAAAATATTTGCTCTATTTTAGCTTCTTATCATGACCTTTTGTTTCAGTTTCGTTAGGATTTAGATTTTTGTTGAACGATAAAGTAAACATCAGTGCCCTAGAGAATGTTATTGGTCAAAACCAGTGGCGTTTCCCGTTGGCTTTGCGCTTTCCTTCAAATGCTGCAATTATTGTGTCAAAACGAGATAAATCCTTAGAGATATGTAGCTTCTAGAGAATTTTTCATATTTATTATTATTCTACAGAAGGATTAGAAATGTGTGCTCGAGTTGTAGATGTGTAGACTTTTGAGTGTGACGAATTGAAAATTGGTGGATAAAAATAGTCTTGAAAATATTGTAAAATAGAAGAAAGTGGCGGGAAATATAAAAAATAAATGAAGTAGGTTGTCTGAACATGGACAAGATGGAATATTATTTATCATGAGCTTCAGAAGTTAGTTTTAGTCGATACTGCCAAGAGTTTTACCAAGGCTAAGGTAGCCAATATTCTATAGGGTCCGCCATCTAACGTTTTTTTTCAACTATTCAACCGTTGGACTATTTTTTGTGGGGTGCCCGAGGCAGCCATTTGAATGAAATTATTTTCCATTATTAACCGGAAGGATTGTACTTTCCAATAAAAAAAGAAATTTGAGAAAATATTCAGTAGTTTTAGTGAAAATGCTATAAATTCCATATTACATATGTATATTAGTTCGCAATGGGCTATAAATCTAATGAAAAAATTCGAATTTGTGACAAAATGGAAATTTGTAAAATTCCATAGAATTCCGGAAATATATTAATCGCATGTGGACGTCCATTGCCACGAGTCTTCAGGGGTATTCAGATATTTATATAGTCTCCACAGAGAATACTTTACTGATTTGACTTCATTCCGCCCTAAATGGTTAATATTCCAACCAATTTTTCTCTGCAGGTTCCATGGTTCGATTTCTTTCCAAACTCCATATACGTTTGTTTCATGAATTTGTTGACTTAATATGGAATTCTTCATTATTTTTGAGCATAATTGTTATTACAAAAAAAAAAAAAGAATATAAATCGATGTAATAAGATCAACAAATTTTTGGAGTAGAAGCTAGGCTTTCACTAAAATATTTCACTCGGTTTTCTTTTTACTAAATACAATATAAATACGCAATTTTTGCTAATTCATATTTATCTTAAGAATAAATTCTAATTAATTATATTCCAAAATACTACAATTTGATTCTTGTATAGAAAATACTTCGAATTGTGGACAAGGAATACATGAAGAGATCGGAGGTTGCCTGTGTGTAACAATTAATAAATCCCCCTACATAGAGCCAATTATTTCAAAACCTTTTCCAAGCCATTATCAAAACCAACAGCTCCTACAATCTGTGGCATGTGTAGAACATGATCATGTGGGTATGTAGACCAATAATTTCCTCAAAAACAAATCATAATTTGATCTTCAAATAAGTCAAGTGCGTGGAATATGATCATGTGGGCATATATGTCAATTACTGTGGTAAAACCTAACCTAATTATATCTGCAGGGTAAGATCTGCACATTAAACCAAAGAAAACACACATTAGTGATGACCACAGATATGACTAAATTAGCACAATTTCCAAGTTCACATTAGGCAGATTTATCAAAATTAGATCTTATATCTGTTAACCTTTATGGTTTACCATGATCTACCTGTACAATCTATCCCACACATATCTTAATGTTTCAATTTAGAACATACTCATTGGACATTAAGATAAGCAACTATTCTCATATGAAACTAATTCAAAACACTTCTCTGCAACTAGTTGCAGATTTTAATCACAACAGATGCAAATCTATAGTGAACATTAGAATAATAGTTTCCATTTCATTGCCTAAAAGAAGAATGGTCTTCAAATGAACTCCTACTCATATATCCTTAAACATATGTCAGGCACATATACACATGCTGATCAATACGTATGAGATCATTTCGTTAAAGTAAGACCAGGAGAGCACCTCAATTTTCTGGTCTTTTGTAAAACTGTTGTGCACTGATTGCAATCTAAATACTTCGGCTGGTTGTCCTTATCGCATTCGATTAATCTCAATATATGATCCTTAAGGATAGGTGAATGTGTGCATATGAATGCACATGAGCATATACGCCCTCATGTCTGTGATATATTCCCTCCATGAGGATCAACAAAATATTTGCTCTACTTTAGCTTCTTAACATGTCCTTTTTTCTTTCAGTTCCACTGTAAGGATTTTCCTTTGCCAGGATTAAGATTTTTGTTGAGCGATAAAGTAAACATTGACAATAGTGGCCTTGAGATTGTTGACCGGCAAAAACCAGTGACGTTTCCCGTTGGCTTTGCGCTTTCCTTCAGTTGCTGCAGTTATTGTATCAAAACGATAGAAATCCTTAGAGATATGAAGCTTCTAGAGACTTTCAGACATTTATTTTTTATAAGAATTTGCAATTGTGTACTTGATAAGATGGCTTCTAAATGTGACGAATTGCAAATTATTAATGTTTTTTATTGAATTTTTTTGGTGGGAAAATAATAATAATGTTGGTAAAATAAGTCTGATACAGTCCGCTTATATGTTACATTAAATGTACTCCTGATGGCTATAAAATTAGCGAATTACACTTTCACATAGGAACAGCGAATTTGGGAAAAAATATTTTCTTAAGGGCACGAAAAATCATAAAAAATAGAAGAAAAAAGTCGGAAAAAAAGTTTGTTTTATTTTTAATAGCCAACATACTAATGCAAAAAAACAATGTTTATACTGGATGGACCATTTAAAATTTGAACTATCGTTTACTTTGTCTTTGAAAGGTAGAATAACATTCTTTTTTTTTGTAAAATGGGTCGCTATTCGCTCCAACAAGACTGGGATATAGTAAAAACTTACTTCCAAAGTGGTGAGTCTTTAAGGCAAACTGTAAGAAATTTACGCGGCCTTCAGTTCAGTCTTCATGGAGCACATTTTCATCTCGGTGGCAATGTCAATAAGCAAAATTGCCGCATATAGGGTTGAGAGAACCCACAGGTGGCTATTGAGAAGCCAATGTACCCACAACGAGTCGCTGTTTGGTATGGATTTTGGGCTATACTAAAAAATTGGGTTGATCGGATGAGTACGTCGTGGTAGGCATATGACAAAGTTAAAACATTCCAATAAAACAAGAAATTTGTAAAAATAATCTGTATTTTTTATAGCCGATTCTAATTTAAAATGGCTCATAAACAAGTTAGCTACTAAAATACAAGACAAAATACTTTTTTCCAAGCTTTTTTATGATTCTTTTTTTCGTACCAGCAAAAACAGATTTTCTCGAAAAATAAATTAATTTTCCCATATTTTTGGAGGCTGCTCTTAAACCACTATTTTTTATGTGAAAGTGTAATTCGCAACATTCGTAAAATCGCCACAAAATAAATTTATTTTCGTAATTTTTGGAGTCATAGTAAAATCACATGGAAGAGAAAAATATCTGTTAAAAATACCTCTAATTTCATGCTTCTTTGTATATTAGTTGAGTAATAAAAACCATTTCAAATTATTTAGTTTATTCATGTTTTACATTCTCAGGGGGGAAACTTGAAATAGTTGTTAATGCTAAACTAATACAGACAGAAGCATAAAACTTATTATTATTTTTTTACAGATTTATTTTTAACAGATATTCTTCCCTTTCATTTGCTACCCATGTGTCCTCTCTATGGCTCGCAGAAGTACGAAAATAAACTTGTTTTTAGGAAGATTTTATGAATGAATATGCCCACAAAAAATATATTCTTAATAATAAAATTCAAAAATAAATTCAACAATATTTTTATTTTTTGTTGCTATTGTTGTTATTGACTATTGGCGGTGATCTCGATAAGTATGCCCTCCCAAAAGTAATTTTATAATATATATTTTATATCCATGCCGCTTTTGTATGATTCGGAAAAATGCGAAAATAAATTACTGAAAGGTGTAGACTCTTGGCAAATTAAAAGTCCTGTCGAAAGGAGAACAAATCACCAAATCAAAAATTGAATACACAGTTTTTCTACCTACGATCTCTAGTTACATGTTTAGCTGGTATTTTTCAGGTCCAAAAAGTACTGTTTCACGGTGTAATAAATTTTACAAAATTTCCCCAAGAAACGCGATTTTTTACAGTCACTTTGAATCATCACCTTTAAACAATTACTAAAACATCCAATAACTCGTCCAATAAAATATACCAAAATAGTAACAAATATGTATTTCCGAAACCTATTTTAAAGGTCTATTTATTAAAAAATAGAGAAAATTGCAATATAAAAAATTTACAGAGAAAGAAAAGAAAATTTTAGATAGCCTGATTGTTTAGTGGTTTCTTTCGGAGCGTTTAGCTGACAGACGGTCTGACCCAGGAATGCAATATTTAGGCAATATTTTAGCTTTATTTGTAGGAAGTGTACACATCAATCTTTCCTAAGGATAGGTCACGAATATAAATTGTTTGGGTCACCCCCCAAACATTAAGATTGGATTATTTAATGATGATGTGTAAAATATTTCGTAGTTGTGTGTGAGCAAAATGCTCCTGAAAACACCTCTAAAATCACATTTTGCCCGTGTCATTTTTATGATATGTATTTTTTCTGAATTAATAGACCCTTCCTTGGAAGCACTTTAAACATAAGTTTTTATTCTTGACTTAGAATAACTTATTGGACGTATTATTGGAAGTTTATATTGATTTTTTTGGTGTTTCTTTTTTCAAAGAGACAGTTAAAACTCATATTTCTTGGAAAAAATTTATAAAAGTAGTTATGAAAAATAAATAGAAGGATTTAATACCTTTCGAAAAATGCCTAAAAGATGATGATTTTTGAGAAATAATTTAATAGAGGAGATAGAGCCAATTTTCAAAGACTGAACGCAGAGACGCACAGTGACCAAATTTCAATAAATTTTGTTCTAGTAGACATTTTTGAGTTCTGTAAGAAACCAAAATTAGACAAGGACCCAAGGATTATTTTGACATATTAAATATACTCACCTTTTTATCTGCGTACTTACTTTTCAGAAGATAATGGGAAGAAAATGAGTAAATTGCGTTTTGGAACTAAAAAATCTGACTTTTTGCACTAAATGTATCCTATCTTCCAAGGGTGCAATTTCGTGCAGCAAAGGTTGCACTACAAAAACGGGGAACACTTCAACCTTTCCAAATATGTATACATTTCGTAAAAGGTTTTTGAAGGAAAAAAGTAGTGTTGGTCCAATGTCAGACATTTGTTCAAAAATGATATTTTTTACAATATTTATTACAACCAAACTATATTTGGCACAAATATAGTTTTCGCGTCATAATAAAGCCAAGAGACCTCAATTTGCAATAAAATTGAGTGCAAAATCTATTAAAATTTGTGAGAATTAGTTCGACAAATTCAAAAAAAGAAATTACGTTTTTTTTTTCAATTTTCAAAATCTTGAAAGGGTGAAAATCTATAATACAAAAAAATAAAATTTGTTCTTCGTATTATGATATAAACATGTTAAAAAACATAAGCACAAAAAAATAAAAATTTTAATTTTCTTTAAAATCGAAAAATACGAAAAGTAGTCAACTTTGGGCCGATTTCTAAAATATATCCGATTTACCGATTTTTAATGTTAATATCTCAAAATAATCCTTGGGTTCTTGTCTAATTTTGTTTTTTTTTTACAGAACTCAAAAATGTCTACTAGAACAAAAGTTATTGAATTTTGGCCGATGGATTTTGATTCTGAACCACTGTGCGCCGCAGCGCTCAATGTTTAAAAATTGGCTATGAAAATCTATCTCCTCTATTAAATTATTTCACAAAAAATGGGTTCAGTGATGTCGTCCGATATTCATCATATAGGCATCATTCGAAATATATTAATTCCTTCTATTTAATTATCATAGTAGCTTTTATAAAATGTTTCCAGAAAATATGAGTTTTTAGCTGTAGCTTTTAAAACCACAAAATATCAATTTAAACGTCCAATAATACGACCCATGAGTTATTCTAAGGAAATAATTGAAAAATGCAAAAAAAAATAAATGGGAAAAATATGATCTTTAGAGGTGGTTTCAGGAGCGTTTAAATCGACGAAATATTTTGCAGATCATCAGACTGCAGCTATTTATTTGTTATAAAATACTAACACCAAATTAAATATGACAAAAACTCAAAAAATACTATAAAGGTTCAATAATACGACCATTAAGTAACTCTAAGATAAGAATCAAAATTTATGTTTAAGTGCTTTCAAGGGTCTATTAATTCAGAAATTTGGACAAAAAAGCAACATGAAAAATAACAAGGAAAACATGACGTTTTTTTTCAACTATTCAACCTTTGGACTATTATTTGTGGGGTGCCTTCGGCAGCCATTTGAATGAAATTATTTTCCATTATTAACCGGAAGGATTGTACTTTCAAATAAAAAAAATAAATTTGAGAAAATATTCAGTAGTTTTTTTATAGCATTTTCAAAAAAAAGTTATTTGTTGAAATATGTGGTTTCTAGAGGGGAAACAGTAAATCATAGGAGACATTGGTATGGGGGTCCGCCATCTAACGTTTTTTTTTCAACTATTCAACCGTTGGACTATTATTTGTGGGGTGCCCGAGGCAGCCATTTGAATGAAATAATTTTCCATTATTAACCGGATTTTGTACTTTCAAATAAAAAACCGGAGGATTGTACTTTCAAATAAAATAAGAAATTTGAAAAAATATTCAATAGTTTTTTTTATAGCATTTTCAAAAAAAAAGTTATTTTGCGGACCCTATATTTTGCAAATCATCATTAAGCAATCTGAAATTTATTTTCGTGGATTGACTGGAAATTGTGTTTCTATTTGTATGGAACGCAACATGTACATATGTATGTATGTCCTTTTTGTGATTCTTTAGCAATTGTTCTTCTGATCCATTCTATTAAATTTTATAATTCTGTTTAAAAATCTATTTTTCTATACAACTGCAGACATATGAAATATTTTGAAAACCATTATTTTAATACATTTTAAAACATAATTTTTAATGTATTTACTTCCATTGATTCCTTGACAATTGTTCCCCTGATTATATTTTCTATTAAATTTCTATAATTCCCTTTAAAAATCTCATTTGTATTATTGAAAATCCCCCCACACCTCCGTTTTATATCAGCAACTGCATATTTTCCTTTTCAATTGACATTGAAAACAATAAAGTCAAAAAGAATACAATCCTAAGGTTCATTACCAAATGATGTTATTACAGCCATCATAAATTTGTTATTTTAAGCTAAAAATGCAGATTTCCCAAAATATTTGCTTAATACTATTCAAACGTGACATAGAAAAATGAAAATGTATTTTCATAGAAAATACGCAAATGAAAAAATAACAATATTTTATATAAAGAAAATTATGAATTGAATGCGATATTTTCTCCACAAATAGAAATGTCAAAAGACAGGGAGACAGAGAAAGGAAAAAAACGAATAATGAATTGAAACAATAATAAGCATTGCCACTGAAGCATTTCGAATATTTTTGTTATTTTAGGCAAACTATTTTGGACAAAAAAAAAACAAAACAAATGTGTGATGCCACACAAGAGGGGCACATACGTGCCCACACATACTCGTATGTAGCAACAAACGCCCTCTGGATGTGTTGTGGTGTGTGTGTGTGTGTACATCCACCAACGCCTTAATCAGGAAGAGGAACCAACCTAAAACCCACACACAAATGGTTGCACACGCCGCACAGCCAAACCCTAATGCTTTGGTTGACCAAAGAAACCCTGAAAGGATCTTTCAGCAGCAGCCATGGCAACAACAACGTCTAGCCTACTTAAGGATTTATGCTTCAATTGCATTTAATTTGTATGCATTTCTCTGTCCGTGTTGTTATTTTAAGGTCCTCGAGGATCAACATCAACATTTCTTTAAGGATTTCATTCTTTAAGTAACTACTTTAAATCATATCTATGTATGTATCTTTGCTTGCTATGCTATGCTGTCATGTCGCGTTGTTATGTTATTTTAGGTCTTACAATAACAATCCCTAAAAATCACAATTCCTTCGAAATGTCCTTATTGTTGAGGGAGCTCAGTCACATTTTCCGATTCTGCGGAAGTCGAGTTTTGTTCTTCAGAACAAAACCAGATCAATTGATAAGGAAGCTAAGGCTTCTTCTTGTGCAGTTTCAGTTCTTTTGCTACTCAACATATTGTTTGGTTTTCGAAAGGACCTTTCCAGTATTAACACAGAAGTCTCTGAATAGTCTGCGATCATTATCTGCAGAAATTAAGTAATAGACAAATAATATTTTTTTGGCTAAAAATTGAGACGACAGAGACAGTAAGATGTCTAGACTTGCAAAAATATATGAATGCAATGTCCTCACAATGTTGTGTGAATGGCATGATAAAGATCTCTGACATTGGCTTGTTTAGCGTTATGCTTCGAAGATGCAGCTCAAAAGTATGCAACACTTTTGTAAGGAGAAGAATACCATCAAAAACCCCAGCAAACAATTTATGGTGAAAGTGGAAGTAGTGTCTTATAAAATTGGAATTTGGATATTTTTGAAATCTGTGTAATTTCAGAATATTATTCAATCCGTTGCAAACAATGAAGTAAAAATTCTGTTTTTTCATAAATAAATCACAGACTTAACTCCTGGTAAAAATGCTCATACCATATCCCTCGAAAGAACAAGAGAATAAAATTAGAGGTAATGTTTAGGAAGACTCCTACAACTTCCACAGAGTTAAGAATAAAGTTTTAGGTCGTACATTTAACAGATGGTAAAAGTATGGCAAAAGAAAAACATTGTCATTTTTACTTTTTTCCTTTTTAGGTCCCTATTTTATGTTAAATTTGGAAAATCTGAAAAAATACATAGATGCTGAGAAAACCCCTATATCTATGTAATAACAAAAAAAAAATCCGAAGGGCTAGGTAAAACATTCTATAATGTATTTCGGCTTTCTAAACTCAAAAATGGCACTAAAAAATATTTATGTATAATATTCATTTAATTTTTTTAATAAATTCTAATTTTTTTCTTTGAGATTTGTACTCTCATGAAATATAGGTGGCCATAACCTTTACATTTAACAATAGACTTTTTCTTTAAAAATTATCAATTTTTGCAAAATAAAACAAAATATTCTGTTATTCATGTTAAAAAAAACTTTTTTGTTTACAAAGAGGACCTTCTACATTTATTCAGAGATCTTTTACATATATATGTTGATTTCTTCGTTAGATTGTTAGTTATTACAAAATAAAACAAAACATTTTTCCAATTTTTTTCTATTTCTTATTTTTTCGTAGCAAAACCCTAAAAAATTCTTCTCAATTCTTTGAAGACTGTTCCTAAACCAATGTTTCTATGTGCAACAGTTGAAGCCATCGTAATTATATTTAATTGAACATCTAAGCTTGTGTTATCGGACTTATATTTCCAAAATTAGAGTACAAATATTAAATGAACCTTCTACAAAAAAGGAGCCGTATACAAAAAAAATATATCCCGAATTATTTTTAAATATAGTCTTCGAGTTTAGAAAGCCAAAAACATCGGAAAATGTTATACATGGCCCTACGGACATTTTTTTGTTGCATAGTATAATTATTCCAGTCATGTTAGCACAATATGGCTACGAAATCTGGAAGGTTTTGTCAACCCTCTTCAAGGACATCCCATCTAAGCTATTAAAGTTTCAATAACTTCTATATGGATGACTTCATTCGTATGTAAATTGATAATTTTCCAATAGTAGTTTTTTC
The DNA here is from genome assembly GCA_947397865.1 of Polietes domitor. Taxonomy (NCBI): domain Eukaryota; kingdom Metazoa; phylum Arthropoda; class Insecta; order Diptera; family Muscidae; genus Polietes; species Polietes domitor. The sequence continues at coordinate 168,719,811 of OX377621.1, read as the reverse complement.
AAATGAGCCAAATCTTTGGAAAAAACTAAATCAATATAACTTCGAAATCAGTTTTCATGTACTTAACAATATTCTCAGCGAAAATATTACTAAATAAAATAAAATAAAATAAAGTATGTGGATTTTAATTATAAAAAAGGACCAGCAATTATTAAAATTATGCAATGAAGCGATCACACATACAGTTTGGCTCTTCCCTCCGTTTTGATGAAATTTTCCAATTAAGTAAGGCTACATTTTCCGACTAAAAATAAATTAAATTGTAGACACTACAATGGATTAAAAATAAATTATGAATAGAAAGTAAATTAAAAAATTAAGATTTGAAAGTTTTAATCATATTAACTTACAGGTTATTTAATTAATGTTTCCAATGTTTCCAGCGAGAATTTTGAAAATGTTTAATAACATTGTTTTCTTAGATAACTTTTTAAAGGAAAAATTTGGTGTAATTTTGAAAATAATTTGTGTGATTGCTTCACATGAAATTACTCTGTTGTTTATCTATCCTGAAAGCTTTGACTTGATTTTAACTTATTTTTCTACTGCGATGACGTAATTAACAACAGCAGCAAAACCTGCCATTATCGGTCTTCAAAAGTCAAAGAACCTTGTAATTTTATACTAAATTATATAGCGAACACAACTAATTCATTTCACTAATCTTGGCCGGAATGCTTGTATTGTTTCGTCATTTGAACGAAATTTTACACATTTGTCCTGCTCGTTAATTGAAAAGTTATCCTCTTCGTTCTGTATGTCCATATTACACTACTGTAATGCATATATTGAACTGAATTGAACTATATTGCCAAGTATAGAAATACGTAAATATTTTTAGTCATAAAGAAATATATACAGGGTCCGCCAAATATTTTTTTGATTTTTTTTTTGAAAATGCTATAGAAAAAACAACTGAATATTTTCTCAAATTTCTTTTTTTATTTGAAAGTACAATTAGGGTTTGGGGTTTCCCGGACTTTTTTCATTTCCCGGGAAAACTGGAATGGAAAACTTCATTCCCGGGAATTCCCGGGAATAAGTTTAATTCCTTATATGTATGTATTCCTTGTTTAAAGTATATACATTTAGTAGATTGTGTGGTTTTTTTAAATACTGACAAATTAAAAAAAATAATATACAAATATTTTGTTTTAGACGAACGAATTGTCAGAATTAAAAATGTCATAAAATAGGACTTTTAAATCAAATGCACTAATGACTAGTACATAGTGTAAACATGTTTAAGGAAATAAGGAACTCGTATATCTAAAACAAAGATCTCGAGTGATAGAGACTGTTATGACGTCTTTAATTTAAAAGATTTGTTCCTCTAGAGACGAAAATAACTTACCGAAACAGGAGGAAAAATATTCGAAACTGTGCAAAAATTTAAATTTGATTTTATCGATGTGGAATATAAGTAGTTATAAACTAATTGTTAGTATCCCTTGAATACAAATAATAATTCAAAAAAGATAAAGTTTCAGTCATTATTTATTAAAAAATACAAATTAGTTTCACTTATATAAACATTTTACTATATTTCTATTGCCATTTGATTTCTGTTTTTACAACAGAACAGTTTTAATGTTTTCATATGTAAGGTAAAGTCTTCTTTGAGAAGATTTCCAGCTTTGAATTTGTCGATCCTTCTTGGGAAATTAATAGAATTATTGTCTGACAAAATATTTTTTTTGTTCAAATGTTTTACATTAAGCTTTTTTAATTGATATTTGTAGAAACCATTTTGCTCAAATACGAAAATATAATTTAATTTGATAATTTGTTTCGCCATAAATTTTAATCATAAATCTCTAGTTTATAAGTGAGCAATGAGATGGAAAGGACAAATATTTTACTATAATAGATTGAAATTAAAACAAGTTTTATTTGTAATAAAAAAATTGTCTATAAATATTGATTATTATTGCCAGTAATGCAATTAATGAATTTAAAATAGATCTACAGTTTGCCATTTATAAAGTACAACTGAATTAGTACTCAAATTAATCAAAAACGTACTTTTTAATATTTCCCGTATTCCCGGGAAATTTGAAATTTTTTCCCGGGAATTCGAAAAAAATTGGACGGGAATTCCCGGGAAAAGCGACCCCAAACCCTAAGTACAATCCTTCCGGTTAATAATGGAAAATAATTCCATTCAAATGGCTGCCTCGGCACCCCACAAATAATAGTCCAACGGTTGAATAGTTGGAAAAAAACGTTAGATGGCGGACCCTTTATATATAATCAAATTGTTCATATAATCAACGCGGAGGTTTGTTGGGTTACGTCTGCTGCACATTTGTATGCATACAGCATAGATCATGCGCATGTTCATTTCTCAATGCGAAATAATATCACGGAAATTGATGCATACTTTAGGGGGTCGCTACAATTTTCATTCTCTGTTTTCAGATGAGGTATAAGGAAATTGTTGATAGATTCTCCAGATGGGACCGATGTTTTTGATAAACAATTTTACTAATAATAAAATAGAGGTATTACTTTTCATCACAGAATTATTCACAAATATGTACAATTAACTTATATTTTTTGTTTGTGATTTTTTAAAAGTTAGTCAAGTTAAGATATGGTTAAATTTTAAATATTCAAACTATGTAAATTATTTGTAAAAGATTCGAAGACACATTGTTTATAGCAATTGGAACATGTTATTTTTGTCAAACAGTTTATAGATTTTTTTTAAAGGAATAAAAATCCCAAAAATTTCCTTGACATGTCAGGGCCACCTTTTCTGAATAAATGTGATGTGATTTGGTTAATTAATTATTTTTTTTAATTTTTAAATAAAGCCTTATTGATTTCAAACCGTCTCTTAATGTGAATCTGTGTTATGAATGTATGTATTCTTTTTCGAATAAAATAACTCCATAGATTTGTTTTTGATTCTGAGACATTTTTCATTATTGTCATTTATTTTTATTATGGTAATATTGGTATGGTTCAATTATGTATGGAGCAAAATATTGGCCAAAGGGCCGCCGCGACCTCGGCGGCATACCTCCATCCGATGGTCTAAATTTTTGATGAGGTTCTGTGCCGTTAATGTTCCGAATTATCTCATCCTTTAGCTCTTGAATTGTTGCTGGCTTATCGACGTACACCTTTTCTTTCTAATAACCCTAAAGAAAGAAGTCCAACGGTGTCAAATCACATGATCTTGGCGACCAATTGACATCGCCACCACGTGAGATAACACGGCCATTGAATTTGTCGCGTAAACGAACCATTGTTTCTGTGTGGCAAGTGGCACCGTCCTGTTGAAACCACATATCGTCCACATCTATATCTTCCAATTCGGGTCATAAAAAGTTCGTTATTATCTCACGATAGCAACGACCATTCACAGTAACTGCCTGACCGGCCTCATTTTGGAATAAATACGACCCGATGATGCCGCCAGCCCATAAACTGCACCAAACAGTCACTCTTTGTGGGTGCATTGGTTTTTCGACAATCATTCTTGGATTATCATTCGCCCAAATGCGGCAATTCTGCTTATTGACGAATCCAGTGAGGTGAAAATGAGCCTCATAACTGAAAATGAAAAACATAACGAAGTGTACGATATGCATTTCAATTTGAACACCCTGAATAACCGTGCGACAATTTTAGAATTTATTTATTTATGGGAGCTGAACAAGACTATATACGCATGAAACTAGATATCGTCTGTAGAAAAGATGTATACTCAATTTTTCAGTGGTGATTTTTTCTCCTTTTCACAGGACTAAATTATTTCCGTACTTTTGTGATATGGGTATCAATTGAAAGAGAGAAGTATCTGTTAAAAATACATAAAATTTAATACATCTATCTATATTGCTTTAGCATTAACAAATATTTAAAAATGTCCCCCTTGAAAAGTAAAATTTTATTTATTTATTTTTATTTGTAGTTTTAACGTGAAAATTTGAAGTGGACTTTAAAGCTAAACTTATTCAGATAGAACTATTAAATCTTTAGTATTTTTGACTGATATTCTCATCTTTCCTTTGATATATATGTAGCCTTTGTATGTCTCGGAAAAGTACGAAAATAAATTATTAAAACATCTTTGCCCCTGGGGAAATTAAAAGTCCTGTAAAAAGAGAAAAGAACAACAAATGGAAAACTGATTACACAGTTCTCCTATATACGACGCACAGTGGTTCATAATCAAAATCCATAGGCCAAAATTCAATAACTGAGTTCTGTAGAAAACCAAAATTAGACATGGACCCAAGGATTATTTTGAGAAATTAACATTAGAAATCGGATATATTTTAGAAATCGTCCAAAGTTGACTATTTTTCGATTTAAAAAAAAAAGTAAATTTTTTTTCTTTTTATGTTTTTTAAACATATTTTTATGTATTTGTTCATAACGAGAAGAAGATTAAAGATTTTCAAGTTTTTCAGAATTTGAAAATTGAACTACCTAATAAAAATGAGACAAAAAAGACTAAATTGCGTTTTGGAAATAAAAAATCTGACTTTTTGCACTAAATATATCCTCTCTTCCAAGGCGAAACTTTCGGGCTGGCAAAATTTGCCCTACAAAAACGGGGAACCCTTCAACCTTTCCAGATATGTATATATTTCGTTAAAGGCTTTTGAAGGAAAAAAGTTGTCATACATTTGATCAAAAATGATATTTTTTACAATATTCATTACAACCAAACTATATTTGGCACAAACGTAGTTTTGACGTCATAATAAAGCTAAGAAACCACAATTTCAAATAAAAAAATTGAGTGCAAAATCTCTTAAAATGAGTGAGAAACAGTTCGACAAATACAAAAAAGAAATTACGTTTTTTTTTTCAATTTTCAAAATGTGCAAAACGTGAAAATCTGTAATACAATTAAAATTAAAACTTTTTCTTCGCATTATGAACAAATGCATAAAAATATGGTTAAAAAAACATAAAAACAAAATAATAAAAATTTTAATTTTCTTTAAAATCGACAAATACGAAAAGTAGTAAACTGTGGACCGATTTCTAAAATATATCCGATTTCTAATGATAATTTCTCAGAATAATTTCTGGGTCCTTGTCTAGTTTCAATATTTTACAAAACAAAAGTTATAACAAAATGTTAAAAAAAAAACATAAAAACAAACAAAAGAAATTTATTTTTTTTCTAAATCGAAAAGTACGAAAAGTAGTCAATTTTGGGTTAATTTCTAAAATATTTCCGATTGCCCTGATTCCAATGTTAATATTTTAAAATAATCCTTGAATCCTTGTCTAATTTCAATTTTATACAAAACTCAAAAATGTTTACTAGAACAAAAGTGTAAATAAAATGTTAAAAGGAACATAAAAACAAAAAATAAAAATTTAATTTTTGTTTTCTAAAATTGGTCTAATTTTTAAAATATATCATTTCGCCCAATTCTAAAATACAAAAATAATTCTTGGGTCCTTGTCGAATTTCAATTTTTTACAGAACTCAAAAATATGTACTGAAACAAAAGTTATTGAATTTTGGCCGATGGATTATTATTCAGAACTGCACAATGGGCGCTGCCTTTTCTCCAGAATTCGTCAAAGACTAACCACCTGACTGCAAGTAGCAAAATATATTGATTTTCTCACTTGATCATCAACAATTATTTGTGATGTTCGAAGACGGAAAGGTCCTTGAGTCCTAGTCGATTTTTGAAGCCAGAATGGTCAATGAAATGATCACACATGTCAAACCCGACTTTTCGAAAAGTAGTCAACTTTGGGTTAATTTTTAAAATATATTCGATTGCCCGATTTTCAGTGTTAATATTTTCAAATAATCCTTGGGTCCTTGTCTTATTTTGTTTTTTTTTTACAGGACTCAAAAATGTCTACTAGAACAAAAGTTATTGAATTTTGGCCGATGGATTTTGATTCTGAACCACTGTCTAGTTTCTTGAGTATATGGTATTTTTCAGCTTCAAAAATACTGCCCCACGGCAGTATATTATTTAGTAAAAAATAATAAAAATATCCATACAAATGTGTGTCGATTTTATGAATAAGTATGCTCGAAAATTAATTTTTAGTCTCAGCCACAAATAAGTGATATCAGAAGGAAAATTCCGTGGGAGTTTTAATTTTATCATCAGATGGAAAATACTAATTTTGTGATTAGTTAATTATAACCTGATTCAATTGGTGATATTTTTCTAGTGCCTTGGAATCCCATCATCATTGTTATCATTGTTTGTTCATAACGTGTCAAATTCAGAGGCTGATTTTATATGAAAAGGGCTGTCCAATCGATTACCTCTATTTCATATTTCCTTAGCATTTCATAATGTGTCAGATTCTGAGGTTGCTTCCCTGTGACGAGGGCTGTCTCAATTGATTACCCCTCTATTTCACAATTCGCTCTTCTATCCCCCCATCCCGTATGTCATAATTGAAACCTTTTGAAGCACGAAAATTGATATTGATTTCCAGCGAAATAAGTTTATTGAAAAAATTACGTTTCATTCAATATAATTAAAGGTTTCTTTATGGCCCAGCAAGGCATACATTTCGGTTAGCCCTAATAACCTCTTTTTAATGGTATAATTAGGCATGAAGGAAGGAAGGAATATGGCGAGTGACTCATATATAACCACTCCATGGTGTATGTATTTTTCATAAACATGATCCTTTCATATCCTTGCTTTGTTGTGAAAACAAAAAAGAACAAGAGCAAGAGCTCCTCTCAAATTTCTTAATAAAAATTGATACCGTAGACAACCTTTGATTACCTTTAATTGTTAGCAATTGTTGAGAAATAACCAATTTCATGTTGTGCTGATATTGTTGTTGTTCTTGCTGTTGTTATCTATGACGTTTTTTGTTGTATGACATTTCAAACATATGTTGTAAATATTTTCCTTTTAGCATCCTGGCCACGTTATTGATGTCTCAACACTCTATAAAAAAGATCGGCACCGAGACATCGAGAGGATTATAAAAAAAGTGTAGTCCCTTTTTTCACAATTAAATGTAATTTTAGCATTTATTCTCTGCTCGCTCTGCAATTTTAATTGGGGTTTGTGTAACATTGCTGCCGGAGTATCCGACTCGTCCTTTGTGTGTCCTGGAGGTTTGTTGCTGTGCTGCGTGTAAAACGTTTTCAACGTTTCCCTCGGCATGTCGACAACCCGCTGTGTGTCTTTTGAGATGTTCTGCCCGGGAATCGTGTTGGTAAATATTTTCTCTTGTTTATTGTAATGTTTTCCAACAAACCAAACAATCGCTGCAACAGTCTACAATTTCATTTGAATTCTTTGGGTTTGGGTTTGTGAGCAGTGTTGTTGTTGTTTTGTTCGCATTTTATTTCTTTTTCGAAATTTTATTATTTGATTTAGTGATAAAGATCTTACTGCTCTGATCCTTATTGCTGGCTGGTGTGTGCGTGTGTGTATGTGTTTCAATTCATGTCACACAACGTAGGATTTTAATGTTTTATGGCATTCTCGAATGTCTCGCATGATTGATGATGATGTCTGTGTGAGTCATCGATTCCTTTTATTTGTCGGCTCTATTCACTTCGGATAGAGTTGAATTGCCTTTTGTGCAGACTTCCTCTTTCAAGAGTAAAATACGAAATTTTCTATAACTTGTGGCAATTGCGGGCAAGGTACAGTCACGTTGAAAGGGGGAATGTAATGTTACATTTACAACATCCTTGTCTTTATATTTTCTATAAAAATAAAACTAACATTATAAAAAATTTCTATAATAAAAAAATATTGAATTTATTAGTGTTTTTTTAATAGATAAAGTGCCCGTCTTTTCTCTAGAAAAAGTGCACGTCATATATAATAAAAAAATATTGAATTTATTAGTGTTTTTGCCGTCAGGAGACTTTTCTCTAGAAAAAGTTGCCGTCAGGAGACTTTTCTCTAGAAAAAGTTGCCGTCAGGAGACTTTTCTCTAGAAAAAGTTGCCGTCAGGAGACTTTTCTCTAGAAAAAGTTGCCGTCAGGAGACTTTTCTCTAGAAAAAGTTGCCGTCAGGAGACTTTTCTCTAGAAAAAGTTGCCGTCAGGAGACTTTTCTCTAGAAAAAGTTGCCGTGAGGAGACTTTTCTCTAGAAAAAGTGCACGTCAGGAGACTTTTCTCTAGAAAAAGTTGCCGTGAGGAGACTTTTCTCTAGAAAAAGTGCACGTCAGGAGACTTTTCTCTAGAAAAAGTGCACGTCAGGAGACTTTTCTCTAGAAAAAGTGCACGTCAGGAGACTTTTCTCTAGAAAAAGTGCACGTCAGGAGACTTTTCTATAGAAAAAGTGCACGTCAGGAGACTTTTCTATAGAAAAAGTGCACGTCAGGAGACTTTTCTATAGAACAAGTGCACGTCAGGAGACTTTTCTATAGAACAAGTGCACGTCAGGAGACTTTTCTATAGAAAAAGTGCACGTCAGGAGACTTTTCTATAGAAAAGTGCACGTCAGGAGACTTTTCTATAGAAAAAGTGCACGTCAGGAGACTTTTCAATAGAAAAAGTGCTCGTCAGGAGACTTTTCTCTTGATAAAGTGTCCGTCAGGAGACTTTTCTCTTGATAAAGTGTCCGTCAGGAGACTTTTCTCTAGATAAAGTGGCCGTCAGGAGACTTTTCTCTAGATAAAGTGGCCGTCAGGAGACTTTTCTCTAGCAAAAGTAGCCGTCAGGAGACTTTTAGTGAGAAAAAGTGCCCGTCAGGAGACTTTTCGTCAGAAAACAGTGCTCGTCAGGAGACTTTTCGTGAGAAAACAGTGCCCGTCAGGAGACCTTTCGTGAGAAATAGTGGCCGTCAGGAGATTTTTCGTGAGAAAAAGTGCCCGTCAGGAGACTTTTCGTGAGAAAAAGTCCTCCTCAGGACTCTTTTCTAGAAAAAAAGTGCCTCTCAGGACACTTTTCTAGAGAAAAATTGCCTCTCAGGACACTTTTCTAGAGAAAAAGTCCTCCTCAAAACACTTTTCTAGAGAAAAAGTGCTCCTCAGGACACTTTTCTAGAGAAAAAGTGCTCCTCAGGACACTTTTCTAGAGAAAAAGTGCTCCTCAGGACACTTTTCTAGAGAAAAAGTGCTCCTCAGGACACTTTTCTAGAGAAAAAGTGCTCCTCAGGACACTTTTCTAGAGAAAAAGTGCTCCTCAGGACACTTTTCTAGAGAAACAGAGCTCCTCAGGACACTTTTCTACAGTAAAAGTGTTCCTCAGGACACTTTTCTAGAGAAAAAGTGCTCCTCAGGACACTTTTCTAGAGAAAAAGTGCTCCTCAGGACACTTTTCTATAGAAAAGTGCTCGCCAGACCACTCTTCAAAGTTCTCTCTAGCAAAAGTTCTCGTCGTGCAACTTTTCTATCAAAAAATTCTCGCCGGGCAACGTTTCTATAAAAAAATTACTCGCCAGTCAACTTTTCTATAGAAAAAGTGCTCGCCTGGCAACTTTTCTATAGAAAAAGTGCTCGCCTGGCAACTTTTCTATAGAAAAAGTGCTCGCCTGGCAACTTTTCTATAGAAAAAGTACTCGCCGGTCAATTTTTCTATAGAAAAAGTAGTCGCCGGGCAACTTTTCTATAGAAAAAGTGCTAGCCGGGCAACTTTTCTATAGAAAAAGTGCTAGCCGGGCAACTTTTCTATAGAAAAAGTGCTAGCCGGGCAACTTTTCTATAGAAAAAGTGCACGTCAGGAGACTTTTCTATAGAAAAAGTGCACGTCAGGAGACTTTTCTATAGAACAAGTGCACGTCAGGAGACTTTTCTATAGAACAAGTGCACGTCAGGAGACTTTTCTATAGAAAAAGTGCACGTCAGGAGACTTTTCTATAGAAAAGTGCACGTCAGGAGACTTTTCTATAGAAAAAGTGCACGTCAGGAGACTTTTCAATAGAAAAAGTGCTCGTCAGGAGACTTTTCTCTTGATAAAGTGTCCGTCAGGAGACTTTTCTCTTGATAAAGTGTCCGTCAGGAGACTTTTCTCTAGATAAAGTGGCCGTCAGGAGACTTTTCTCTAGATAAAGTGGCCGTCAGGAGACTTTTCTCTAGCAAAAGTAGCCGTCAGGAGACTTTTAGTGAGAAAAAGTGCCCGTCAGGAGACTTTTCGTCAGAAAACAGTGCTCGTCAGGAGACTTTTCGTGAGAAAACAGTGCCCGTCAGGAGACCTTTCGTGAGAAATAGTGGCCGTCAGGAGATTTTTCGTGAGAAAAAGTGCCCGTCAGGAGACTTTTCGTGAGAAAAAGTCCTCCTCAGGACTCTTTTCTAGAAAAAAAGTGCCTCTCAGGACACTTTTCTAGAGAAAAATTGCCTCTCAGGACACTTTTCTAGAGAAAAAGTCCTCCTCAAAACACTTTTCTAGAGAAAAAGTGCTCCTCAGGACACTTTTCTAGAGAAAAAGTGCTCCTCAGGACACTTTTCTAGAGAAAAAGTGCTCCTCAGGACACTTTTCTAGAGAAAAAGTGCTCCTCAGGACACTTTTCTAGAGAAAAAGTGCTCCTCAGGACACTTTTCTAGAGAAAAAGTGCTCCTCAGGACACTTTTCTAGAGAAACAGAGCTCCTCAGGACACTTTTCTACAGTAAAAGTGTTCCTCAGGACACTTTTCTAGAGAAAAAGTGCTCCTCAGGACACTTTTCTAGAGAAAAAGTGCTCCTCAGGACACTTTTCTATAGAAAAGTGCTCGCCAGACCACTCTTCAAAGTTCTCTCTAGCAAAAGTTCTCGTCGTGCAACTTTTCTATCAAAAAATTCTCGCCGGGCAACGTTTCTATAAAAAAATTACTCGCCAGTCAACTTTTCTATAGAAAAAGTGCTCGCCTGGCAACTTTTCTATAGAAAAAGTGCTCGCCTGGCAACTTTTCTATAGAAAAAGTGCTCGCCTGGCAACTTTTCTATAGAAAAAGTACTCGCCGGTCAATTTTTCTATAGAAAAAGTAGTCGCCGGGCAACTTTTCTATAGAAAAAGTGCTAGCCGGGCAACTTTTCTATAGAAAAAGTGCTAGCCGGGCAACTTTTCTATAGAAAAAGTGCTAGCCGGGCAACTTTTCTATAGAAAAAGTGCTCGCCGGGCAACTTTTCTATAGAAAAAGTGCTCGCCGGGCAACTTTTCTATAGAAAAAGTGCTCGCATTTTATAAAATGGTGCGCTTCGGAAAAATTTCATATTTTAAGATTTTTTTCGGTAGCAAATTTTTCATATTTACTGAATGTTTCCTAAATGTGTAAACTACTATAGACAATTATACAGATTCTGAAAAACATTTCTTACGAAAATTTCTCAGATTCCAGCAACTAACGCTTCTCTTTAATTTGCGCGCCAAAAATTTCGTTGATTCCTTTGTTCGGCGAACAAATGTCTCTACTTCAGCCATCATCGGTTTCAAATATACCATTTTTCGGTCTTTAGTACCGAGTTGCTCCTACACAGTGTTTTGTGCTAATTTGCTCATTTTATTCAATTACTTCCTTGCCAGGCGCTGCATGCTTAAATTTCAAAGGACGCATTAAGGAACTCCTCCTGTTTGCAGAAGACGGCCGCATTCGCTTGTCTTGTCTTACAAACGCTGAATAGACGCAAACGTTTTTCTCGCCTCCTTCGGTGTTTGGTGTTAACAATTTCATGCTGTTTACGCACTGTTGTGTAATTATTTTGTAAGATTTACTCAAAATATTTAAGCCGATCCTGGAAATATTGGTTGGCTTTTGTTCAACGCACTGCCTCTCTCTCTATCGCTGTGTTGCCCAAGGTTGTGTATTGTAATCCAACCAAGCCGGTGGTTGCTGGTTGGTGGTGGCGGTGGTGTGCCAAAATGGCTTGACATCCGACATCCATTTCTGTGTAATATGATCGATTTGCTTTTCATAGGCCATGGGTAGAGCTAGAGGCAGAGGCTGATTAAGGCTTTTGTCTGTTGGCATTACAGCCAGCAGATATGAGGCCATTCTGCGTAGACTTTAGAGTTTGTTATCCTGTTGTGTAATTATATGATAAAAATTTAGTTTGAAATTTTCTCAAACAATGCTCCTTCTGTCGATGTTAAAATTATCTTAGGAGTTTATGTCTTTTCAATGGCCTTAAGGTCATTAGAGTTTGGCGCGAAAATTTTAAGTACTAGAAGCAAATTTTGTATTCACAAAAATTCGGGGAAAAGATTTTCAGAAAAAAAATTACATCCAAATTGTCTCAGAATGAAAGTAACCTAGACTAAGTATAGGTAAATATCTCGGAATATGGCGCCCTTTTTTAGAGGAAATAGTTTTTGCCAAATTTTTCAAGAGCAAAATTATAAGAAAATTTTATAAAAAATATTTATCACGGACCTTTCACGAGAAAAAGGTTTCACTGGCACGAAAATGTATATTTACAAAAAATTGGCCTTTTAAATATTGTTGGCAGCCATTTATTAAATCTTCAATATAACAAATAGTCATAGACATAGGGTATATAGGACTCTAGATCAAAGTAATTCGGATAAAACTCATCGAGAGCATCATATCTGGAATTGCCTTTAATTGGGCGACAGTCAATCGATACTATAACAATAATTGCCCAGGCAACAAATAGTGCTGATTTCATAACTGAAAAGTAGAAATATATTTATAAAATAAAATTCATTATTTTAAAAGGACACCATCATTTGAAAGTGAAATATTGGTATTTTAAAAGATCTCCCTAAAAGATGTTAAGTCTGTAATTATTATGGCACAGGGAGGTAGAAAACCTTACTTCAAAGTCTAGTAGCTGGTTTAAACAAATAGTTCTATGCGGCTATATATATACATAAATGGAAAACATCGTAGTGGATTTCAAGTGAAAGCGTGACTCTTTTTGTGTATATGTGTTTTTGAACTCATTTCGTAGATCACGATTGAATCGTGAGACTTGATATATTGAATATTAAAAGCAAAATCATTAAGTTTTAAATATTAAGCAGGTGACATAATTTAGATTAAAAAAATCGTAAAACAACAAGTTGTTCTGGCATCAACAATTCTCTTTTTAAACTTGTCAAAACATTTATCATAAACATAATAATTTGATCTGCAAGAAACGTGCTTAAATTTGATTTTTTTATTAGAAATATTTTGTAATGTTATTTTGAAAATATCCTAGAGAAGACAGACTCCGCGATTTTTCGTTTGGAAAAGATATCTTTGTAACAAATTTTCCATAGAACAACTACCATAATAGTTAAGATGTTTTATTTAGGAAATTCACACATTTATAATGCACATTTTGTATGTACTAGAAGTGATCCTTGGAAAATTAGTGTTTGCATTAGTAATAGTTTTAATTTATTTAAATATTTGGCATCCGGTTGAGTTCTTTAAGAATTTTATGAGTAATTTCATGTGAAGCTATCAAATGTTGTCTTGTCTCCTCCCTCCTATTTTGATGAAATTTTCTATATGGCGAATAAAGCAGCATTGCCCGATTTGCGAAACAAATTATTATTGTCATAATGTAATTTTTATTTTTTTTTTTTACTTTTTGTGGTATACGATATAAATGTATATATATTCTATAAAGTATATATATTCTGGATCGTCATAAAATGCTAAGACGATCTAGCCATGTCCGTCCGTCTGTTGAAAGCACGCTGGCATCTAAACGAAAGCAGCTAGACGTTCAATTTTTCCATAAATGCGTCTTATAGTCGTAGATCGGTTGGGATTGAAACGGGGCGAAATCAGACCAAAGGGAAAAATTTTTCCCTCACAAGGACTAAAAATACCCATAATAATCCCTAATGTTTTAGCGTATTTAAGCAGGTTTTTTGAATATGTCTGTCTATATTTGCTTGATATTTGGTATGCGCATTCAACTTATAGCAAAAACGTGCACCATAAAGTGATTCTTATTTGTAGGGTGTGAAATGGGGCAAAAAGGGATAAAAATGGTACATATTAAACGACAACAGCTAGAAACACGAAATTCGGTGTATATATTCCTCTAATTGAGTATATACATAATATAAAATTATTTTTTCCAAATTAGTACTTTTAAGGGGTAAAATGGGAATAGAGGGATAAAAATGGTACCACCCAAACAACTAGAATAATGTGTGTTCGGTGTATACATTCCTCTGATTGCATAGACAAGTACACGGACTTTTCAAAATTCGTACTTTTTGGGGTTAAAATGAAAAAAGGGGATACAAATAGTACCAATCAAATGATCGCAGCTAGAGTCATGAAATTCAGAGCATACATTCCATTATGTCTACATAGACATAAAAAATAAAAGGTTTTTTTCCAATTTCGTACTTTCAAGGGATACAATGGGTACGGAGGGATAAAAATGGTACCAACCAAACGGTTACACCTGGAATAATGAAATTCGGGGTATAAATTCCTCCGATTGCGTAGACACGGAAAATAAAACGGATTTTACGAAATTCGTACTTTCAAGGTGTACAATGGTACAGAGGGATTAAAATAGTACCAATTAAACGACTATTCTAGTTGCGTAGAAACGTCAAGGGGGTAAAAATGGTACCAACCAAATGGGCGCAGCTGGAATCATGGAATTCGGTGTATACATTCCTCTGACTGCATAGACACGCAAAATAAAAAGTTTTTTTTTCCAAATTCATACTTTTTCTTTTTCGGCAAAAATTGGTTGAATCATGAAGTTAAGTTATTTTGCACTATGTACATCTGATAATGGATTTTCAAAATTTGTACTTATGGAATTAAAATAGAATGGAAATACAACCAACTGTAGCACCAATATTTATGCTAATTACGCTTGTTTGAAAATATAAATATAAGAAGAATTATTTTTTGTTATAAATAATGGTTTGGATAAATATGGTTTGAAATAATTAAAATATTATATTTATTTATAAAATTATTTTTTCAATATTTGTATTTGTTTTGGTTTGGCTATATTAAAAATTTATATTTTCCTGTAATATTACTGCACTTCTACGAAAACCGACAACCTCAGTGGAATGCAATCCATGGTGGGCCTGGCCGATCTTAACAAAATTCTAACTTAATAAACTTAAGCAAATTTCTTCTAGTTTTACAATAAAATTTTTTATTTCTTTATTTTAGAAAATCAATTTTAAATATACGAAATTTATTTTTAAATATAAATATAATAATAAATAATATTTCTGTAGAAATACCTATTCAGAAACTGAGAGATTTTTAACGAAAATACATTAAAATGTAACCACTTTCTACTTGAAAATTTTCATTAAATTTGTGGATTTCGTACAGATTCATGGACTTTGAATTAAATAATTTTTCTGTTTTTAGTTTTCAATAGATAGATAAGATATTTTAAGAAAAAATCAAAGGAAATGAGATGACATATTCTTTAACTATGAGAAAAATACTATATGAATGATCGCAATGAATCTGAGATATCCTCTATAGTGTAGTTTCTCTGTATAGTGTGTAGTGTAGTCACTACAGGCTAAAGAATATTCTGAGAGTAATAAGAACTTCTATAGAATTTTTTTATCAGAACCTGAGAGATCGTAGTATAATGAATGGATTTGATGGAATTTATTCTGCGAAATATTCCATCGAAATACTGGACATAATTTGTGTTTCTGTAATTTGTCACAATATTATTGAAACATTTTCTATGAATTTGAGATATTTTATCTGGCGAAGTTTTTATAAACTCCACGAGAGTATTATGTCTTTGTGCATTTGTTTGTAACACCCAAAAGGAAACGAGATAGACCCATTGTTAAGTATCGACCGATCGACTTAGAATCACTTTTTGAGTCGATTTAGCAATGTCCGTCCGTCCGTCCGTCTGTCCATCTATTCTTGTAATCAAAGTCCAGGTTGCAATTGTTGCTAGAATCAAATGAAACTTTGCACAACGATGTTTTATGGGACAAAGACGAACGCTATTTAATTTGAAGAAAATCGGTTCAGATTTAGATATAGCTCCCATACAAATTTTTCTCCCGATTTTACTCTTTTCACACTAGGTACCACATATTTTAACAGAATTTCTTCAAATTTGGCAAAATATCTTATATTTCCACTAGAAACACCCATGGTGAAAATTGGTCAGATCGGTTCAGATTATATGTAGCTCCCATACAAATTTCGCTCCTAATTTGACTTTTTCCGCTCTAAAGACCACATATTTTTGTCAGATTGTTTTCAAATTTAGCAAAACGGCTTATATTTAAACTATGAACACTTGTGGTGAAAATAGGTCAGATCGGTTCAGATTTATATATAGTTAAAATTTCGCTCCCGGTTTGACATTTTCTGCTCTAGAAACCACATATTTTAACAGATGTTCTTCAAATTTGGCAAAATATCTTATGTTTCGACTAGAAACACCCATAGTGAAAATGAATCCGATCGGTTCAGATTTATATATAGCTCCCATACAAATTTCGCTCCCGATTTGACTTTTTCAGCTCTAGAAACCACATTTATATATAGCTCCCATAGAAATTTCGGTCCCGGCTTGACTTTTTCAGCCCCAGAAACCACGTTTTTTCAGAGAATTTCTTTAAATTGAGCATAACACGTTGTACTTGAATTGGAAGAACCTATTGTGTAAGTGGGTCACATCATTACATGTTTGGATATAGCCCCGATACAAATATTCTTCTCGATGTGACAAATTGGGTCAGGTCATATTAGCCTATGATTAGGAAGCATACAAAAATCCTTCCCGTTTTCAATTTTTTACCGAATTGAATTGTATTCGGATAGAAAGTGCAGTGTATCATATAGTCGGCCGTGCCCGACTTTAGCCTTTCCTTACTTGTTTTATTTGAATCTGTGATATTTTCAATAGTTAATTAAGACATCCTCGATTTTTTCTGTAGTTTAAATTTTCTGTAGGAAAATTGTTGTAGCTTCTCTATAAGATTTTTTAAATTTGAGAAGTTTGCTATATTTGCATCATTTACCCTATCTTTGAAGCAGACTCAGATCATTATTTATTAAAAACAATATAAGTAATTTTATACTCAGTGTATATTCTAGAATTCTACAAGCTTTATTCGCAAATTAGCAACAATTTCTACAGTATTTACAAAAACTCTAAATAATTTTTTTTTGAGATTCGAATTATTTTAGCTTCTATGGTTGATTAGGTTCGTCCTTATTTTTTGAATTTTTTACTTAGATTTTTGGTCCGCACGAAATTTTATCAAGCAGCATAAGAAACAAATATAACAAATTTTTTCATTAATGTTTAGATAATGCTTTGAAAATTTAAAATACACTTAAGTATTTACACATTTTTGCTGATATATAAGAAAGAAATCCAACGCTGAAATTTGATTTGAATTTTGATTTTGCTATTTCCTGAAATAAAATCAAAAACAAACGTTTTTTTAAATCAATATTTTTGGAAAAAAAATCAAAAAACCATTTTAAAATTATTTTTTACAGTATTTGTATAGGTGGCAGATAGGAGGTAGATATGTACAAAAGAATCGTGTCGGAAGAAAACATTGTAGGACCTGTTCTAACATTTGAAACCTAGTGAAACCTCTATGTTTATTACTTCTTGGTTTTTGCATGAGGACCACAAAAAGGGTGTGAGATAAGGAGTTGCCATGTTCAGAAGAATTGTTGAGGATAATTAAGCCACTGAGGGCCACATACCATACTAGAGATATTAAATATGATTTTAGTAGTTTAAATCATTTGTAACTATTTTAAATTCAGATACACTGATGTGCATAAAATCCGACATATATCAAAAATTTCAGAAAAGCAATGGCTAGGGTTATATTTTAATTCAAAACGATGTGGTGAGTTTCAAAACAGTACCATTAATTTAAATTAGAAACTTAGAAAAAATAAGACGATTTGTATGCAGGACTTTTTTAGATTATCTTGAAAAATGGTTAAATTGACCCAAACAGAGAGGAGCTAGAGGGTTAAGGTCTTCCACACGAATGATCCTCATAAAATTCCACTATATAGTTCTGAGAATAGGAATTCTCTCAGACATTAACTTACAACACTTTTTTCGCTTAGTATAATGGTCCGTTCGACCAAAACATGAAAACTTTGGCCTGCTATAAAACGAAACCAGCTGGGCTATAAGTTTATTCTACAAAAATATTCTACTCAACATGTCCTTGCAGAATTATAAGGTCGCTACTCTGTAACAAAAATGCTGTTGGACAATGTTATTATATCGTTTTTTCATTTAATATTCAATATTGCGTTTCGGTAGATTATTAAAATAACTTTTTAACGCGACATTGTATTGTTCTACTTGACTTATAATTGTTTTAAACTTTCCACTTAATCATCACTTAAAGACCAGATAACGCGATTGTATTTAGCCCCAATTACACTTATACATAGCCGCTGATGTTACCTATCGTTTGGTATAATTTATAAAAGTTTCCTATGACGATAGGTATTTGTTTCAGGGAAAACATTGAAAAAGTCAGATTTTCTGCGTTTTTTACATAACGTCCTTGAAGGAGATTTTTAAGATTTTTTTCCTTTTTGGACAATAATACCAACACTTGCCTCCAACTTTTTTTGCTATTCCAAATCGATACGTCCTAATGAACATAGATATTACTAAATATAAGCCCTCGATATATTTCGTCCTGCAACTACATAATATTTCAAAAATATAACATAATTTCTATATAAAAGTTATCATAGGGTCCTGCGAATATTTTCAGAATCTTAGTCGTTCCTATGCGATAAATGCATCACTATCTGGGAAAATCAACATTTGTAGAACATTTTCTACACGGAAGTCATTTCTGTTAGCAGTTTCCTTTAAGCCATAAACAAAAAAATATTCTTCCATAATAAAGATGATAACTCAGAATCTGAGAAAATAATTCCAATTCACATGATACATCAAATTTTGTTTCATTTTTTTTTCGAAATGAAGTGTTCTTTGGTCGTGATAAAAATAATTGTTTTCTTTAGAACCAAAGGCAAAAGATAAACAAAACATGATTCCAACAAAACAAATATTTCGTGACAACTTTACAAATATTTTACGAACGAACGAAAAAAAATGATAATGTCATAAAAATGCCATAAATTCTGAAAGACGTTGTAATTAGAAATGTACAACAACTCAACCCCTAAAACGACCCTTGGGCTACCAAACTCTCCAGACAGCGACCAAACAATGGTGGCCACGTACTTTTGGCCAACATTGAGGCCTTACACAAAATCATACACCAAAGAATTAGAAGAGAAGAAAAAACAACGACTGAACTGTCTCAAAATCTTAATCTGTTCAGACGAAATTACAAAAAACCATTGTGGTATTAAAAAAACGAAATGAATCTGATTTTCTAATTTTGCTGCAGAGGAAAATTAGAACAATAAAGACAAACTGAATTCAGTAGGGATCCACGCTGCTGACATGTCCTTTGGCAATTTAAAAGATTATTATATTAAAGTGAAATGGAAATGGAACAACAAAGGCAAGATGAAGTCTTTCGAAATCCAAATCCATTGTGCCAGCAGCACAAATCTTGGAAACTGATCAGCAGTGGCTGAGACATGTCCTTTTTCATTTTTTACTCTACGAGAGAATGTCCTTTTCTTCTGACACATCTACTGCAGTAGGGATGTTGAAAATGAGTATAAATGATGTCCTTCCTACTGCTGGCTATTCGCTTGACTTCTTCTTCTACGTGTTCTTTTGTTGTCGTTTGTGCGAAAGCCTTTTCTGTGCCTTTGGGCATTTTTTTCTGTGTCCTTTTGTTAGCTCTGCTGATCCTTTTGTGCCACTTTTGGGAGATGCCATTGTTTCGGGCTGAAATGTGTAAACGAGCAAAAATTTGTAGAAATTGCTTCTTGTGCGGATGAGTTGACCCCGGGTTGTTGAGGCTAATTGGTATGAGTTTCAGTTTAAAAATGTCGAAAAGAGATCATGGCCAAGGAGATCAGTTCGCAGTGACAGTGGGACAAAGTAGTGGAAAATTTAAAGAGAAGAGTTTAGAAAATGTTCTATTTTCTTATTTTTAAAATTTTCCCTGCCATTGCTAGTGAAAGATTCAATATGTATTCCTATTGGCGCCGCTTATCTAATTATTTAATTTAATGCAGTTTCGATAAAAGCAGTTCGTGATTTATGAAATTATTTCCATGACAAAAATCGTGACAAATATAATTTTGGAAAATATTTGTTTTGAAAACCACTGACAATATTGAATTATAATCGTGACAAATATAATTCTAGAAAATATTAGCTTCAAAAACCACTGACAATATTGAACATATTTGGTTTTCTGGCTATAAATTAGTAATAGTAATTCAGTGTAGCTTCAACGTCTGAAGTTTATTTAAACTCAATTTCCCAAACGGTCCTCTATTGTATTCCTTAAATCCCTGAACTAACCTGTGATGTCTTTGGGTAACAATATCATCTGGATTAGAATTCAATTTCTTTTATTTATTTGCACTTATATTTTCAGTTATCCTTACATTTCTCTTCGCCTTATGGACTCTGTTGGTGACCAGATCAGTCGATTGTGGTCCACAAGACCCACCGTACATATTCAATGTAGGCGTGCCAACAGATATAGATGTGGCTACTGCGAAACCTCTGATTTAAGATATATTATCTTATAATGGAAAAATATCTTCCAAAATAAAAGTTTTCTCATGAATGACCTTCAGCAAGCATTGAGGACATTGTAGTTATGTTTCCATTTGGGTTGAAGTATAATAGTCAGTTAAAATTAAGGCTTTGACATCACATTCTATCTATCTAAATCTTCGAATTTAGTTATATGAATAGTGAGCTGACCAAACCTGTTATGAATTTTGATTGGGTGCTTAGAAAATATTTATTTTTCGAAGGCCATTCCTTAAAAAAATACAAATAAGTAATGGAAGATGGACTGACATATTAAAGGACATTGGAAGACGTTCTGTGGAAGAAATTCGGGAAATTAACTCTACTGAAGTGGAAGACAACTTGAACGAAAATGTACATGCTCACAGCATATGCATTGATTTTGATTAATATGTCTTTTTTCAACTTGTGAGGGCCCAAAAATTGAAGTCATTAAAGTCGTTTTTGTTTCATAAAAAAATTTTCTTCATTATTTATTTTTTATTGTTTATTTTTTATTTTTTATTTTTTATTTTTTATTTTTTATTTTTTATTTTTTATTTTTTATTTTTTATTTTTTATTTTTTATTTTTTATTTTTTATTTTTTATTTTTTATTTTTTATTTTTTATTTTTTATTTTTTATTTTTTATTTTTTATTTTTTATTTTTTATTTTTTATTTTTTATTTTTTATTTTTTATTTTTTATTTTTTATTTTTTATTTTTTATTTTTTATTTTTTATTTTTTATTTTTTATTTTTTATTTTTTATTTTTTATTTTTTATTTTTTATTTTTTATTTTTTATTTTTTATTTTTTATTTTTTATTTTTTATTTTTTATTTTTTATTTTTTATTTTTTATTTTTTATTTTTTATTTTTTATTTTTTATTTTTTATTTTTTATTTTTTATTTTTTATTTTTTATTTTTTATTTTTTATTTTTTATTTTTTATTTTTTATTTTTTATTTTTTATTTTTTATTTTTTATTTTTTATTTTTTATTTTTTATTTTTTATTTTTTATGAAAGTTTTCATGAATTTTTCAGGGTAGTTCCCAAATATTACGTGGACGACGACTATGAAAGGGTTTTACGAAATTCGTGGTAGGAATAAACATCAAAACTACAGACTAAACGGCAGTAGCAAGAAACATGCACTGACCATGTAGACGAGCTATAAATAGGGATTTTTCGAAATTTGTACTTTTAAGGGAGGAAAGAGACAAAAAGGGTTTAAAACGGTACTTAAATTCGACCCTTTTTGTCTCTTTCCTCCCTTACAAGTACAAATTTCGAAATGCAGCTATATTCGTGAAAACCGATATTAACATTTCTCTGTCAGCGTAGGCTTGCAACATAAATGGATTTTTCGAAATGTGTACATTTAGAGCGGATTAAAAGGGATACAAATTGTACCAATTTAAGTATGGCAGCTATATTCGTGAAATTTGGTGTGTAAAATTCCTCTGACCATGTTGAAGTGCAAAACAAATATTTTTTTTAAATGTGTGCTTATAAGGGGTGAGTGAGACAAAAAGGGATAAAAATGGTACCAATTTGAGTATTGAAGCTGGGTGATTCCACTTAAAGTGACCCTTTTTTCGACAAAATTTTAAAATTAATTTGTGATTTAAAAAACACCGATAAACATTCGTAATGTTTATACCTCTCATAACACATTTTTTGATTATATTTCAAAAAATAATGACAACAACATGTCTGATCATTTCCTTCTCCAGATATAGACTGGTGTCGTAACAGGATTTCAGTAAAAATGTCACGCCCGTTACAATTTAAATATCCTATATTCATAAAGAGATGTCGGTAACGTATACTTTAGAAGAAAGTGTATGAACTACTATTTTGATTAGCAAAAACGAATAAAGGCATGTAATGGAAGAACATTACCGAATTCAAGAAAATAAGTAAAACCTCAAGATTTTCTTCAAAGCTAAGGTCACACCCGTGACGCTCTTGTTTGTTGTATATTTCCAGTATTTAAAACGCTAAGACATATTTATATTTGCAAAAATCTTCCTCTTAACCTGACGTTTTCAATTGGCAATATAGTAAAAATCTCAGTCAATGAATATGGAAGATATTTAAACATATTTAAGCAAAAGTGTCACACCCGTTCCAATGGAATCACCCTACTATATTCGTGAAAATCGGTACTTACATTTCTAGCAACATAAACGGATTTTTCGAAATTAGTACATTTAAGGGGAGTGCGGGACAAAAAGGGATACAAATAGTACCGACTAATGTATTACAGCTAGAATCGTGAAATTTGGTATGTAAATTCTCTCATCACATACTTATACTTTCAAGGTGTGAGAGGGACAAAAAGGGATAAAAATGGTACCGACTAAATTATTGCAGCTATTGTCGTGAAATTTAGTAGAAGTGCATATCTAAATGCATTTTTCCGAAATTTGCACTTCTAAGGCGTGAGCGACACAAAAGGGATACAAATGGTACCAACTAAAGTATTGCAGCTAGAATCGAGAAATTTGATATGTAAATTCCTCTGACCATGCAGAAGCGAAATATAAATGCATTTTTGTACTTTTAAGGTGTGCGCGGAACAAAAAGGGATAAAAATAGTACCAACAGCTAAAGTATGACAGCTAGAATCGTGAAATTCGACATATAAATTCCTCTGACCATGTAGAAGCGCTGTAAAATTGGGTTGCGCGGGATAAAAAGGGGTAAAATGGTGTACAGCCCTGTTCGTACAAATTTATTTACATAAACGCGGAACATAAATGAAATTTCCAAAATTTGTACCAAATAAAGTACATGTTTTTAGGGGAGAAGCGAGAACACATATTTTGTTCATAAACCTAAAAATATTAATGAATGTAATTCCACCTTTCAAAGTCAAATCACTCGGTAGTTCAAATTTAAAATTTAGCATGTCCTCCCTATATTTTCTGGACAGCTGAGAAGTGGTATGAATATTATTTTTTCTCAATGCAAAAATTATTATATTTAATTAATTTTTATATATTTAGAATTTAAACATGAATACGTGAAAAATTCCCATTCTTGTACTTTTAAGGTGCGTGGAACGAAAAGGGATAAAAATGGTACCATCTAAGTATTGCAGCTAGAATTGTGAAATTTGATTTATAAATTCCTCTGGCCATGTAGAAGCGCAGTAAAATTTGATTTTCCGTAATTTGATGTTGAAAAAAATATCATAAAATTCACTGAATTTTTTTCGATTCTGTTTTATTTAATTTTATATTGCATTTTTGTCCAAATTGTTTTCTGATATCACTTTAAATCCATATAAATTGTTATGTTTTTTTTTTTGCTAGAATAACTTATTGGCCGAATTATTAGACTGAAAACTTTTTCGTACTTTGTCGGTTCATTTTAATAACAAAAAAAGAAATAGTGTGAACAATATGGTTCTGAGAAAACATTTGTCAACCTTTATGTATAATGTAGGTATCATTCGATAATTATTCTGTTAACGTTTTACTAAATTGCTTTTTATTTTTTTACTTTAGGACAAATATTTTTATTTAAATTGCTTTTAAGGATATTTTTTTCAGAGAAAAGGCACGAAATTTGTTCATCAAATCATCATTAAATAATCCCAAATAAAAAATTCTTTTCTGGGTTGATGGTAAACTACAATTTTGATTTTTTTGCTAATTTTCATATGAACAATTTCTCAAATATTTTTTTAAGACTTTATTTTGAGATTTTTCATTTTGTGGGCCCACTTTTTGCTTTTGAGGAATTTTTAGTTTTTTTCTTGAGTTATTCATGTTTTGGCCAATTATTTATGCCATACTATTCCATACACAACCATATTCAAGGTAATATATGTATCAATGAATAATATATACTGAAAAAACAATGCTTTCTATTTAATTAAAATCTGTGGAAAATATTGGCTCACGTTTCAGAGTTTGCATAATATTCCTTGATATACTTAATATTTTCAGTAAACCTCTGATTTCATTTTTTTTTTTCAATTTTTTCTCCGTTTTTCAGTCTCTTAGCCCACTGTAAACACTTCGTTATATTCTAACGAACACAATTAGCCCGATAGTCCTACCAAAAGGAAACAAAACGAAAATCAATATATCATTGTCATTGTTCGCTCTACGAACGAACGAACACAAAGGCCTTTCGCACACAAAGCCGGGTCTAACTCATCAGCGCAGAGCAACGATGTTTCATCATGTCCTACCAATTTACTACCAACCATCCTCAACACGCATTCACATGTACTGTACGAACATGGCTTAGACATTTGTTAGCCCTAATAAGCCGGTGGCCGGTGACAATGTGAGAGACACTGTGACGTCTCATTTCGTTGTTGTTGTCGTTGTTGCCGCTGCATGCATATCTCCCCATGATATTCATGGAATTTTCATTACCCCCGCGAACAAAGGCTGGCCAAATGTTTTTGTGTTTTAGCCTTAAGGCCAAATGTCATTGTTTTGAATCATTGGCTTGAATGCGCCGCACAACAATTGTAAATATTGTCAGACCTTGTTTACAAATGTTTTTGGCTAAATATTTCCTATAGAATTTGCAAGGCCTTTATGCCTTTAGAAAACCTTAATGTTTAACGATAAATAGCCATGTTTTATGGGGAACTAAACACGGCCAAGAGAAATCTCCAGTGTGTTTCGCACTGATTAGAGAAATGTCACACACCATATAGACGTCGCTTTTCACGATGATGTGATAGATTTTTTTGTCCCCGTCCTCCGTCCTCCGGACATTGACAAAAATCTACTTTGTCACTTTGTGAATTGTGCTCGAATCGGATTTTCTGATTAGTTCGGTCGTTTTGCTTGCGATTTGTTTGAATGGTGGTGTTAAAAGATTTCCGTGGAAATCTGCTCTGCTCGGCTCTGTCTTAATTTCGATTTTCATGGTTTAATGTTGGCATTTTTGAAAACCAAACAAAATTTTGTCATTATCGTTGACATTTTCATTTTTTGGTCGGACCATTTTGAGGGTGGTTAGGTTTTGCAAATATGTCAATTGTCGCTTGTTAATTGTCTTGTTCTACGGTAGTAATCAATTAAGTTACCCGCTGAATGTGGGTTGCTGTGTGAGCAAACACTACCAAGGTGGTCGTGCAAATATGGCCAACAATGGCTTGAGTAGTTAATCGGGAAAGTGAGCATGAATGTGTCGTTGGAAGGTGAGGAATGGCAAATATTGAATTGTCAACAAAAACTATTTGATTAGTAAAGGATCTTCGGTTAGAAGACCACCCTGTTGGAAAATAAATTCGGTGATACTGTAACTAAATTGCATTTTCAATCGTCTCGGCCACCCTGTTTGGAAATAAATTCGGTGATACTGTAACTAAATTGAATTTTCAGTCGTCTCGGATCAGTGGCCTGCAAGTCAGTTTTAAGACATTAGTCACAACGAGTTCCAGAACTAATATAAAAAACATTTTGTCATACTTTTTTCTTTGAATGAGCGACCTACAACATAGGATTATATAGTCTGTAGGATATACGATATATGTCACAGCCTCTGTAATTTTTTTATGAGAATATCAAGCATGAGTCTGAGAGTATTTTATATAGAAAAACAGACTCAAGATAATTTTATATACCCCTTCCCATTTTTACTCTATTACAAGGGAAAAAGAGAATCAATAAATTACAATGTGCCCAAGAAATATCAATATCCTTAACATTACACCAGTATTTTGTTGGTTGTCTGAAGTTTTTAGTTAAGACATATATATGCTGTACTAGAGTCAGCATATTTTTACCTATCTATAAATTGATAACGAATCTCATGCGTAGTAGGAATTTCTAAAGGTTCTCTGTATGTTTTTATCAAACGGGAACATCATTTTTATACCCTCCACCTCCAGGATGGGGGTATACTAACTTCGTCATTCCCTTTGTAGCACCTCGAAATATCGACCTGAGACCCTATAAAGTATATATATTCTTGAAAGTTATAAAATTCTAAGACGATCTAGCCATGCCCGTCCGTCCGTCACTTCGTCTGTTGAAAGAACGCTAGCTTCTAAACGAAAGGAGCTAGAACGTTCAAATTTTCCATAAATGCGTCTTATAGTCGTAGATCGGTTGGGATTGAAATGGGGCGAAATCGGCCCAAAGGGAAAAATTTTTCCCTCACAAGGACTAAAAATACCCATAATAATCCTTAATATTTTAGCGTATTTAAGCATGTTTTTTTGAATATGTCTGTTTATATCTGCTTGATATTTGGTATGCGCATTCCCCTTATAGCAAAAACGTGCACCATAAAGTGATTCTTATTTGTAGGGGGTGAAATGGGGCAAAAAAGGGATACAAATTGTACTTATTAAACGACAACAGCTGAAACACGATATTCGGTGTGCACATTCCTCTAATTGAATAGATACATAATATAAGAGTATAAATTAAAAGTATAAAAGTATTTCGTATTTTTAAGGGGTAAAATGGGAATAAAGGGATAAAAATGGTACCAACTAAACGGCTGTACCTAGAATAATGAAATTCGGTGTATACATTCCTCTGATTGCATAGACAAGTAAAATACACGGATTTTTCAAAATTCGTACTTTTTGGGGTTAAAATGAAAAAAAGGGATATAAATAGTACTAGAGTCATGAAATTCGCAATACATTCCTCTGACTGTGTAGACACGGAAAAAATCGATTTTTCGAAATTCTTACTTTTTGAGGTCAAAATGGATAAAGGGTATAAAAATAGTACCAACCAAATGATCGCAGCTAGA
Organism: Polietes domitor; assembly: GCA_947397865.1. Lineage (NCBI taxonomy): Eukaryota > Metazoa > Arthropoda > Insecta > Diptera > Muscidae > Polietes > Polietes domitor. The sequence goes on along the minus strand of OX377621.1, from coordinate 168,692,541 downwards.
GTCAGGAAATTCGGTGTATACATTCCTTTGACTACGTAGACATGAAAAATATAAGTTTTTTTTTCAAATTCGTACTATCAAGGGATACAATGGTACGGAGGGATAAAAATGGTACCAACCAAACGGCTACACCTAGAATAATGAAATTCGGTGTATACATTCCTCACTTAAAATAAACAGATTTTTCGAAATTTGTACTTTATGGGGTTAAAATGAAAAAAGGGGACAAAAATAGTACCAATCAAATGACCTCGGCTAGAGTCATGAAATTCGGAGTATACATTCCTTTGACTACGTAGACATGAAAAATAAAAGGTTTTTCTCCAAATTCGTACTTTCAAGGTATACAATGGGTACGGAGGGATAAAAATAGTTCCAACTAAACGGCTACACCTAGAATAATGCAATTCGGTGTATACATTCCTCTGATTGCGTAGACACTTAAAATAAACAGAATTTTCGAAATTCGTACTTTATGCGGTTAAAATGAAAAAGGGGATAGAAATAGTACGAATCAAATGACCGCAGCTAGAGTCATGAAATTCGGAATACATTCCTCAGACTGTGTAGACACGGAAAATAGACGAATTTTTCGCAATTCGTACTTTTTGGGGTTAAAATAGAAAAAGGGGATACAAATAGTACCAACCAAGTGACCGCAGCTCGAGTCAAGCATTCGG
>OX377621.1:168668858-168691661 GCA_947397865.1 Polietes domitor | reverse complement strand
AATATTGAAGACCCTAATACACAAATTATGGCTTTTTTCGGGATACAAAAAGATAGAGTATTTACTTAAGACTCTGTGTATGTTACGACCAAATCCGAAACTTTTTGAAACAGTTTGCACCACGTTCTCCGTATGTATAACATTTTTGGTGTAAATTGGCTTTCTAAACTTAAAAATTATATTATTTTCTTTTTGTATATTTTTCAATTTTCTAAAATTCCAATTTTCGCCGAAGGTACTTTTAAGATTTGTACTCTCATTCTGGAAATATAGTCCGATCACATCCGCTTATATGTTCAATTAAAGGTAATTATGATACAGTGGAAATGATTTTTTTCGAAAAAAATCTTTCTTTGCTGGCACGAAAAAATCATAAAATAGAAGAAAAATCAGCAGCGAGCCAACCGGCCCCTAAAACACAAATAGAACAAAAAATGTGCAAGTTATAGTTAATTTTATAAGAAATGTTTTAAAAATTGGACAAAAATCGAGAAGTTGAAATATTTGGTTTAAAGTTTTTCGACAGCAATCACGTTTATAATTTCTGTAGAGTAAATATATAAAACTTTTAGAATCGGCTATAAAAAAGTACTGATTATTTTTTAAAATTTCTGTTTTTTTTTTTTGAAAGGTTGAACTTTGTCATTTAATAATGGAACACAATATAATTCATATGACTACCACCACTGACTCGGCAGTACCTCAACCGATCAACCCAATTTTTCAGTACAGCCCAAAATCAACAGTGACTAGTTTTGGATGAATTGGCTGCTTAATAGTCACGTGTGGGTTTTCAGAACCTCATATGCGGCTATTTTGCTTATTGGCGTAGACACCGAGCTGAAAATGAGCTTGATGATGGCTTAACTGAAAGCCGATCTATTCTCGAATATTTTCCACATAAATTTCAGACACTTTACGTTAGAGACTCACTACTTTGGAAGTAATTTTTTAATTTAATTTAATTTTCTACTTTTATGATTGCCACTTTTGTTTATCTACATAAAGGCGTCCACATATTTCTTGCTAATATATTTCTATTTGTCGGTAAAAGAGTTTGATTTATTAATTATTTTATTATTATTAATAAGATAATCCATAAGTTTAAAGATGCAGTTGCTGTTACTTATTACAACAATTATAAACGTGATTGCAGTCTAAATTAAAAATATTTAATAGATATATTTAAAACAACTTGCTTTAAGTTGACTCCAAAAAAGTTTTGGATGTTCCCTCCTAAAATTAATCTTTGTTGGTTGGTTGCTTGTCCATATGATTTTTGAAGTCAGCCTATGTTAGTTGTATGAATTAATTCTATTAAGTATTTTTAATTTCGATTGCAATCAAGTTAATAATTGTAGCAGAGTATAAACTTATGAATCGCCTTAGAGACACTATTAATTATTAATAATATTAATCTTACAAAAATCGAAGAGCTTAGAAAAAAAATATATATTTTAATATTAAATATAAAAAATAAAATGTTTTAATATAAAAAAATAATAAATAAGAAAATATTTAAAAAATATATAATGTTCTCTGTGGTCTGGCTTTATGTCGCAAATAAATGAAAATAAGATGTTCGAACTATATTTCTTTAAAAATAAAATGATAAACAAACATGTTTTCAGTTATTTGTCACCTTAAGTCGGACAATAACAGAGGATTTTAAAATCAAACAGTTTGACTCTACAAATCATAACAAAAATATATATATTTTTAAGATTTGTCAATTATCTGTAAAACTAGAAGCAATTTGCTGGAAATTAAATAAAAAGTTATATTTGTACCTCTGTTGACGATCGACCATATGATCGACATCAGCTGATGCTGGCTTGTGGAAGATCGGCCATATGATCGACATCACCTGATGCACATATGACATATCGTGACATCCACATGCAGATGGCGTTATTGTTTGTTTTTATGTTTGTCAAAGTTGTTTGTATGTACTTCGTACGGAGCAGCAATACGTGCTGAAATAAAATATTAAAATCTATTTGTGTTGCATTTTTTATAAATTGTCTCCTCTAGACTCCGTCTAGGGGAGACCAACAGTGCCATTATCCTGATGGAAACCTGTTCAACCTCAAACCGCAAAAAGTAACACATTTTTTAAATTACAAAAAACTTTACTTTGGATCCACGCTAGTGTCTACAATCTAATTTTTTAATTAAGAAATACAACTTCCCAACAAAAAAGAATTGAAGTAGTTTAAAATGAATTACAGTTTCATTACTCCAAAATCATGGATCCAAGAGAATTCATTCTAAATAGTTTCTCAAAATCGAATAAAGTTTCATATAAAGAAGTCCTTCAAAGTTATTTACAAAAATATAGTTTAACACTCATTCCCAGCAAATAAATGGAAGTACTTGCTAAATAATGACACTTTCATTGGTCATGCATCCAAGAGAATGCATTCTAAACAGCATTTCAAATGCGAAATTTTCTTCTAAAATATAGGTCATCTCTTATTATAAATTAAAATTCTAATTTTATTGCCAGAATTAAGAAGAACATTTATTAAATTACTATTTCTTTCATTTATAGAAAAGGTAAAATAATCAATTATTTTTCTGTTGCATCATTAACGTTGTGTGTTTTTTTTTTTTGATGATTAAGTAACAGATTTTAATAGTCTGTCTTATGGGTAGGGTAAATTTTATTTATATTTTTATTGGATAAATTAACTGCACAATAAAAAATACATTATGTACTAACTAAACCGATAAGATGGAACTATAGGAAGTGTATCGTCAGAATAGTTGTCCGCATATCAAAAATGGTCAAATTATTTTTTATGAAACTCTATTTGTAATGTTCACCCTTAAACGAATCCAAAAATGAATGACTTTCACCTATGAGAATATGTCATGTAAGCATCAAACATGCAGTACTTCTAATCACTCATTCGAATGAAGTGACGGGGATCTGCAAATGAACCCATTCCTTCCAATGACAACCCTATGTAAAAATCATGAACGATTCACCCGAAAACGAAGTACTTCCATATCATCTTTTCTTCAGTTGAACGACTATTTAACCACTTCTCCGTCATGTCTTTTTTTCATATGACCATATGAAATTTTATTTTTATTTAGAAATGATCATCAAAATCGGAGAGTTGAGCCAACATTTGTGTGATCGCTTCATATGCAATTAATTACTCTTTTCAAAAAATCTAAGAAATCTACCTGCATGTTTTTTAAATTTTCAAATACACAGCTACATTTGTGCAGTAGATACTTTGAAAATTTCAGACTGGGACTTTATTATTTTCTTATTATCCATATTAAATTACATCGCTAGACAAATTTACATTTTTTATTGGACCTGAACAAGACCATATACATACATGTGAAACTAGAGAACTATAAACTAGAAGTAGAAAAACTGTGTACTCAATTTTCGATTTGGTCATATTCTCTCCTTTTTACAGGACATTTTCACATTTCCAAAGGATAGAGATGTTCTAATAATTTGTTTTCGTAATTTTGTGAGGTATGGCACTATGGTTTTGGGGTTTCCCGGGCCGTTTCATTTCTAGTGAGAACGGGAATGAAAAGCTTCTTTCCCGGGAATCCCGGAAAAAATAATTTATTTTTAGTATGTCCAATATGGTTTAAAATGTCAAAATGTAGTAACTGGTGTGCTTTTAACCCATTAACGCCCACGGTACACGTCCATGTACACTATTTTAAGCTACTTTTTTGATAATTTTAAATATGATTGAAATTCCTGAATATTAACCAAATGATACAAGTGATCGAGAAGAACAAAACAAAAATAATAATAATCTAAAAATAAATATTTTTATTATTATAGTAGTTATTACGGAAAATAATTGAAAAGAAATTTAATAAATTAAATTAACGTTAGGCGTTAATGAATGTTTTTGTCAAAATATTTTAGAAATTATTTTTCATTTTACAAATATTTTTTATTTTAAGTAGTCATAATATAGGACATTTAAATCACACGCACAAGTGACTGACATCTACACTAGATTCAAAATTAAAAAATAACTCGTATGGCTGAGAATGTTGTGAAGTCTTTAATTTTGAAGATTTATTCGTCTAGAGAGGAAATATTTAACAATGTAAAAGCAATAGAAACAATGAAAATTTTAATATTTATTAAATAAATTCATAAAAACATTGAAATAGTGCACTCATTAGTTCTTACAAAGGATCATTTAAATATACCGTAGGGCATATTACTATTCGTATTAGATTTCTGTTGAAAGTTTCCAGGTGAACAATTCTAATTTTATCTCTGTTTTTATACAATATCTAACTGGTTTCATATGTTAAGTAATTCTTCTCTGAGAAGATTTTCACCTTTTCTGGGAAAACAAGAAATTTTAAGGCAAACCAGATAGCACATGGAGTTAAGTATTGGCATTATGTCAGCCATATTATTTCCAGTATAATATATTTGTTTCACAATAAATATACTGCAAATGTCCTTACAAATGGTATGTATTCGGAATATCGAGTGGCTATGAACAAAAACACAACTTTTCAGGTGAGCGAAAAACAGTTTTTCTCCTTAATGTTAAGAGTAATTATTAATCATTCTTCTACAGTTTAATTTAAAAAGGATTACTAATTGCTACGATTAAAAAGTTTTCGAAATTTCCTATTTTTCGCGGTTCTATGGTTCCTAAACACTTTTGCACGTTTTAAATTGAGCACTATGAATGTTGAGATAAACACATAGCCATTAAAGCTGAAATATATAAATAAGACTTATTGTAAACTCGATAACTTTATAAAAAACGCATTTTCTGTGAAGCACACAGCGAATTTAAAGATTCCAGCTCAATCAAGATTTTTACTGGGGCCTTTTTACAAGATACTTTGCCCTGAATGTTCATAACTTCGGAGTTTATTCGACGATTTTCTTAAATGGTTCCTATATTTCTTCTTAAGATTAAAAGTTTTACTCTTACGATTTATATTATTTCGGGAATATCTTTTGCGTTTTAAAGGCAATTTTTATTACCTATTTTGTTGTATTAAGACAACATTGCTCCGTATAGAAATCTGATTCTGACATACTCATTTTGTTTACTTCAGAACAACAAAATACTTCTGTAGTTAAAAGATCTTCCTTTAGGAAAAAATCCGTAGGTAAATCCTTTAAATTGTTTATTTTCTTGTGCTAAATTTGTTAAAACATCTTTCTAATTAACATCCTAATTAAACATTTAAACAGCTGCACACATATGCTAACACAGCTTCCTCAGCGTTTGATCTTTCAATTGGCCTCTTTGGGAAGGGAAGGGGTTTTGCATGTTGCTACCTACCAAAAACATGACTACCGTCCACTACCGGCGACTGGTGATCGGCAACCGGTGTTCTTAATTTGTTTGACAAATGTTTCTGCCTCGTTATTGACTTTTAGTTGCATTTCCTAAATAAATAAATTTCTCATTTTCCTCAGGCCTATCGGGCCACTTAAGAAGGCAATATAAACATTTTGGTCAAAGTTTGAAAACATATTTTCAGCGTTGCTGAATATGTGAAACTAGCCACAAAATTTGCCAAAGGAAAAATATTTACTTAGGCCGGAGGTTTAAAAAAGTCTTTCGGCTAAGACCCACTAGTTCAAAGGACATCCACTCAAAAAAGAGCAAACACAGTTTCCTTCGTTTCGAAGGCTTGGCCGAATTCCTCTTGAACAGCTCAACATGACCAGCCCTGAGCCCATCTATCATTCACTCAACATATGTTGGCAGCCGTCAGCAATATCACAGCTATGTCCCTCCCAAGTCCTTTCTAACAAGTTCAAACCGCTCTGAACAAGCCGCTGGCGATGCCAACCATGTGTTCCCTCATTAACATTAACGACTAAAGAGAGGTTGTGGTGATGGCGGTGGTGTTAATTCATAATGTGTCATGTCTTTAACATGTGCAAATTAGTAACGCTCTTCCCCACACAGGACATGCCAGCGAAATAAAAAACAACCTCACCAACATCATAGATGTCATTGCCAGTTGATAATCCTTAAAATAATCGGTGACATGCACATGATCCTGGAAAATTTACACATATGAAAGACTGAAAATAAAAACTGAGCGAACAAATGGTCACACAATTTTTCACGGATTTCAAATTTTCATCTCATTTTTTTCGTCCTTTCATTTCACCCAAACGAAGTCTATTGTTCTAACTTCACACACACACACATGCACATCTTCTCTTTGAAAAAATCTATCCGATCATCGCTTTAGTTACGCTTGTTCTGTATTCTTATAGGATTTATTTATTACCGTCGGTTCGTGTGTGCGTGCAAAGGACTCTGTGTTCGTGTTCTTCTTCACACGGAAATCAATTCGTTTTGCCTGATCGACATTCATTTTAGAAAATGTGATCATCGATCTCTGCTGTTTGTTTCGAATGTTTTCCAGATGTTAAAGCAGGAAATTTTCGATTTGAACGCTGGCATTTTATTCGCTTGTTCAAGTCCACAAAAAGGAACTGTACACTCGAGAGCTTGTTCGAATATCCTTAGCGAAGCGAGCGTACTCTACTCGATTAAAGCGTTTAATATGTGTGTAATGCGTTAAATGCGCACCAAATGCGAGTCGGTAAATATTGGCTTCCTGGCTGATTATATCGTCAAAAGTTTGTCAATATAATTTAGATTAGCATGAAGTGGAGAGAGGACAAGAAGAGAAAAGTATCTAGAAATGATAAGGATAAGGTCTTTCAAAAGGGATATAGAGTAAATAGAGGAAAACAGAAACAAGTGTTTTCAAAAATGTCAATATCTTTGGAAATGCTTATGCATTTTTAACTATTTTTTAGACAATATCTAAATTTATTTGTTGAATGAATTAAGTAAGTAATAAAAAAAATATTAAAATTATTGAAAATTCGAATTCCTCGAAGTCTTCAATAATTTTAATATTTTTTTTGCAAAGAGAGTGAGAGAGGTTGATATTGGACCTCAAAAATCTCTAGTCAATTATTACTAAAATAGAGGAGGAGGCGCTAATTTCGACCGAAATAAAAACTTTGGGTGACATTAATTTTAGTTCAAGGAAAAATCAAAAATATTCTTGAAGTGTAGGGATGTTTTAGCGGCTCCATTTTTCAATAACTATTAAATGTTCACAAATTGTTCAGATCTGGAAAATGTGCTCAGTTTGGTTTCACCATGAAGAGAGACTAGAGCCCGACCGAATATTTGGCTTCGCAAAAATTGCTATTCGTCGTTCCATTATATTCATTATATTTCAAATTTTTAATGAAAAGTGCGAATATGAAATCTTTTGATTCGGCTTCAGTCGAATATTAAAATTTGAACTGAATATCTATTCATCATCGGCTCGAAATATCTGCTTCGGTCAAGCTCTAATAGAAAATCCTCTCTATAGTTAAGTGAAGTCATTGATTTATGAGGAAATGTTTGTGAATTTAATGTGAGAAAAGGTAATATACCTTTTCTAATATAGTTTCTAATAGTTAAATTCACAAAGTTTGTAAATACTTGCAGCCGACTTCATAAAAATTTATAAATTGGCTGAAGCACAATTAGTACTGAAAAATTGTTTCATAAACCTTCCATAAATTATATTATATTAAAAAATCGTGTAAAATTTTTAGAGAGTTTACTACAGAAATTTATAAAAAATCAGGGTCTTACTGGTTAGTTCTGACCACATTTTTGTATAAAAATTATGTCTATTTCAATAATAATAACTATGCAAAAAAATGTATCAGAGACCTAAAAAAGTATTTTTTCTAAGCATTTTTTTATTCATAAAATCAACACAAAATGGATATATAATTTTTAATTTTTTTTTGCTAAAACTCCAATTTTCGACGCGATGCCTTTCATTTTGTTAATATAAGTTCACTTATATGTCCAATTAAAGGTAAAATTTTCATATAGACACAGTGGTCAACAAGGAATTGAGAAAAAAAAACTGAATTTTTTCCAAAATAAATCATTTTGTGCTGGTACGAAACAACCCATAAATATAAATAAAATAGAATAGAAATAAAATAGGAAAAAATGGGGAAAATGATATGTTTAGTTTTTTAGTAGCTACCATCTTAATAAATAAATCATTGTATGTGTAAAAAAATCTATAGATAAACGTAGACGTTATGGCCTTCTGAGTAGACGCAAACGATTTTTTTAAATCATGATTATTTTAATTTTGTTTTGTTATATAGCGCGAAAAACTGTTTTACAAATTATAATAACAAAATATTATGTTTTCTTCTTAGCTGTGACCTTAGTGAAGAACACAAAGCCTTCTTGAAGAATATCTATGGATATATGTGGAAGTTATGGTCTATATTGTAGAAGTCAGGGTATTTCAAAAATCGATTAAAGGTATCTTTGACGAAAGCAAGAATTAAAAATATAGCCATAATAGAGACAAGAAAATATACCAGATATTCTGGATTATTATTGGATAGTCAATAATTTATTTACATTTCGATGATTCGATCTCAATTGAAGAATTTAATTTTTAGTATTAGTATTTTTATCATTTTTCTATCTACAAATATTCTTGTTTACGATTTTTTGATTTTTTTTTTAATTTTATGAATTTTATGAATTTTATGAATTTTATGAATTTTATGAATTTTATGAATTTTATGAATTTTATGAATTTTATGAATTTTATGAATTTTATGAATTTTATGAATTTTATGAATTTTATGAATTTTATGAATTTTATGAATTTTATGAATTTTATGAATTTTATGAATTTTATGAATTTTATGAATTTTATGAATTTTATGAATTTTATGAATTTTATGAATTTTATGAATTTTATGAATTTTATGAATTTTATGAATTTTATGAATTTTATGAATTTTATGAATTTTATGAATTTTATGAATTTTATGAATTTTATGAATTTTATGAATTTTATGAATTTTATGAATTTTATGAATTTTATGAATTTTATGAATTTTATGAATTTTATGAATTTTATGAATTTTATGAATTTTATGAATTTTATGAATTTTATGAATTTTATGAATTTTATGAATTTTATGAATTTTATGAATTTTATGAATTTTATGAATTTTATGAATTTTATGAATTTTATGAATTTTATGAATTTTATGAATTTTATGAATTTTATGAATTTTATGAATTTTATGAATTTTATGAATTTTATGAATTTTATGAATTTTATGAATTTTATGAATTTTATGAATTTTATGAATTTTATGAATTTTATGAATTTTATGAATTTTATGAATTTTATGAATTTTATGAATTTTATGAATTTTATGAATTTTATGAATTTTATGAATTTTATGAATTTTATGAATTTTATGAATTTTATGAATTTTATGAATTTTATGAATTTTATGAATTTTATGAATTTTATGAATTTTATGAATTTTATGAATTTTATGAATTTTATGAATTTTATGAATTTTATGAATTTTATGAATTTTATGAATTTTATGAATTTTATGAATTTTATGAATTTTATGAATTTTATGAATTTTATGAATTTTATGAATTTTATGAATTTTATGAATTTTATGAATTTTATGAATTTTATGAATTTTATGAATTTTATGAATTTTATGAATTTTATGAATTTTATGAATTTTATGAATTTTATGAATTTTATGAATTTTATGAATTTTATGAATTTTATGAATTTTATGAATTTTATGAATTTTATGAATTTTATGAATTTTATGAATGTTATGAATGTTATGAATGTCCTTGGAAGATTCAAATGTTAGAACAGGTCCTACTATTTTTTCATCCTACCCGTAAAAAATTAATTTTAAAATGACACAAAAGTGCTATTCTCTTCATAAAGATTAATTTTTGATGTAATAGAAGCTAAAGTAACGCGAATTTTTATTAATTTTAATTTAATTTAAATTTAATGTAGTTTAATTTAGTTTTAATTTATATTCTTAATTAATTTATTTATTATTGTAGGAGATGAGTTCATAAACATTGTTGCTAATTTGCGAATAAAACATTTTTTGACGCAAATGCATACGAGTGGTGCTAAAAGGGCAAATCTACTTGGACATGGATTGAATGCTATACTTCAATTTATATTATAAGGTGTTTAAACTGGAATGCCAAATTTAGTAAAAAATGAAAAACATGACAGCCTGGAAATTCGTCCTTTAGTCTTTATGAAAATGTATCCGCCCCTTTTCACCTTGAGGTTTAGTAGACGTGTATATAAAAATAAAAAAACGGTTATGTCCCATAAAGATGTCTATTCTATTTTGCCCCTATTGGATATTAATTTCTGCGGAATATACGAAGATAGTTTTTCCTTAGAAGGGCTATTTGTTAGCTTCTATCTATGGAATTCATACAATCCACTAACCTTCTGCCTAACACAGAACTCAATAGAACTTGGCCTTGTGTAAATATTTCTTCGAAATATATCTGATATCTCTATTTTAGGAAAATTACAAAAAATATATTTTCAGCTGTTTTCCAAAATTGAAATTGAGTCATTATTTGTTTGCAAATTTCGATTTTCAACTCTATTAGCTCTTTGACTAACTAAACACGTCTAGTTACGCTAATCATGGGCGAACGACTTTCCAATTTGTCAACAAACAATGGATTTATTGAGAAATCTAAAATGAGAACTGCCTATCAAAGCATGAAATTTTGCGAAAAACCAACGACCAACACCAAAACATGGCCATAGAAATTCTCAGAAATTGAGTAATTTTTCCTTTTTTAAAATAAATAGAACCATTTCGAGAAAAGTTCCACGATGATGACAATAAAATTACCAGGAAAATTGCAAATTTCATAGTGTGTTGCCAAAAACCGGGAGACAAAGGCAATTTTCACGGCCAACATTGAACGGTTTGGAGTCAATTGCAGCGTTTGCTGGTCATGGTCACGCTTTAAGAGCAGCATAAAGTTCTGGAATTGGCCATAGCAAACAGCTGTAACAAATTCCGGCCTAAGGACACAAAACATACACAATTTCTGGGGTTTGGTTGACCATAGAATTGCAATGATTTGTAACAAATCGATTCTGTGTGGCCGAGTTAAACTTGTCCTCGTTCATGTCCTTTGTGTGCAGAAATTCTGAAGAATAAAAAGTTTTAATGCGGCGTGACAAAGAATCCAACAAGAATGGGCAAATGTGTAGCATCATCCTGTGGCACAGGAGGAAAAAGGACAATTTTTGTTATTTCAAAAAACAATAACGAAGGACATCATACAGACAGACAATGATCGAGCGCAGTGTGAGACAATAGGGAGCAGAACGAATTGCTGCCGAGCAGGCACAGCCGAATGGCCCCTAAACGACCAGAAGTGTGTCCTCCGATGTCCTTGCTACCAAAACGTGCGCATGGGCACAGCATGTAGCTGGGCCGGTGTGTGCGACAGTAGTTGCATGCAACGAGTCGCAGTTGCAGTTGCATTCATATGTAACATAAAGTAGGAACAGTCAGCCTTTGTCTCGTAAGCGAATTTGTTACGCTGCCAGGACATTGTAGTGCTGCCGTTTGACTCCGTCCCCGGCCGTTCATGGTAAATTATAAACTTTTTATTCTAAAGAATTTGAAAGACGAACGAACGAAAGAAAAACAACGTTTCTTATTACATAGAACGTTGTTCTGCTACGACCGAATCGATTTGTTCCATGCGTTTGACATTCAATAACCAAATTGCTGGAGTCAAGACAATTTTCTATTGAGGAATTCGAGACAGCTGTTTAGTTATGGGCAAGGCATTTTTCTGGTCGACACAGAAAAAAGCATGACTAAATTGCTAAACAAACTGGGAAAGGGAAGCCTCGGAAAGCCTAGAAATTCCTATGAAATTTCTAATAGTCCTTCGGACAAATATAATGTCATCCCCGGTCGAATCTACTTCCATTGTGTCTGTGGAGACACTATGAAATTTGCAATTTTCTCGTTAATTTTATTGTCATCATTTCTCTTAACGTCGACCAACTTAATTTCCCAGGAATGACAATGTTGATGTTGGAGTTGTCTTGGTTTCTCGTCAATTTCATGCTATGATTGGTGCTGAGAAATTTCTGGAGATGAGATGATTTCTGGGTAAATGTTTTGCTTTTCCGGCTATTAGAAACTAGTCTAATGCTGATTAGCGTAACCAGACATGTTTATTCGTTGAAGATTTTCCATTTCACTAATGACTCAATTTAATTTTAGTTCTTTGAAGTGGCAGAAACAGCTGAAACTTTAAAGCTGTGAATATTCTAAAGGATAGATAGATGCAAGGATAGGGACCAAATATTGCGAGGAATAATGACTCTATTTAGTGGAGATTAAAGGTAAAGAACACTATGATATTTTCTAAAATACATGATGGGCCATTTAATTTGATTTTAAATTTGAATTACCAACTGCATTGACTTTGAAAGGTAGAATAACAATAATTTTTATTTTCTTTTGCAAAATGGGACGCTATACGCTCGAACAAAATGGGAAATATTAAAACCCTGCAAGAAATTTACGTGGATAATAATTTTATAGAAGTGATCGGCCTTCAGTTCAGCCTTCATGAAGCTCATTTTCATCTCGGTGGCTCTGTCAATAAGCAAAATTGCCGCATATGGGGATCAGAGAACCCACATGTGACTATTGAGAAGCCAATGCATCCACAGCGAGTCAGTGGTTGGTGTTGCTTTTCGGTCATGTACTGTAAAATTGGGTTGATCGGATGAGGTACTGCCAAGACAGTCGTGGTAGTGATGGTCGTGGTATATGAATGATATTGTGTTCCATTATTAATTGACAAAGTTCAACCTTTCCAATAAAAACCAGAAACCGGCCAATTCTATTTTAAAAATTTAAATGGCCCATCCTATACTTTGCCTTTCTGAAATCTACAAAAATATTAAATAATTTTTCTAGACATTTTTTTAAATTTCGTATAACATTTCTCTTGTCCTTTGGCTTTTTAAACTCGAAAACGATAATTAATTTTTTTTTATGGATTTATTTTTATTTTTACTAAAATTCAAATTTTTGTCGAAGGTACTTATAACAAATATTATAATTTTGGAAATATAAGTCCAATAACACCACCCGCTTATATGTCTAAATATAGGAAATTAAGATGGCTACAAGTACTTAGAATGCCACTTTCACATAGTAACAGTGGTTTAGAAACAGTCTTCAAAAAATGAGAAAAAATGATTTTTCTCGAAAAAAACCGTTTTTAAAGTAGCACAAAAAAACCCCATAAAAATAGAAAAAAAAATCGTAAAAAATATTTTATTTAATTTTTTAATAGCTAACATTCTACGGAAGAAAATAATTTCCGAATGTTTAAGATCTATGGATAAATGTAGAAATTGTGGCCCCTTTGTAGACGCATAAATTTAAAAAGTGTGATTTTGTAATTTAAATTTGCGAAAAAGCCCTTTGTAAATTAAATTGCATAATTTATATTTATTTATTAATAGCTGTGATCTTTATGAAGAAAACAAGGTCTACATAAATAAAATCTGTGGATAAATGGAGAAGTTATGGCTCACGCATAAGATTTTTTAAAAATCTGGATTTTTAATTTTTTGGTTAAATGCCCGAAAAAATCATTTGTAAACTAAATCGCACTTATTTTATTTTATAATAGTTGGGATCCTTATGAATAAAACAAGGTATAACTAAATAAAATATATGGATAAATGTAAAAGTTATGGACTGTTTTTGTAAACGCAAAAGAATTTTTTAAAAAATCAGTTTTTTTTGTTAAATAGCGCGAAAAGGACCTTTCTAAACTAAATAGCACAATTTTGTTTCATTTGGTTAAATAGCGCGAAAAAGCCACTTGTAAACTAATTAGCATATATTAATTTTTATTATATTATAAATTTTATTAGCTGGTATCCCTATTTAGAAAACAAGTTATACTTAAAGAAAATCTATGGATAAAGCTAGAAGTTATCACAGTTGCTAGAGACGCATACGACTTTAAAAAAATCAGGATTTTTATTTTTTTATGATAAATAGCGCAAGAAGCCCTTTGTAAATTAAATAGCTTAATATAATTTTTTTGATAATAGCTGGGATTCTAATGAAGAGAAAAAGGTATAACTAAATAAAAAATACGACCAACTGTAGAAGTTATGGACTTCATAAAAAGATTAAAAAAAATCAGGATTTTTAATTTTTTCGTTTAATAGCGCGAAAGAGCCTCTTGTAGAGTAATACCAAATTTTATTTTCTATAATAGCTGGTTTCATTATGAGGAAAACAAGGCCTACTTAAATAAATAAATAAAATCTATGGATAAATGTAGAAGTTATGGTCCTTGCTGTAGACGCACAAGATTTAAAAAAAATCTGTTTTTTTTATTTTTTTGGTTAAATTGCGTGAAAAGGCCTTTGTAAATCGAATACTCAAGATTAATTTCATTTTATGATAGCTGGCATCCTAATAAAGAAAACAAGGTGTAATAAAATAAAATCTGTGCCTAAATATAGAAGTAATGGAAGTAATCTTGTAGAAGTACATGCCGATTACACGATTTTTTGAAATTCCCTTACTTCTACAATATGAGTCATATATTTATATATTCATCCATACCCGTTCTTGAAGTAGGACTTGTTTTCATTGCTACAATACCAGCTATTAAAAAATACAATAAAATATTCTGTTATATATATACGAGATTCTATTATTATTTATATTACTATTTATCCCAGAATTAAATAAATCATAATTTTTTTAATCATTCTGTTTGTGTATTCAAACGTATACATTTAGTCATAGATTTTTTACCTATAGAACATTTTTCTCATTGGAATGTATGATATAAAAAATACAACAAAATTTTTTTCGATTTTATTGCTATTTTTTATGGGTTATATATGAGTACTTTTTATATAAAAAATTAAAATTTTAAATGGCCCATCCTATATAGCCGTCTTTTATTTTGATTTTCGAAATAATTACAGTGTTTATAGTGAATAGTGTTATTAGGGTTCTTTCTTAGTGACTGTGTAAGTTTGGAAGTGGTGAAATGATGGCTTCTATTTTGAAGATTTTTTTTTCGTTTTTTTTTTTTTTGGAAAATCGACAAGAATTTCAGCGAAAAGTATTCAGAATGGCAATTTTCTTTATTAGTTTAGTAACAAAAGGGAGGAGAATATATACACAAACTTTCGAAACAATCGCAGCTATCGATGTCAAAAATTGTACCGCCTGACATGGAATGACTCATATGGTTATATTTCTAAAATGTGAGTACAAATATTAAATGTACTTTCAACAAAAATTAAAATTTTAGTAAAAAATTAAAAAAATATCCACAAAATGTAAAAATTAATCGACATGCCTTAATGTACACAAAAAATAAATTTTTAGATTCATTATTATTTTTTTCATGGTCTGGTTGTATCATAACGTAATTGACTCATAAATTTTATCTAAAAAAAATCTAAAAGTAATTTAGAACTAGATTAGTCATACAGAAGTCATGTTCAAAACTAATTAAATTTTCCCTAAAATCGTGATCATGTCCTCCGAATTTTCGGCATAAAACCTACACCTCGCTTCCAAACAAAATCAGTGGAAATTTCACAAGTAAATTCCATCAAACAACAGTAAGTTTACTTAACTTTTCCCACATTCACTAGTCTAAAATAAATTCCTTTATATTTACTTGCACCCACAGTTCAATATGAAAATCCTCTTCTCAATTGTTGCTTTTGCCATCATGATTTCGATGGCCTTTGCCGCTGATGGTTTCGGCATCATGAATGTATTCGAAGTGGACAGTTTGATGGCAGGACCTAAAAATTCAGATAATTGAAGAATTAAAGATACATTAACGAATTAAGACGACAAACAAAGCGAAAGGTTTGAAGTATGGAATACGTTATGGAGCAAAATTTATTGAAGTGTATAATTGCAAAAATATAAAAAAATAAAGCATTTCAACAAATAATTCTTTCAAGCGTTTCATTACATACAAAGTTGTGTTCAAACAGACTCTGCCACAGAATAGTTAGCCATTGCACACAGGCTAAGTTGATTACAGCACTGCATTATTAATAAAACAAAATATTATTATTTTCTTTGGGTCTGTTGCGGATAATGTTGAATCAGTGCACAAAATTCATATTTAGAAAATATTAGGATTTGCTCAAACAAAAATTAAATTTAAAAGAAGCCTACGAAGAAATTAAAAAAAATCTATACCATTGTTCCAAATCGGTTTCTTGGAATTAATTCTGTAACTTTTCAACGGACAAGATTACTTGACGAAATTTCTCAGCTTAGAGCAGAGCTGTTTGGAAGTATTGGGGTATTGTCCCTTGAAGATTGGTCACCTCGGCCATATTAAATTTTGAAATGATTGCCAAACGTATCATTGCACTGTCCAACAAATGAAGACTTTGTTATTGGAACAAAATAGCGATCATATAATTCAGAACGGCGACCATATAATTCATGTTGAGCAAATCATTTTTATAAAATAAACTTATAGCACTGTGCGATAGTCCTTTTTGGAGCTGAACAAGACCATATACACGTGAAACTATACGTCGTATATATGAGAACTGTGTACTCAGTTTTTCATTTGGTTGGATTTTTTCTTTCTTTTTACAGGACTTTTAATTTCCACAGAATATAGATGTTTTTATAATTTATTTTCGTACAATTCTCGACGTACCTAGGCGATGTGGATATCAAATGAAAGAGTAGAATATCTGTTAAAAACATATCAGATTTCATGCTCCTATCTAAATCAGTTTAGCTTTAAGAATCATTTCAAATTGTCCAACTTAAAATTAAAAAAATAAACTTTAACTTTTTAAGGGCGGATACTTGAAATAGTTGTTACTGCAAAACTAATACAAATAGAGGCACGAAATTTGAAGTATTTTTAACAGATATTCTTATCTTTCATTTGATATCAAAACCGTCTTTGTATGGCTTGCAAAGTAGGGGAATAAATTATTAAATCTTATATATGCTTTGGAAATTAAAAGTCCTGTAAAAAGGAGAAGAAGAAAAATGCAAAACTGAGTACACAGCTGTTAGACATACAATCTCTAGTTTCATGTGTATGTGGTCTTGTTCAGCTCTAATGAAAAAACGTATAAAATTGTCGCACGGTGTAATCCAGCTGGTCTGAGTTTCTTTTTACAGTGGGTTAAAGTTTTCATTTTATGGTCGAAGGGAGCATTATTCACATTATTACACATTTCACATTACTAAGTGAGAAACGTGTTGTAAGTTAATGTCTGAGAGAATTCTTATTGTTTGAACTATATTGTGGAATTTTAAGATGATCATTTTTGTGAAAGATCTTAACCCTCTAGCTCCTCTCTTTATGGGTCAATTTGAGAAAATCAAAAAAGCCCTCTTAAAAACATTTAAGTATTAAAATGTTCTACGAAAAAAATTACCGGGAAATTTCAGTGTGAGTCGCCAAATACACGAAAGTTCTAAATAAAGCTCTTTACGCTTAAATAGCAAAATTACACGCCAACTTACACAACAAAATTACTAGGGTAAAATTGTTTGGAACAAATTGTTTTTGGAACATGGATCAACAAAATATACAAATTTGATATTTTCCATATTTTTTATTTTCGCGGGAGATATGGCTAAAATGATTTGCATGCATAACATTTTTGGTTTGCAATTTTCGAGATCTTTCCATCGGGTCCGGCTGATTTTTAGCACCAATGTCGCTTGTAAGATATATGTAGTCAGACGCGACAAAAAGCTGCAATTTTTGCAAAAATCAAACATTAGCGGTTGCAATTGCATTTATTTCAACTTTATATATCTGAGATTCCGTCACATCTGGGAAACAATTCTGTCACAAATATTCCCAATCTAATCAGCAATCATATGCCAAAAATAATATTTTGGTGTTCTCTATTTGATAGAAAGTTACGCGAAAACTAAAGGCGCTTTTCACAATTTTTAAAATTACAACATTCTAGCTACATCATTATTGCAATTATATGTATTGTAAATTCAGCTAAATATATTTATTCTGGATTTTCATAAAGTTTTTACAAATATGTATTACAAATATGATAACGTTCAAAGAAATTAGCTGTAGAGAAATGATTTTCCAGGTACATATATATACGAATAGTTGTCTTAAAGTTGTGAGTTAATTGGATCGATAGATAGATGTTTATGCGTTTTATGAGTGTCAGACAAACTCAAAAATAATTAGAAAATTTATAACCTCTGTCATTTTATCTAAAACAATTACAAAAGTGTTTTACTTAGGGAACATAAATTGGCCAACAAGTCGTGCCCGAAAATAATTGAATTTCATCTTCAATCGTGTCCCCATGTCTCCAAAAATCTCACTATAAAACCTCTGACGATTTCCAACAAAATCATTCAGTTTTCTTTGGAAATCTCACTAGTAAACCACAACAAAAAACAGTAAGTTCCAATTCCTTTTCTCACTCTGAATAGTCTCTAAATATATTTCGCATTTCCTTCTATTCAACCCACAGTTCAATATGCAAACCTTCTTCGCTATCGTTGCTGTTGCACTCATGAATGTTTTGGCCTTTGCCGCTGCCGAACCCGAACCCATCGTTGATACAGTGCAAGGGTTACTGGGCTGATTTGGGGCTTCAAATGACAATTTGATAACTCCACTATAATAGACAGGCATTAACTAATGAATTGAGTAAAATATTGCAAACAAACAAAAAACAATATAGAAAATTTACAAAAAAATAAAGCATTTAAAAATGAAATTTTAAAATTACTTTTATTTAAAACAACACCAGAAATGTTGTGATGAGGGCCACTAGATGCGGTATCGGTATCAACTGAAGGAGAGGAATATCTGTTAAAAATACTTCAAATTGCATCCTTCTATCTGTATTAGATTAGCAATAACAACCATTTCAAATTTCCAACCAT
Organism: Polietes domitor; assembly: GCA_947397865.1. Lineage (NCBI taxonomy): Eukaryota > Metazoa > Arthropoda > Insecta > Diptera > Muscidae > Polietes > Polietes domitor. The sequence continues at coordinate 168,672,769 of OX377621.1, read as the reverse complement.
AAAAAGTATATTCATAATTTAACTATTTAAACAAAGGTGAAAAGTTGAACCGGTTGTTAATGCTAAACCAATACGGATATAAGCATGAAAATTAATTCAATTCAATTAATAATTCTTCTTTGGAAATTAAAAGTCCTGTAAGAAGGGGAAAAGATCAACAAATGGAAAACTGAGTACCCTTTTTTCACATACGATCTCTAGTTTCATATGTCTATTAGGATGGGTCACGAAACTAAATTGCAGCGGACACACCCCAGAAGAGAAGAAATTGCTAAACCTGAAAACAACTCTTAAAATTATTTCTTTACCGTGTAATTTTTTTATGTTGGATTTTTGTCCAAAATTTTTTTCTGAATAAATAGACCCTTGGAAACACTTTAAATAAAAAATGTTATTCTTGTCCTAGAATAACTCATTCGTCGTTTTATTGCACGTTTATATTGATTTTTTGTGGTTTTACAGGGTGACAGCTAAAAACTTGTATTTCTTGGAAACATGTTGTAAGAGGTGTTATGAAAAATATACAGAAGGAATCAATACCTTTCGAATGATGCCTAAATGATGAATATCGAAAGAAAAATGACGTCTTTAACTTCATGTTTGTAACATAATTTTATACAGGAAATGGATTTTCAGAGGCAAAATTTTAAAACTCTTCGCTGCGTCGTCAATTTCCTTCCAATGATCATCATTTATGATCATTTGAAAGGTCTTGACTGCAGCTATATAGACAAAAAATACTATAAACGTCCAACAATTCGAACAATAAGTTACTCTACGACAATAACCCAAATTTATATTTAAAGTGCTTTCAAGGGTCTATTATTTCAGAGAAAATTTTTGGACAAAAATGCAACATCAAAAAAAAAATTACACGGGAAAACATATTTTTTAGAGGTGTTCTCAGGAGCGTTTAGCTCACAAATGGCTTGATCTAGGAACGAAATATTTTGCAAATCGTCGTTAAACAATCCAAACTTTATTTTCATGGGGCGACTGGAAACCATTTTTCCATTTATATGGACCACGACACAGCCTAATGTATATGGTGCTGTTCAGGCCCAAGACGACATTTGGGTACTAAAGGGTCCGCCATCTAACGTTTTTTTTTTCAACTATTCAACCGTTGGACTATTATTAGTGGGGAGCCGATGCAGCCATTTGAGTGAAATTATTTTCCATTATTAACCGGAAGGATTGTACTTTCAAATAAAAAAAAAGAAATTTGAGAAAATATTCAGTAGTTTTTTTATAGCATTTTCAAAAAAAAAGTTATTTGGCGGACCCTATATATTCAATTATTAGCTTGAAATGTATAAAGATTGTTGCAGTCGTGTTGCTTCGATGTAGCAATATCAAAGCATTGATCAAAACATAAAAATTAAATTAATTAATTATCCGATGAAAAACATATACTGTCACCTGAGAAATTTCATGTGAAGCTATCATAAAAATGTTGTCTCTAATCTCTGATTTGGATGAAAATTTCCGAATATGTACTTTTCTATCTGGCGAATAAAGCTACATTTCCTGATTTTCCAAAAATAAATAAATCATCGGGTAATTATACAAATTTTTAACTTTTTGTGTTATGAGATACAAATATATTTTTCTATTTTAACAGAAAAATTGTCAAAAATTATTTTTTCCTTATTCATTTTTCCATTTATTTTATAAAAAATATACTTTCGACTTTTGTAAAATAAAATTTATTAATAGTTCATAGGGTCAGTAAGACGCTGCATAAGTTTGATGATGGTGTTCCTGGTACTTAATATAAAACAAATATAGCTGTCGAAATTAAAAATATTTAATATAAAAAACACTGTCCAACAAATTAGGACTTTTTATTTGGAACAGTATTGCGACCCTAAAATTCTGAAAGAGTATGTTCAGTAGATCATTTTTGCAGAATAAACTTATAGTCCAGCTGGTGTGGGTTACATGCATGTGTGGGTTACAGTGGGCTAATGTTTTCATTTTATGGCCGAAGGGAAAATTATTTTAAGTGAGAAAAGTTTTGTATGTTAATGCCTTAAAGAATTCTTATTGTCAGAACTGTATTGTGGAATTTTATGACGATAATTTTTGTGGAAGATCTTACCACTCTTTATGAGTCAATTTGTCCCTTTTTTCGAGAAAATCAAAAACGACATTTAAGACTTAAAATGTTCTACTGAAAATATTGTCTGAAAATTTCAGTGGGGGTTACCAGAGACACAAAAGTTGTAAATAAAGCACTTCAATATTTAAGGTGGAATTTTAGTAAAAGAAAAAAATTATACATAAACAAATTTGAATTGAATCTATGCACAGGAAAATAATCTTTTTGGCCTCGGACACAAACTTTGTTTGATGCGTAAATGTAAATATTAGAAATATATGTTTCATTAGTACTTCTTCATTAGTCTTGACTGGCTCGGATGTGGCGCATTCTAGAAATTGTACTTGTTTTTGAGAAATATTGAATTTATTGTATACGAACTATTTCTAGAACCTTATTACTGCATTCATAATATAAAATTTATAGTCAGTTTTTCAATTTGTATTCATCTTCAGATTGGATATGGTATATCCATGATGCAAAACCTTAGTTGTAGTAATATCAATTGTAATAAAGTCTCATAAAAAAACGAAAATCAATAAAAATGAAATTAAAAATTGAAATTGAGATACGAAAGTGAATTCATATTTTCTTGTATTTTTTATTAACAAATTATTGTGACGTTTTTTTAGTTTTGGTTTACACAAAAAATAGATTCGAAATACTATCATTTCTTTAAAGCTAATTAATTGTACATTAAACTATTTTAAATTCTCTTATTTCTAAGAAGTTAAAAAATGATTAAAATTCAAATATTTTTTTTTAAGTTAATTAAAAAGATCGTTTGACTTTTTTCTAGCTGAGTGCCGTGATAGTTTGGTGGTATTCACTAATATTGTTCACGAAAATGATCGCGATTTGATGAAAAAATCCGATGAATGGATATAACAGGAAGGATCACTGTTAATTTCACAGTTTTTAAACGTTATCTGGTTTCCAGATATTAGCATGGTACTTGAATACACATTTACGTATATCTGCATCCATCAATACTGCCTAAGCGAGAGGTTTTGTGCCGCGCTATGAGTGTCACACAGACTTAAAAAATAATTGGCAAATGTATTACCTTTACAATTTTATCTAAAACAATTACAAAAGTTGTTTACTTGGGAAGCATAAATTGCCCCTAGAGATTATAAAGAGTCATAAAGAAATCGTGCCAAAACTCAATCGAATTTCACCTTCAATCGTGACCACGTCCCCAGAAATCTCACTATAAAACCACTTGCGATTTCCAACAAAATCATTCAGTTTTCTTTGGATATCTCACAAGTAAACCACACCAAAAAAACAGTAAGTCCAATTAGCTTTTCTCCCTCTGAATACTCTCTAAAAGATATTTTCTATTTCTTTCTATTCCACCTACAGTTCAATATGCAAACCTTCTTCGCAATTGCTGCTGTTGCCCTCATGAATGTGTTGGCCTTTGCCGCTGCCGAACCCAAACCTATCGTTGATACACTGCAAGGGTTGCTGGGTTGACTTGGGGTTTAAAATAACAATTGAACTATGATAACTCCATGATAATAGACAGGCATGCACTACTGAATTGAGTAAAAGATTGCAAGAAAAAAAAAACAACATTTAAAACTTACAAAAAATAAAGCATTACAAAAAATTTACGAGCACTTTTATTTAAAACAATTGCACAAATTTTGTGATGTAGGTTACTAATATGCGATATCGGTATCAAATGAAGATAGAAGAATATCTGTTAAAAATAATTTAAATTTAATGATTTAATGTTTAGTTTGGCATTAACAATCATTTCTAATATTCCCCTTTAAAAAAAATAAAACATGAATAA